>MU177917.1:93128-173540 GCA_016695465.1 Suillus americanus
CCTCAAGCTACAAAGCCTTTTGCAGCCATAAACCAATCAAGTCTCATCTCCATCTCTTGATTTTGCCTCCGGTACTAGCCAACCTGAAGTAATGATAGCAGATTTCCTGGTACCGAGGAGCTGACCATGGTATATCTATGGACAGTACTAGTTCTAATCTCATGCCAGCTATTGCCCACTCTATCTCACAATTTCCGTTTACTCTGCACAATCTCAAGATAAGAGATCGTACGACCTCGACTACGTATCTGCCTTCAATTTCTCATGGGTCCGCCTCACGAATGTCGAGATCCAGGTACAGGACCTAATCGCATCGCCCCACTTGCTCCATCTCAAATATCCCGACCTCTCCTCTTTAGTGATTGTTACGGTATTCACGGAAGTGGAGGCCTTGAAACTTCACTCCCTAATCTATGCGCGCTCGAAGCTCGCTATGTACGGTCTTACGAGGAGTTCAAGACGTCCTTGACATAGTCAAACCATCCCCCGGAGCGCCTGATCTTCAACGCTGGAGTGATGAGCAACGAGCGGAATATGTTGCCCCTATTCGTTCCCTCGAAGTAGTACCGGATTCTATGTAAAATTGTTTTCAACTTGGAAAGACGGTTGCTTGATGAGTTCGACGGGGATTGATCATTGGATCACGAATGATGAGAGATGAGTGAATCCACTGAAGATACATAAAGTAAGAACAGGCTTTTATATCTGAGTGAGTGGCGGTACAAGTAGTCAGCGGAGTAGTACTTCGAACCGGTACAAGGGGAAGTTCATAACCAGTAGTACAAAGGGAATTCCATAGCCAGCGCAGTACCGTTCCTTACAGTTGTTTCATCCAATGTCACTTGCTCATCTCGTGAGAGCTGTAATGTCGCACTGTTAGACCTTGCAACTTGGGTGCTGCTCACCATTACATAAATTGTGGCTCCTTGCCAAGGCGGCGTGTGGAAAGCCGTTTCAAACACCGCCAATGGCCAGTGCCACTGAGTCTGCCACCATCATAAATGCATGATCCTTGGACCTGCGAGTGGATCACAGCTGGCTGCGGCGGTAAGTACCATAAACTATTAGTATTAGTACTTGACACCAGATCTTGGCATACTGACCAGTCGGATCAGATCGCCAGAAGTTTCATCATTCACGAAATTATGCCAGAACTTAAGCCTTGAATACAGCATCATAATTTATAAATCCTCGGACGTACGTTGTGGCATGTGCAACCTTCTCCTGGCCAAAGGCTGTTGCGAATTTTAATCTTTGGCAACTTAGAGAGTGCCACACATGCAAGTAAACAGCAGCCTTGGCAGGTGACCGGTCGTAGCAAGGAAGGCACAAAAACGGTTTACCTGTCGTTTGTACTCTTTATACTCCATGCCCTATGATTGTACACGTTCAGCCACAAGACGCTATGGCCAGCGCAGAAACTAAATCCATTTACATTCGAGACTTGCCTCCCCCTTTTGACACAACAAGCCACCGGGATCCTCTTGCAACGAGCATGTCCTTCCATCTTCCACCGTTTCTCCAGCTCAGAAGAGAGCTAGTCAACGGATCCGGCATTCACAATGTCATAACATCTTTTGATGGACATCTTAAACTCAGTGCTACTATGTCTGCCGAAAAAGTTCAAACGGAGAGGTATGACAAAAGGAAGTCCATGTAGGTTGGCGTTTGAGATAGTTTAGCATGCGACCGACTGACCACTGGCACGCAGTCCGAGAAACACCAAGAATTACACCATTCCGTTTATGACGACGGATCCTATCAAGTAACACATCTTCACATTGCCACTTTAGTATCTCATCCATTATTTAGGAAACCAGTTCCTCCTGGATGGAAAATTTACATTCATCCTGAAGGCTGCCTCTATTACTGTTATGAGAATGTGGTGGATTTTCACGGGTATTCGAGGGAAATTCACGTCATAACTCAGGCGGACCTCGTTCGTGGCAAAGTTGCTGAGACAATCGAGAACCTTGCAAAGCTTGCCTATAGTCATGCCTATCAATATTCTTCTTTCCCGGAGAACGTAGACCTCGTGTTGGAACTTATGGACGTCGGAGAAACCATTACAGCAGGATATTATTTTGCGCACCACGAGAACAGGTGCCTGTTCTGGTTACAGGACTTTGATGCCACCAGCATCTTGCGGGAATGCTGTGGGGTCACTGAGCTTTCTCATATGCGTCAGTTCTTTGGACTCCTGCTTGACCGTGTCTCATAAACTTGTAGAAATCGAGTTGGAGGCTCAGTACTGGTACGCGCTACAGCTGTCTGTGAGTACATTCGATATATGATTCACTACCAGAATGTATTGTACTGATCGCATCAGTCGAGGCATGGTGACTGCTCACGCAAGTAGGAAACATATCGACCTATTTCCGCACACAAGTGCTCTCCACTCTCAGGTCCTTCGACAATTGCAGCAGATCATCCGTTTCGCGATAAGCGGTAAGCCCTTTACCATCGGGGCACCAGACGAGAGCTTGATTGCGGGTTTCAGATTGCATGACCTCGGAGGTGTCGGCGGTCTGCGCTTTCAGCATTGATGTCCTCAAGAACACTCTGGACCTCGTCAAAGATGTGGATGGTAGGTCACACCAACTCCCGAGATCGCAAAACTCATTGTATGTCAAGTGGAGAACGATCGGGTTCAGTCAGCACATGACAAATGTTTCATCGGTAAGTAGTCGCGTTTCGCACAAATCGAAGTTCATGACATCGTAACCACTAGCGAGGATGATGAACCATTTTAGTACGTGACCTGATTCTAGTTTAAGATGTTTTCCAATCTCTTGCACCAGGACACTGTCAATACCTCAACTATCACGGGCAGCAAGGCGCACGACTCTCCCGAGATCAGACGGTACATGGCGACTCCTACGAGGAGCGGTCCGTGATGATGAGATGTCTCGCACCCTTACTCTTCAACGCCCCTTATGAGCACGTCCGCTCTCTTCACAAACTCTACGTCGACTCCATAGTTAGTCAGCTCGACTGGCGCAACTTCGTTCAGAAGCTGAACGCCGAGATGCAGGACTTCAATCTGCTTGTAAGCTCATTAATTTTGCAATATGCGGATCATGCTGACACATCGATGGCCAGGCGACAGTGCTCTTGAGTGTCAATGTTGGTTTTTTGGCGATTCAGAGCGTAGACGACGATAGGGGACATTCCTTGTCACAGGTCGCGAGCTATGTTTCTGTGATCTCAAGTTTTGGGAGCATGCTGCTTGGCGTGAATATTGCGAGACAAAGCTACACGCAAGGTCCAAACATGGTTGATAACGTGGTGCGTCTTTTTGCAGCTTACTTAGTGGCCATCTCCAATGAACGTATCCGATCAGCAAGCTCGCCTGGAGAGCTTGGTGCACCCCAAGCACGGCCTCGAAACGCTTGCGATCATATACAGCCTACCGTATGCTTTACTCATGTGGGGGTACGTTCCCTCCCCTATCGGTTTCAAGTTATTTACTACAGCTGACAGGATGATATTTTTCGTGCTTGCATTCTTTACGGAATGTTTTCGTCACTCGAGTGCAGTCCCCTCGGTTCCTGTGAGCGTGGCGGCGCTTATTGTGCTGGGGCTTGTCGGATGGTCTTGTTACACGTTGGGAGAAAGGGTGGAGCGTGGGCACTTGTCTGGACGCGTGCTTACGGCAGTACAGTGGATCAAAGATCTACCCAGATGGATGGTGCGCTCAGTTTCCGCCCATGGGCCTTGGTATATAAGTGAAGCCGAATGACAAAGAATCAACTGGGAGTGCTTTGAATTATGGTGGGAATTATAAGAACCCTGCTGTGCATTGCCTGGACCGTCGCTGTCTGTTTCCATTATTCTAAATGTAATTCTCATGAATCTCGAATTCTGTTTTGGGTGTTATGTGTTCACCTAGCTGGGATCCACCTATTTGCAATGGGATTCCTCCTCACTCGACTCGCACTCCCTGACAGAAATACAGATACCTGTACTTCATTTCCTACCCACACAAAAGCACTGGCAGTATTGCTCGCAGTACAGTTTTTCTGCCCGTGCCTCGGTACTAGTAAGCGAAACCGAACGAAAAGAATCACAGTGGCCCGACTAGGATGGTCTTTGTCAGTCAAATACATCTAATCCCCCTATACCTCTCTCCGAAGGACGAAGCAAGGAAGGCAGGATGTCTGCCGACTCGGACTTATCAGGAAGAATGCGCCGCTTCTGTGGACTGATCTCCGGGTCTGCAGGCATGTCAGATGGGATCTCCTTCAACATTTCGACTTCAACGCTTATGTAGAAAACAGACCCCACAAACGTTTTATACATTTAGATACAAAAAAAACTCTATTATGTAACCGAAGCAAAACTTTCAGATCTGTGAGACGTGCTAACGCTCTATAGTACTAAGCTAGTCGTAAGAATTGCGCAGTGCGTGAAACAGGTAAAACTGATCTCACATCCAGAAGCCGTACCTATAGGTGTCGATACGCTCTACAAGGGCCTCTTGGGAAGCAGCTTCATAATTCGGTCCGGCTCGACATCATAGCGGGGGCAATTCAAGTGCCAGTGAAGTGAGCCGACCATGAGGTTCTGCAGCCCTTCGACGTAGATAGCCACCTGCCTGTCGACCTCTTCATCTCATGAGGGAAGGATAGCACGGCTAGACTCAAAGCGCTGGATGGCATCTTTGCACATCTGGCCAGCATAGTCGATGGCGCCTTGCAGATCTAGTCCTCAATCGTGCATGAGCACGGCAACTATGTTTTCCCAGGGTGCGCTACCACGAGATTGTTCCTTGTTGTATGACAAAATATCCTGTTGATAGTAATGTCAGCGGTGCCCCAGCGTTCAACAACAGAACAGAATTACGTTGGCCAAAGCAACATGATCGCCGATCGCGTGCTCCAAGGCCTTGATAACTGGATGCGACACAACTTCGTCGGGAAGATCGATTCGAGCTACGAATTCGAGGATGGAAATTAACCACTTCATCGCGAATAGATCTCGCCTCAGGGCGATGTAAGATTGCGGATCATACATATTTTCTTTGGCACGGTCATCCACCTGCTTAGCGACAGCAGCAAAATACAGTTCGAGTCCGTGGATAAACCGCTCCGTGCAGCCGGGACCGGCAGTCTCCCTAAAGCGGCTGAAAATCCTAACCGCATAAAGATTTTCAGAATGAGTGTATGCGATGTCAAAAAATGGTCTTACGATTTGCCCGTCTTTGCACTAAGCTGTTCCGTGTCAAAATTGGGATCGCGGAGTGCAAGGATACAGGATTCGCGCGTTTCCTGTACATCGACGACATCATACTCCATCCAGTCGTCTATAACGAATGTCCAGTTAAAGAATTCAGCGGCGACTTGGAGATGGAAAGCATCTCCATCAGGATAGCAAACGGCAGAAAGTGTGCCTGTGTCGATGTCAAGATACTCTCTGATCTCGGGCTCTACAAGTTGCACTACGTCAGCAAGCCACTGATCAGATGCGCGGGACACCGCATCACGGTGAAGGCTCTGTCGTAAGGGATAGTGGCAATCATTGATGAGGTCAGGTAAAATGAACTGTGAGGGCTCGCAGTTAGGAGTGGTCGTGTGTGTGACAGTGGGAAACATGACAGGAGTCGTCGGATTCATATTGTGAACGTCGAGATGAGGAACATATAGGTGTAAGATCGTCAGTATTTATAGTAAATTTTTCAGTGTCTGGTAACCTGTTATCATCGAACGATGAGCGAAAAAAGTCCAGACACCAGGCTCATGTATTTACCATGAAAAGACCCCAGGCTCTGCTCGACATCTTCGCTTCAAGTTATTGTTGCAGCCATCATCGAACAGCATATAATCCTCAAACACGTATTCCCACTGCCCGCATGTTGGCTTCCCCCTCCCCCCCCCGCTACCGACTTTTTTCGTTGATGTCTTCCTCGTTACTTGACACGGCGCTTCCTGTTGCCGAATAACAGTTAAACTTCGTTCGGACGTTGTGTTATTTGTATCCTAGCGTGTATCACATCAATAAATGCAATAATATGATGGATGGTGGGCGTACATGGCACAACCGCGAATGACTGACGACCGAAGTCCCCGGAGCAGGATGAGAGCAGCAAAAGTAACAGAAGGATGGAGTTTGGTGCGATAAAGTGCATACGCAATAAAATGGGGGATACTCTGGACAAGTAAAAAGATAGGTAACTGAGTACATAACCGCGAAACGCAAACAAGGGCGAAGTGGAGTTAAACGAGTAAGCCGTCAAACTCGCTAGTCACGAGTGCAGTAATATAATATGCCGCGGCCACAGACACGGCTCCGGCACCCCTCTAATATCTGGTCGAAGGACATTAACAAGTGTGCAGGATGGCACTGGCGTGAATGGTATGGCCATTCGGGGCGCTAGTTGCTCCAGTGCATCACAATACGTGGCTTAATGTTAGGAATCGTCCGTAGCCTGCAAGTTGTGCCACTGAATTTTGAGTGACATGGCAGCGTTGCGATAGGGCTATATCGCTGTTAACATTGCGGTGAGCCTGCTCATTTACATTCGCGGTCACCGGATATGCACGCATAGAGCTTGCAGGACGGTATAGGGCCGGCAGCGCGAATTCATTAGATTGGTACCACCCAGGATGATGGAATTGGGTCGCTGGAGTCATGCGGGAGCTGTCAACGGATGTTTGCAGCGAGCGCGTCGCGAATCCTGCTCGAAGAGTTGAATAATCTTGTATATATCATATTATCAATATTGAATCGACAAAGCTGGAGTTGCGTACTCAGCGCTCAGCCGTGAGGCCTTGGGGGATAGTATACCGTTGCTCGGTGATGGTAGGCTGAAGCGAAGATGTTGAGTAGAGTCTGGGGTCTTTTCGTTGTGAGGCGAAGCGCGAAAGAATGAGTAAACTGGTGAGCCATATGGTGGGAAATTATAAACCCCCGCTGTAGCTGGCTCTCTCCCATGCAATGATATCTCGTGAATTTCGAATTTTGTTTTGGGTGTTATGTGTTCACCTAGTTGGGATCTACCTATTTACAAAGGGATTCCTCCTCACCCGACTCGCACTCCCTGACAGAAGTGCAGACACCTGTACTTCACTCGCTACCCACAAAAAAGCAGTATTGCTCGTCATAGACGCCCTCCGCTTTGATTTCATCACAGAACACCCGCCAGAACCTCCATCACCTTTCCATCATAACATCCTAACTCTGCCGCGTGGATTGACCGCCGCTCATCCCGACCGATCATTCATATTTAACGCATATTCTGACCCACCGACCACAACTCTTCAGCGACTCAAAGGCATTACCACAGGCTCTCTACCCACCTTCGTAGATGCTGGAGAAAACTTTGGAGGCTCTGCCATCCATGAGGATTCCATCATGCATCAGCTAAACGCTGCGGGCAGAAAGGTATGTGCTGACTTCTTTTTCCCCTCCGTTTCCCTGATACAATACAAAGGAAAGATCGCTCTCGCCGGCGATGACACTTGGCTCACCCTTTTCCCAGATGCCTTTCAGCCAAACATGACCTTTGCCTTTGACTCCTTCAACGTCGAAGACCTTCACACCGTAGACCAGGGCGTCATCGATAATATTTTACCCTTGATGCGACATCATCAAAACTCGTGGCATTTTGCCATTGGTCACGGTTTAGGTGTCGACCATGCAGGTCACAGAGTCGGTCCAGACCATCCCGTCCTCAGAGAAAAACTCGAGCAGATGAACACTCTTTTGCACGATGTCGTTGCAGCAATGGACGATGATACCCTCCTCATAATGCTCGGGGATCATGGAATGGATAGGATGGGTAATCACGGCGGTGACAGTGTCCTAGAGACCATGTCAGCTCTCTGGATCTATAGCAAGGTTCCTCTTTCCATTCCCGAATACACAATTCCAGAGGCCATTCTACCAGTGATCACATTCCCAGGCACTCTGGTCCCCCATCGCCATGTCCAGCAAATAGACTTGGTGCCAACTATCTCGTTACTCCTCGGTCTTCCTATCCCATTCAATAACCTCGGAACCGTCATTCCAGAACTTTTCAATCGGGATTCCGACGGTTCGTCTTTGCAGAAAGCCATGGAACTCAACGCAGCTCAGATCAGGCGATATCTCGACGCTTATCGATCTAGTTCGTCTGGTAAGGAGCTTGATGCTGCCTGGCATGATTTCTCTCTCGCCTGGGATGGCATAGATGCGACGGAGGGGAATCACCGTCTCATTGTGCTTGATAACTTTACTCGTTTGGCGTTATCTGCTTGTCGGGTTCTCTGGGCTCAGTTCAACGTTTTCCTGATGGGTGCTGGATTGGCCGTTATTGGTTTGAGCATCGTCGCCGGCTGGGCGTTGTACTCCAAACTCCGAGATATTGCAGACGTCGAGTGGGAAAATTGGATGGACGATAAAGTCTGGTGGTCGTTCAGTGCCTCTGCTGTGGGATCTGCCCTAGGATACCTGATGCACGTTTTGTTGCACGAATATTTGGATGGCGTTGCCATGCATCAGACCATGCTCTTCGCTGCCGCCATCTCATCATCATTCGCCATGGTAGCTACCACCCGGCCCACGATCACCTTGAAATCCATCAAATCACTCCCCATTTTCCTCATTCTGCACACCCTATGTTTCGCATCAAACTCATTTACAGTGTGGGAAGACCGCATCGTGCTCTTCTTCCTCATCTCGTCCATCGTGCCCTCCGTCATCACAGGCTTCACAGCTTCCACCCCCCGGCTGCGCTACCGCATACTAGGCTTTTCCGTTCTATTCGCTACATGCGTGCGCCTCATGGCTATGAGCACCGTCTGCAGGGAGGAACAACACCCATACTGTACCGTTACCTTTTACGCGTCGGAGTCATCATCAGCCCCACCACTCACAGCACTCCTCCTAGCCTTGCCTGTTGCTCTCGCAGTTCCCCGTGTCGTCCGGCGCATACTCAAAATCTCGAAATCAGACTCTGGTCTCGCTGCAACGTTCATGCCGCTGTTGTTCGCACCGTCTTTGATCGCTGGTACGATGTTCTGGATGCTTGAATGGATAGACTCTGCGCAGGTCCTGGGAGATATGGGTGATGTTTTGAGGGTGACGAGGACAGTGTTGGCGAGGACTACTGCTGCTGTTATGTTGATTGGGGGGTTGTCAGTCTGGTGGACGTCGCCTGTTTGCCTTGCGATTTCAAAAAGCCAAGCGAGTGAGGCATCTGCACAGGAGAAGACTGAAGTTACTGTGTTAGGCTTTGCCAACGCATTCGGCTCTCCTTACCTCATGTTTTGGCTCATTTTCTTCAGTATCGTGTGGTTGATGACTCAACTTTCAGGACAGATCGTCCTTGGACTCTCATCCATCGCTCTTCTCTCGTATCTAGAGATCATCGATAGCGTCCGGGACGTCCACAGCCTAAACCAGGCATTCGCATCCCCCAACGCATCCCCTCAATTCACCAATGTTAATCCAAACCACGACCTCTCATTCTCAGAAATCGTACCCCTAGCACTCCTAGCGACGCACACGTATTACAGTACAGGCCACCAATCGACATTTTCATCTATCCAATGGAAAAGCGCATTTATCCTCGGAAAGACGCTTTCCTTCCCCTTTTCACACATTTCCATTGCTATCAATACCTTTGGGTCCCTTTTCCTCGGAGCGCTAGCGGTACCGCTGATCGTACTATGGAACCTCCCTCCCCTACCCCTCGCACCTTCTCTCCCCCGCCCAAACGCACTAAGAGCCGCGCTAGCGATATCGTTGTATTTCGCAGTATTGGCGTTTGGAGCAGCTGCGTGCGGAGCGGTGTTGAGGAGGCATTTGATGGTGTGGAAGATCTTTGCGCCTCGGTATTTGGGTGCTGGTTTTGGGCTTTTGGTTGTTGATGTGGGTGTTTTGGTCGGTGTTGGCGTTGGTGTTGGGACGGTTGGGGCAGAGATTGGGAGGGTTTTTGGGAGAGTGAGAGGTGTTGATGGATCGAATTGAATTGATCAATCGCTCTGGTTGATGTGATTAAGGTTTACGGCTTTTTAATACAGCATGCATGTTCAATTCGAGTAAGGGGCTTCTCGTCTACTGTCACTTGTGTTCGGTAATGTGCTGTGCGCATCACACATGTACTTCGCGTAGTATGAGCCGAGGAGAATCGTTATATAACCATGCACAACTATGTATACGGATTGAGATAGTGCAGACGTGGAAAGGAGTTGCTGATACGATGTGAGGTAGGTATGCTATCGTGCGTGAGTTCGGACTAACACACCTCGCAATCCACATCGCGACAATTCCCTTCGGGCGGGGGATGCAGGGAGGGTGAAGATAGGAGTTTGGATATGTCAGGGAGGGTACAACTTAATGTGGTGTTTCACCACCCCGTAGGTACTGGGTATTGGAGGGTGGGCATCGTACAGAAGTGCAGAACATATGAAGAAAGTGCGGGGCAGGAGGTGAGCGGGACAACTCAACTTCGAATTCGTGGTACCGCCAGTCCGGGAAGCAGGTACAAGGAAGGCTCTTGATGAGCGAGGGCGGCGGACAAGTTCAACTGATAAATGTCCTGGAAACACAAGTGGTAATATTGCTCAGCGAGAGGTCTCACAAGTCTAGACTCTAAACAAGTTGAAGGCCAACGATCTAGCTATATCATACGGAGTTTACTCTAATGACTTCAAGCTGATTCAAAGTTCTAGTCTAGGATCAATAATGAGGGATAAACAATGAGTACGTCGCACTTCCTTGAAAAATGGGAGGAACCTACAACTTGTTGGTCTATATTCCCTCTGAACAAGTAAATTTTGTCTTTATCGAGCCATATATCGACGAACTCTCCATGACTGAACGTTCTGTCTGACGCGACTTCGACATAGGGCAGGAATGTCGTTAAATATTCCCCCGACTGGCAATTTTGTACTGTAGATGGCTCATTGACCAGCCTTCCTAAGCCGGGCTGGTGGCGCCTAACAGCTGATAGGCTGAAGTCCATCAGATGTAACCTGTACCCTGAAGAAACCAACTGGCCATCGTTTGTCGTGCCGGCTGCAGGGAATACATACAATGCTCGATTCCCACTAACGCCAAGTCTGCATGGAAAATAGTGCAGGAAAATACGAGAATTTAAAGGACCCCAACATGTCCACGGTATTGTGAGTATCATTTCCTCCGAATCAATAAAGTCATCGAAGAAAACCCTGGTGGAGATAACGAAGACCAGACTTGAAGAACGCGAGACAAGGGAGAGTAATCGATGCTTAGGGTCCGAGATCCACTGTGCTTGTATCCTCGGGTGCGAGTTACATGTAATATCGTTCGTCGGAGTGAAGCACCGTAGGTCCAACACTGATGCAGGCAACGAGAAGCATACTAGCAACTGCGGTGACTGGGACATGTCCTCAATTGAATAGAGCTTTAGATCGTCACTAATAATTAGAAATCTGTCGTTTCCTAGGAAACAAAAGTCGGTTGACCTGTCGTCATCCAGATCTAGTACAATTGGGCCACTGAGGATGCCCTAAATCGACTCAACTGTCAAGTTTTTCAACTAATTTTGATCAATGCTCACATTGGACGAAGTTGAGTGTTGCCAGTCCCAAATCTCCAACCACCATTTGAATGCGAATGAAGAGTCTATAGTAGACTCTGTACCATCAAACAATGGTACGAAGCAAAGGAAGGCGATGTGCCTCCCGAAACCTTCGAGTTTCGAACACGGTGTTTCACGGCGTCTGGGCACCCACAAGTCAGACGTAATCAATATCGGTCCAGCAGCTTGGGGGTGGACACTATCTCCATCCAGGGTTAGAAGCTTGATATATGAGTCCTCATCCAACGGGTAATTATCATGACTAATGGCATAGGCGACGGCGAGTAGATTTTGCGCTGTGTCCATGAAGATATCGATGTTACTGTGGTTGGGAGCCGAACAAAGTGAACCCGGAGAAAAATCGCGCTCGATGGTTTGTTGTAAGGGTTTCGGTAGTGTTGGAAAGATTCTGACAGAATCTATTATAGACGGGTTCCAGAAACAAGCATGCCCATTGGTGATGTACGTTGCTGTGAGCTTCTGGAATTTTTCTGGTATAGAGATTGTTTCAAAGGAACGGAGATCAAAATTGGACCATGCGCAGGTGTTTTTCCTTAGGAGTTGTAGGCGCTTTGAAACAGGGATGCGATTGTTGGAAACAGGAAGTAGCTGTTGGCTACCGAGTTCAGTGACGTACTGAAGCTCGGAGGATGACATGTATGTGTGGCGAACGGCCCTGCAAAGCTGCCAGACAATTGTCAGTATCAAAGTCCATTTAAGACACTGGATGGACAACGATTAGAAATTTAATAGTAACTCACGGATGTACAACGAAGAAGATCTCGCCAAGGAAGAAAGCTCAGAATATAAGTCAGGAGTTCTTCGGGAAGAGACAGTAACTCTGTTTTGCACTCCATTTTCAGCTTGGTTCACCGTCTGATAAGTCGAGACCCAGCGTCAGCATTATCGGCAGTTGTGAGACGAAGAACTAACCAGAGTTTAGGTCGTCAATAGCGAACTCGGCGGTCACGATTAGTAGCCTGAAAAACATGTCCGTCACGTCGAGACCGCTCTACTTAAATACTAAGGAAAGAACAAAGATGTCGAGGACAAAAACTGCAGCGGCTCAATGAAGCTCGCATGATGGTGACTGACTCACAAAGCAGCAATACGTAAGTACTTGAGTATTGTCAAATGCAATGAAGTTGCTAGTCACTATGTGACTGATCAAAGGTGTGTGATTATAAAAGGTAGCGTAGTCAGCCAATCAACATCAACAAGTCGTCCTAGTAATTAGCATTCTAGCAGAGTGAATCGGTACTTCAGCGACATGGTCAATCCGCTTGAAGTGCCGCCATACCTTCTCCAACCGCTCATCTCTAGCATCACTGCAGGGACTATTACTTGTGCACAGGCCTTAGGTGCGTGATCGACCAATACAGACGACCATCTTTTTGTGTTGCCTCCTTGTTTCCCTCAATTATTCAAGAATCAGTGCTAATACCAAGTGCAGGATCCGAAATATACGTTGGCTGCTCGAATGGCGAGCTCCTGCGCTACGCTCTCCATCCAGATGCGGATCCCACCAAGGTCGGTACCAATGTCTGCGACATCCTTCTCATTCATTACCCCACGAATTTTATCATTTTCACTCTCAGCTCACTTTCGGTTCATCTCCCTTTTTCCCAACTTCAGTCTACGACACCACGCTAACCTAGCCCAGCTAGACGCTTATGCTCTGCTTTCGCAACAGAGCCACCCTTTGGGCAAGCAGATCGACGAGCTCATCCTCGTGCCATGTATCGCAAGGGCGCTGATATTATGTGGTGCGTTGACCTCATATTTGTGAGTGCTTGGTTTAGGGTGTGCAGCTTATGAAAATTTGAGATGCCGTCTGCACTACGCCATACTTTCTCCTGACATCTGTATATTCAATCGCTAAGCATGAACTAATATGCTTCCGCAGATCGCGAAGTCCATATATATACCCTCCCTTCGCTTGATCTTGTCCCGAACACTAAACCCCTCCGCAATATCGAGGTTCTCGCAGTCGATCATAATCACCTTCAACGCCCCGCCGCGACCTCACTTGCCACTAGAACCACTTCCGCATCAACAAATTTTCCTGCCGAGCGAGGGAAAAATGATGCCATTGACCTCTGCTTTATCAAGCGCAGTACTATTGCCATGTATAGCTTGAGCGAGGAGAAGTTGACATTTACCAGGGTCGGTTACTTTCAGTGTTCCTTCATACCCATCCTTTATTCTTTTACTCAGCTGATGTTCGGTGATTCGTCCTTAGGAAATCCCTTTCCGACCTGGAGCCCTCCGTGCTCAGCGTTCAGGGCGCGACCTGTGCGTTGCGACCGCAGACATGTACAGTGTAATCGATCTTGCAACCGCACAGATGTTTGAGTTACTTCCGGTGACACAAGTCGAGGGCACGGCGGGGTAAGTGGATTAAGACATTACCTTTGTCTCCTTGCTAACTCTCACTACCGGCAAAAGTGCGATTAAACCACATATCATCGTCATATCTCCATCTGAGTTCCTTTTACTGAGCTGGACGGGTGGGAGCACACTTGGCCTGTTCATTACGGGCGAGGGTGATCCCGTGCGTGGAACTCTTGAGTGGCCAGCGCATCCGGTGTCCGTGTGTGAGTGATATTTCTTATGCGGACTTTTTTCGTGTTTCTGGCTCGAATTCGCTAATTTTATGCTACCCTTCGACTTTCTCGGCGGCACATAAGTTACCTTCATTTCATTTATCAGTTTGTGATTGTCTCCGAAGTTTCAAGACTAATTGCCACGGATGAATCTGCTTAGGCCTCGACTTTCCCTACTTAACAACACTTCTCCCAAATGGCACAATCGAAGTGCACAGTGTTGAGACTCAAGCGATTATCCAAGTCATCCCTGCACCCAATTTTGGCGAAGGGGGGAGGCCGGGCTTGGTCTCGTGCCTTGCTGGTTATGCAGCGCCTTCCTCCGAGCGTGGGGACAAGATGAAGAAGGTGAAGGTTGGGTTAGTACGCAGTGGGAAAGTGGGGCTGAAGATGGACGACAAGAAGGTCCATGAGGGTCAGAACGAGAAAATGGAGGAAGTGGAGAAAGAGAAAGAGAAAGATGCGGATGTCCCGAGTGTGTCTATATGACCGACCTGATTCAGGTATACGGGCTGTCACTCTGTTTCTCACCCTTCGGATGTCTGCTTGCCCTATCGTATATGTGATCATCTTAGGCAGAATAAGACACTCAAGTACAGTGCATGTTCTGCAAAACGCAGATAGAGCAAGATATGACTGAATTGGCCCTGGTGTTCATATTACAAGCGCACACACCTCTTCTGATCTGAATGGCCGTTCCCGGCCCGAAGCGCACAGACCGCTGTCTCCTAAGATAAAGCGCTGGTAGGTAGGGCATCGAGAAGCTAGTAAAGCAGTAGGGCAGCAGTTTCGAGCCTGCGAAAGCTCTCGTCAGGGCTACCACTGCCCCGACTGCTTGTACTTCTAGTTCTGTGTAGGAAGCTCCCTTTTAAGCCTGTCGAGTGGGAGTAAATGGTCCGTGCACGATATACCTTCCTAGCATGGTGTAGGCAAAAGCAATCTGCCGTTCGAACCCATGACCCACCCGTAGAAAGGTTCAGCTGGTGGGATATATTTATTCGGGGACACGAGATCTTGTGCCCAGAGCCTTTAGCCCCTATGAGAAATTAAGAAATACGGCCGGATTGTTCTTACGAAACAATCTCGGACTGGTAGGTATCTATGTAGGTAACGACATCCAAAGCAATTTGAGTAGGGAATAAGTCATGGAAAAAGACAGTAAACTTGCTACTGCAGCGCAACCAATCATTCATACCGACGAACTCTCAAAGGTACCCCAATACCATCCTCTCCAACAACCCGTGGGCGGGGTAAAAGTCCGCTCGCAACTTCGATTGGAGTATCAGGTCCATCCCGCATCTCAAACACAAAGTTCTTCACCAGAACCGATAAAACCGCCTGTATCGCAGTGAGTAACGTCCAAACTAGCTGATTGGATTCACTCACCTTGAATTCCGTGATCGCAAATTCCTTTCCAAGACACATCCTCGGGCCGTCGACGAACGTCAGCAGATGCCTATGACCTTGGACTTCCTTGGCCTTCCCATTGATCCCATCTTGGGTCAGCCAACGATCAGGCTTGAATTCTTTTGCGTCAGGTCCCCAGATGGCCAAAGAACGATTGATCGCCGCGACTGGTATCGTGATGAATGTCCCTTTCGCTATAGATATACTGTCCGTCATTTCCCCAGACTTCGTGCGCACGAGTTCGCTCAAGGGAATAACGTCATCTGCCGCTGCCTGTAGACCTATTATGAGCGCCTATTCACATGTAACCATACACACTCACAAGGCGGAGGATCTCGACCACCGGAGGATGAAGTCGTAGAACTTCATGGACAACTGCATCCAAGTATGGGAGATTGGCCTTTAATTGATCATATGTCGGATCCGCGCCAAACACAAGCAGTTCCTCTCTCAGGCTGGATTGGACATCGGGGTGTCGCGATAGCTCGATCAGCGCCCACTGTTCATCAAATTAATAGCGCGCACAGACGTTATCGCACAGTAGGCTGACCGTAAGACTGACTGTCGATGAAAAGTCAGCTAGTATGATATCATCGGTCAAGAAACCTACTCACTAGATGTCGTCTCATAAGCTGCCACAAGTAAGACCTTCATCTGCAGGATGTGAGTTCACAAATAATGGCTGTGATACATTGACTCCACGGACCTGAGCCACTACTTCCTCCTTCGACATATGAAGCTCGGCATCCTGGCCTTCGGATTTAACTGATCGCCACGTTAATCAAGAGACTACGACGAATCTCTCGGAGAGCGTACTCAACAATCCGATGATGGACTTCTCCTCGTCTCTCTCGCTCATACTCGCATCCTTCTCCCGGCGGCTGCGAATCAATAACTCGTTAGATATTTCCCCCATGGTTACGTTCAGCTGCTTGAATAGATTCGTCCGCTTGGTGGGGATCTTGGTAACGATAGGAAACGCTAACGCGCACAGGATGAAAAATTGGTTCACTGTTGAGGCCCGCTGGTTGGTTCCAAAAGTATCAAACACTTCGGTCACGCTGGCTCGCTTTCCATCGAGCGAGCCAAAATCATGGGAGAAACCAGCGATGCCAATCGTATCTAGACTGATGATCCGTCGGTTAGAAGCATCAATTATAAATTATCTTCGCATACGATATATGATTCATCCTTCGAGTCATTTCGATTAGGAGTGACCCTTTGCGAAGCCAGAAAAGCAGCTACGCACCAGTTCTGAACTTCGATGACAACGTTGGCATCTTTGCTCGATTCTATAGCAGTATCCCATGCACCTTTGGCCTGCAAAGTATCAAGATAAGAGATGCTGTATTCCCCTCGCAGGTCCTTACTTTGTATGCTGAGTCATAAAACACTGATGTGAGTTTCCGAATCGCCACATTACTGAAACCTGGCATAAGAGCCTTCCGCTGCCTAATTTATAGGTAGTAGATAAGTCGCTGGTGCGAGGACAAGAGCTCGACAGTACCTCCTGTGGTCTTCACCATGAGACGATAATAACCCTCTGTCGATCTGACAAGATGTCAGACAGACAAAGTAAGATGATGACGTTAACATACTAATGCCTCCAGAAGTCCCAACGTAAAGGGCGTCTGCACATATGTCCATGTCTCTCGGGCATAGAAATGTGCTATAGCTCTTGGATCGCACAGCACGACTACAGCCTGCCCGAGGATGCCCGGAACCATATACGCTACACCATATTCCGTCGCCCAATGTTCATACATTCCACCAGTATCTTGAGATGCGACGAGTTTGTGCGCGACGCCATACATGAAGCTGATACGAGGGGGACCCCGCAGTTGAGTCGTCTTCAATCGCCAGCGAAGCGCCCTTGAGACTTTGACAAAAGCCCATAATGTAGCAAATAAACAAGCAACATTAAATGGGCCAACCGAGCGTACGGTTGTCCAGAGACTGAATGGAGAAAACACAGGGATGTGGGGAGTCTTCATTGTTGCTGTTTGATTCAAAGCGGGAACTATTGGGAGACTTATAGCCCGGATTTCTGTGTCTGCTGGCAGCCATCAAGTAAACCCTCCAATACACGTGTAGACTTTGGTTCTGTATGGTAGTACAGCGAGCAAGATTGAAATTGAAATTGGAAGAAGACTGAATATGGTCAGAGCTTCCTCTGCCGGGTCTGCCCGCAAAGTCTGTATAAGTAACACAATCTCATGACGAAGAGGGTATGACAAGGGGCCAAACGGTCGACCGTCCTTGCCATGTCCAATTTTTTGACGAAGAGTTCGCCAGGGCCCAACACTAATGGTGATGATGACGGGCAAATGGCAAATTATACCTACAGACACTTCTAGGAAGGGTGTGCATTGTTTGTGTATGATCAAATTGCCGTCTTTTTGAGAAGGATACGGCGATTGAACAATGAGTGACATACAAATTATAACTTTTTGAGATCAAGTATCCCAAGAATTGTGGGACGTGTTATAGTATTCAAGGTCGATCCGAGATACTATAAATCCATAGCACTCTACCGGGCAAACGCCAAGTGCATCAACTTGATGAAACGATACGATGAGTTAGGTTCGTTGAGTAGGGACTTGATATTGATTCACGTGATCCTACCACATTGTCCTCTGTTTATACATATTTGCACAATGACAACTACGCGACGCGTTCCTGAAATGACATTGCACCTTTCTTCGCCAGCCTGACTGCTAATATCGCGCAACCAAAGGTTATCGTCACACCTGCTATTCTCCGCCATCCTTGCAAGTCTATTGCTATTATCATATCCTAATTGCTGGTAATGCCTCATTTCACTGGCGTGCACGATACCCCGGACTTTCTAGCGGACGCGAGACACGAACCATACACAGATATTTCTCTATCTTTGGAAGAGCCAGATATTTTGATCTCTCCACCACGCTCTCCTAGTAGACTTGATTTCTTTCGTGAAGAAGGCAGCGCTCTTGGTTACTCTGAATCAGATGCAGACGCAGAACTACCGATTTCAAGGGTCAAATGGGCACGCGGCCTCTTCCGTAGCGGCCCAGCACTCACGAAGTTCACGGAAGAGGAGGAGGAGGACGAGCCTCTCATCGGTATACCGATCCTCCAAATGAATGGCCACAGCATCAATTCCCAGACAGACTTCGAAGACGAGCCCCCATGCGTCCCATTCCCACCTCCACTTCAGACAGTCACCATGGAGCCTTTGGCACCAGAACCTGTTCGCCATGCTACGCTTCCACAAGAAACAAAGGTGCAAATCCCAACCCCTGTGTCACGTATCCACGCGCAGCGCCTGAACTATCCTCACCGCGGATTTTCACGGAGTGCTTTGTTACATCAAAAGTCTTTCTGGACAGCGCGCCATGATGAATGGTTGGAATGGCAGGCCAAAGAAGTAAAACGACGAATAGACCACGGTATATGCGCACAAGGCCCTGGAAGCGCGTATGCTGGCATTACGCTCGCAGATACTCAGGAAGTCTCTGGGCTACCATCGCAAATCCGCGTGCCTCTATCTGGCTTGGAGCGTGACTTTGAGGGGTATGCATCGAGAGACTTCTCCCAGGACTTGAATGCGCCGATCTACCCTCGTGTGGGCGATATCTCTGCGCTTCGTGATCCATACTCTGCCAATGTCGATCGGTGCTTCTTCAGGTTTCCGCTGTGGACCATTCACAAGACGCTCTATGTGTTCGATATGCATCAAAGGGCAGTCCATATTTCCGACCAGATGCAAGGTTCTGCATCCTCAGGAAGCTTGCAGTCGTCGACCGGTTCAACGACATGCGATGATGAGGATGTAACCCTTGTTGCCGACGATGAACCACCCTTCGAGAAACAAACGCTTGACAACGGCTCTCATCAAGAATGTCTACCGCCTGAAACTCCAAAAAGATCACCGCCGTGTACATGGGAGGCTCTTCGCGCCTGGGAGCTCAACTGGTACTCTCGCTGGGAGCTACTCATTGGTCTCGTACAGCGCGACCAAGTCCTCCGGCAGGCAGCACCGCTTTCGCCGTCGATAACTCACTCCCGGTTCGCAGATGAAGACCTTTCACCGCCAAAAGAACTCCTGGAACCGTTCACCCCGAAAGCTCCCACACCGATAATTCACTTTGCTGGCGAAGATGGAGAGGGGGATAACGGAGACGAAGAAGACGATTATGGTAGCCTGGTTGCAAACCCGATTTACAACGTTGACGAGATGTTCAAGGAGGGGTACCACCGTGCAGTAAATTTTTTCACCAAAGATCGAGGTCTGAAAAGAGAGCGCCGCCTGCGAACAGTGTCTGGGTAGAAAGTTAAGGATGGTCGTCTGCGTCGAAGTCAACGAGGATGGGCATATTTTCACTTTACATACAGCTCCCTAGTTTTGTCGATCCATGCTATTTCCCGATACCCTGATCGTAACGGCGCTGGCGTCAGCCCCAGACTCGCTTGTTCTTGGCATGTTTTGTGTCCATTGAATTATAATAAACGCAAACTTATCTTTTATTTCATTGTGCGTTAGCAAATAATTGCTGATTCTACTGTCAATGCAAGACGTTCTTCGACTCGTACTACGGACATCCCGGGATCTCAGCCAGTCTTAGGATTGCAAGTGGCAAGCGTAACAGCAGTTACAGGTTCGAAGCCCGCTCGATAATGTTTTTTTTTCCCCTTTTACCACGCCTTGAACGTCAAACATTCACTCATGGACAGTTCTTCAGAAGTTCATCTCAACTTAGGAAGCATCTTGGCCAAAGTGATTACCACAACAGAATCGAAATCTGTTTCTCTTGAACCGCGCATGTTCGAAACCTGCCGATGAAAAGGTGATTTTTTCTCTCGGAACACACTTTGACATTGATTCATGGATGGGTTTTGTCGGAGGTCCATCTAAACTTCGTCCTGGCCAAAGTGGTTGCCACAACAGAATCGAAATCTGTTTCTCTTGGACTACGCAGATTCGAAACCAGCGGATGAAAAGGTGATTTTTTTTATCTCGAAAGACACCTTGACATTCACTCATGGACAGTTCCTCGCATATCTCAACTTCGTCCTGGCCAAAGTGGTTGCCACAACAGAATCGAAATCTGTTTCTCTTGGACTGCGTAGATTCGAAACCTGCCAATGATAAGCTTTTTTTTCTATTGGAACACACCTTGACATTGACTTATGGATGGTGTCCTCGGAGGCTAATCTTAACCGGTCCTAGCCAAGCAGTTACCACAACAGAATAAAAATCTGTTTCTCTCGGACTGCGCAGGTTCGAAACCAGCGGATGAAAAGGTGATTTTTTTTATCTCGAAAGACACCTTGACATTCACTCATGGACAGTTCCTCGCATATCTCAACTTCGTCCTGGCCAAAGTGGTTGCCACAACAGAATCGAAATCTGTTTCTCTTGGACTACGCAGATTCGAAACCTGCCAAT
This sequence comes from Suillus americanus, assembly GCA_016695465.1. Taxonomy (NCBI): domain Eukaryota; kingdom Fungi; phylum Basidiomycota; class Agaricomycetes; order Boletales; family Suillaceae; genus Suillus; species Suillus americanus. Next base: position 114,118 of record MU177917.1, read on the forward strand.
GATAAGCTTTTTTTTCTAATGGAACACACCTTGACATTGACTTATGGATGGTGTCCTCGGAGGCTAATCTTAACCGGTCCTAGCCAAGCAGTTACCACAACAGAATAAAAATCTGTTTCTCTCGGACTGCGCAGGTTCGAAACCAGCGGATGAAAAGGTGATTTTTTTTTATCTCGGAAGACACCTTGACATTCACTCATGGACAGTTCCTCCGAGGCATTCAACTTCGTCCTGGCCGAAGTGGTTGCCACAACGGAATCTAAATCTGTTTCCCCCGGACCGCGCAGATTCGAAACCTGCCTCCGACAAGGTTTTTATTCTATTAGAACACACGTTGGTACTCACTCATGGATTATTTCCTTTGCGGCTGATCTCCACTGGTCTTAGCCAAGTCGTTACCACAACAGATCTTGAACAGTCGCAGATTAGAAACCTGCTGATGATAAGGTTTTTATTCTATTGGAACACACCTTAGCATTTACCCATGGATGATTTCATCAGACGTTCATCCAACTGGTCATAGCCGAGTCGGTTACGGACTCAAAATCTGTTTCTCTTGGAGTTGGTTCGAAACCTGCTAACAACATTTTTGCAGTGTATAGATCCTCGGAAGTCCATCTTAACTTACTTAGTAGGCCCAGTCATTGCGCCGACACCCCATTTTTATGTGAGTCCGTTCCATGATGAAAAGGAATTTACCTTCACGTTTTTTGAGGATCATCTCAGATATATCCCGTATGTGCCGACCTAGATTTTCGAGAGGCTGACCAAAACTGTCGGGATTCACCACCAAACAAAAAATAGGGCTGGTGACCAGGAGAATGCACGCAAGCTAAGGACAGAGTGAGTCTGACGGTCAGGGAAAGGATGCAAACCTTTCCCCTCCCACCTTTAGCTTCCAAGTCATCCTCGGTCACATTGGAAGAGCTAACGGCCGAAGGAGTGTCCATTGATACGCTGGCCTACTAGTATAGTAGTCTCTTCTAATTAAACACTAATTGTGTAGATAGCATCGAGTAACGTACAGGGAACTTGTTAAAGTGAAGACAATAGACGAATGTGTACATCTGGGCTTATTGATACCAAAGGTGAAGAAAGAAATGTACTAGTAGTCCATACAAGAATTGATGAGGGGTGTAGGCGATTGTCACTGATCTTGGGGTATCCTTTAATCGAGCAACGAACTTGGTCGACTCGGATGGGTATATGCCTTACTACAATGTGTTACTTCCTCCATCCCTGTCCCTCCCCTTCTGATTCAGAAGTGTTTGACTGTGATCGCGAGGAGAATTGAGAGCGCTTGCGAGGGTTCCCGGACCAGGACGGGTTATGTTTCATGTGCCATTCGTGTGATTTGCGCTGCCTGTGGCTCTGTACAATTTCTGGTGCCGCAGTTCGCAAGGCACTCAATTCCTCACGCGACAACCTCGACAGAGGCGATGATGCTAATAGTAGCAAGTCTGAAGGCGTGTAGATAGCCACTGTGTGACGTGGTAAATACTAAGTGTTTGCAAGAGGTAGGGGATGTTATACTCACGACTATCATGAGGCAAGGGTGATAATGAGTTCGCTGGTGAAGAAACACCTGATGAACTCGAACTCGGTGAAGGTGCCCGTCGGTGTACGGGAATGTAGAGTCCGGAAGATGACATCACTGACACGAAGAGGGAGAGTTGCTAGTAGAGCAGACTTGGTAGATGAGGACGCGGGAGATGATGTTGCCCAAGTCCTGGCTTAAACAAGGTCTTATATATACGTGCACACAGGAGTATCCTGCGGACCTGCCCCATGCATGGGCCCCTCGGCAGTTGGTTATTGTGTGACATTAACGTTGTTGTGTCGTGAAGTGGCAGTGGTGACTCATCAACTTGGACCGCCGCGTCAGCTATTTGGGAGCGCCTGGAATGTCGTGGAATGTCGTACAAAGTGGCGAGAAATACGCTCAAATTATCTCGAATGATCTCAGCCATAGGCTATCATACATATTGCGCAATGTTGTATTGGTCATCGTCGTTCAGTGATAGTCATTTTCCCCGCAGCCCGTGTGATTTAAATTTTATAATCGCGATTTGACAACTCCAATAGCCCAACTTCCCGTATTTGTAAGTCTCTACTCATATAAGCACCACAGGATGCTAGTAGTAGCACTTCAGTGGTGCACTGGGTAGCTTTGTGGCAGCTTGGCATGTGGGGATTAAGATGATTTCAATGCTGCGGCATGAAGAGGCCTGCGGCAGCGTGGGAGTGCCGGAGAATGACCTGTCATTCTTCATGATACTTATTACCCTCATGAGTATTCCTCATATATAGATGTCTGATAGTTACCGGACCAGAAAAACCCAGAACGCCGCAGTCACGGTGGAGAGCTTGTCAATCAGAGGTTCAATGCAACCTTGCTTTTGTACTTCGAGTGATGGAACACAGACTTTGTTGCAGTATATATCTCAGAGTGACTAAAGGTCTTAAATTGCGAGCGGATATATGTATATGCAACATTCTTGTCCACCATCTTTATTTTTCAAAACTGCAATCACCAGTCAATTTTCTCCTGAAGGCTATCCACACCCGTAGCCTAATCTGGTTCGCTAGCTTGATAGGGACACCAAAGTCTGACGCAAATCTGCCAATAGCATCGGAAGATCGATCGATCATTAGTTAGCTTATCTCGCAAGGAATATATCCCCAACAGTCACCGGGTTCTTTTGGAATAGTCGTCCAACCAGGACGATATCGGCTTGACCTTTGACAAGGATCTCGTGGGCGATCTTGCCATCGGTGATTGAACCGACGGCCCCAACATTGATAGGGTTGTCCCCAACAGCTGCCTGTGTGAACGGTGCCTGGTAAGTCGGGCTGACTTTGATAATGGCTTCCGGGTGACTGGCACCGCTGGAGATGTCGAGAAAGTCAACTTTACGCTCGACAAGAACATCAGCAAGTTCGGTCTTTAACACGCCACGATGGTTCATCTGGAAGCGCTTCTTCGAGCCATCCAGTCGCAGAAACCCTACTATGAAGTATCAATCAGATCAAGCAAGAACATCTTATGGACTCGAAAATACCTCAAAAAGAGTGACATGTCTTCAGGCATGGCATCATAGATAGCATCCACGACCTCGAGGGTTAAACGAATGCGGTTCTCGAGGCTTCCGCAGCATTCGTCTGTGCGCGTGTTGCTGATGGGGCACAAGAAAGAGAACAGCAGATATCTGTGTGTGTTGTGGATTTCAGGACGTGAAATGACCGTCGTCTGCAGAGTATTGAACAGTGGAGATAATTGTGTGAAATTGGGATAGGACCATCAGGGGAGGGAGCCCATCGTCGCGCTAACCATCAATATAACGACTCACCAAAATACGGTTGTGGAATGTCATCCCCTCTGATTTTGATGGGCTGGAATAATTTTGTTATGAGTTCCATCGAGCTGGGGTCAAATGCTTGTGTGCTGGAGGCCGCATGTCGAGAAGTAAATAATTAAGTGTGTACGGAACCGCCTTCCGTATCGTCCAGGGCATTATATCCAACTGGCGTCCACCCGGTATTGTCCCAGGTCAATCTCACTGAATGATTCTCAATGAGATGCAATGGCAAGAGGCTTGTTGCGATGACGAAGTTTCAATAAAAACAAATATCATGACATGGTGGTTACAATACAAAAAATAACCTGTTTTTACCACGTAAAAGCAGGAGATCCAACTAGGAACGAACAATGCATACCACATACATCATTCCCATCTCCTTTCGGTTACGTTCCTTTCAACCAGTTCGGACGCAAGCGTAAACCCTGGACATTGGGATGACACCCCACAAAGGAGTTCAAGAAACAAAAAATTGATAAGAACCAGCCCAAGAGTAGTCTGAATCGAGTTTCGCAATCCACGAAGGATACGCGAGCCACGAAGTGAACTCAAGGACAAACCAGTGCCACAGTGTATATCCCTCATACGCAAAGAGAGCTATAACACATATGGTAGTGTTGGGACGTCTCCAGCCATAAGCGGTTATTCACGAAGCGCAGTGGATACACTGGCAGCGAGCGGAGACGCTCATCGGTAGGGTAGGCACCATGTGAGGATACCTCGACTGCAGTCTGATGTGCACCAGGACCCAGGAGTAGATCCTGAGGGTGACGAAATAACATCTAGTGATTTAGATGGGAATAATGTACCGCGACAAAAACCCGGGGACCTGAGTGTCGCGATTGACTTCTCTATGTCCCTGAGCGCCATTGACGGGCGCACGCGCGATAGGACTGCTACACGATAGACACAAGTTTGCCCAATCCCCGCAACGCTTTCAAAGCTTTCATTCTCGCCCTCCTCTGCTGGAACAGGATCTTGGGATATGAAAATGAAGCTGCTTTTCTGGTACGTCGCGCAGCTGATTACAACCAGACTCTGCTAGAGCCAATCGAGGGGGATTGAAATGCTCAGACCTTAGCCCGCTCAGAAATGTGGATGCATGAAGCAACCTGTACGTGATGAGCATTCGTGGCCTTCGAGCTGGTTGAAGAAAAGAATAGTTCTGAAGTCCGCCTGTCTTATAAGGTTACATTCAAACTCAGCGCTTAACGCAGAGTCTGAGCGCCAAGTACTTAGTACGACAGCGCTTCAAGAGTGCAACCCAAGAACCAAGATTTAAAACGCAGTAGGTACTGGTGCGGGTTACTCATTTCAGCATGAAGGGAACAATTGTTACAACTGTTGGGCAACACATGCCGATACATGCTGAAATACTCTGATTGTCCGACAACGAACACTCTTCCTAGAGTACATGCATGTGCCATGGCTGTGCAAGTTGATGCAACGCTGGTGGTATCCGTATCGGTCTGTATGATACAGTGCGTTTCACATTGATTTTGTCGATTAAAACAGTTGGTGACCAACCCCATTCCTTCGCATGCTTGTAACGTGTAGCCTACACAATCATCGATCAAGGGCACGCAGCGGTGGGTGATACGAGGACTTGGTATGAGGTAAGGGGTAAGGGGTGCATTGATCATGCTTCAGGCTATCTTGGTGAGATCATGATAACGGTTATATCTAGCACGAATGGTATCATTTATCATAATTGCGTCCAATTCGCCACTCACTGATACCAATTCCAATTCTTTCAATGACTAGTCTCAAATAATCCCAGTTGGTAATCAAATCGGTATTATGATTACAGTTATTTTTTTTTTTTTGGTTTTTGGAGAGTAGATGTTCACCTGCTTCGATCTATTTCTGATTGTGGTTTCATAATTGTATCCTCCACTGTGCTGACATATGATCGGGGTGCGTAAGGTAGTGCTTACGGAGGGGATTATCGATGTCAGTATGGTATTCTCCAGCGCTGTCATTCGGACAAGAGGTAGATGGTTTTAAAGCGTCACCAGAGCAGACTCTCACTATGAATGGTTTTACAGTTAGACCTGGTCTGGTAAGGTAAGCGGAGCCCCATACCCGAGTCAGAAGTACAACAGGAAGGATAGCTTGTTTGATTCAAGGCAGAGGTAACGCTGGACCTTCAGCTTCATGACCAGTGTTTTGTGCTTCGGCATAAGTGGTCTATATCATGGGCGCAGTTGATAGGTTTCACTTAACTTTTAAGATATATAGGTGCGTTATGTTGGAACCCTATCCTCTGTGTATGTTTTCAAGGCTTATATGTTGGCACACTGCTAATAACCCATCTCTCACGATTAGCATCAGCATGCTGTGTAAGTCCCCTCGCATACATCTTGTTCACTCCTGACCAGCGGCACGCAGTAAGTTTCCCGGGAACCCGGCTGGCAAATTCTGTGAGTATGGTGTACCATTGCCTGCCATTTCGTTCAACTAATTACACCATTCCAGAGGTGTGAGTGAGGTTGTTGACCAGCTTGTTAGTTTAACGATTGAAACAGCTGTGAGTTTGCTTGAAGAACTTACTTATATGAGCCTCATCAATCTGTGTCTCAGGCGATATGCACAATTATGGATGCGTTTGGCGTGCTAGGTGGAGAGCCACTCAATCACAATACCCTAATGATACTGACTTTGACTGATACTATGTCATAGTAATCACGATTACTCGGCTATGTGCCATGTATCAGCAATCAAAATTCTCATCTTTCTTTCTGTAACCTTGCTGGCTGTGTAGTTCTCGTCGTAATGATAAAAATCAAGTTTCAGTCGGTAAGTTTCAATTCTGCTGAACGACTTGAGGGTATCAGGCTTACGGGATGAATGCCAGAAGAAGTTGTCCTCCGGCATCCATCAATGGTTTACACTTTTGAGGGAGACGTACAATTACTGATGACGGTCGACTTTGGGTGCTCACCACTATATGGGAAGTTCTCGCCTTGCGTCTGGTAGTTCGGATTGTAATCAGACACTTTCGGGAACTGCAGCAACCATCAACAGGATGAACAAAGGACAGTCTCACGGTGTTAACATGTTTTACTTTGCAGTGTAAGTTCGTAATGTGAACGTGATTGATAATCTTTTACGCTGATCTTCTATACGTCTTAGTTGTACTATTCTTTTTTGCTTGCATCTCGGCCATCTCTATCCAAATCTGTCGGTACGCCGATCTGTGACCGAGTGCATCTGCACCTTGTCATTCATCATTTCTTTAAGGTTCATATTCCCCAAGATCGGAGATTTACAAGGGCATTCTTGACGTTTCGCTCGCGCAGATATTTGTGCTAGGACCACGCCTCATTCTTAGCGTTCGAGGATACTACGCCAAGCGTGTGGCTAACTCCGACACAGCGACTGTTATGATTACAATCATATTCCAGAATACGTATTTCAACTAACAGTGGCGTGTAGCATGGGAGAAGCTGGAATCTGTAGGAATATGATCACTTGTTTCGAATTCCGTTGTGGTATCAGTTTGATGTTACGAGATTTCAAAGAGCAAAATCACGCAACTGCTTAACGCAACAGAACAAGCAGACAGTTACATTGTGTGAAAACATAGTCAATGAGGCGTCCGCAGCTTCACGAAGCAATCCTCGAAGAACAAATGAGGTTCAAACTATGCATCAGGAGCATGGTGCATTTATCCACCAGCGCGGTACGGAAGTCTGCTCGGAGCTCGGGAAAAATACAGGAGCAACAGTATGTTGGCCTATACGACATAAGCGCATCTAGGTGTCAACAAAGGTGAGTCACTCGGGGGGTGAAGGCGCAAACACTGAACTATGATAATACGCTGGACCAAGCATTACGGCTGATCAGGCCAGGCGCCTGGAACAACTCACCTGACTGCTTGTAATTATGTATGAAATTGAAAATTCAGATATGCCAAGCACAGAGAAGTCAGCCAGCATCCCCATATAAACGCAGCGCCTCTTTAATCATGAAACAGTGAGAGCGTGGACATCGGCGGAGACTGGACTGATTCCCTATTTCGAGTGAAGGAACTGCGCCTGCTACACTCAAAGAGTACTCGGTGCTTGTGAATATTCTGAGTGACTGCGGACGGCCATTAATTTGGCTAACACTTTAGAGGTTAGGTCGCCATTGCAAAGAAAATCAATCCCTCTAAGCTGGCACTTTGTCGTGAAAGAGTTGAATACCAATGGATGTCATCCCGTAGCTTGTAGTGTGGACCCTAGAAGGGGAAATTAAGTCCACATAAAGTCTTGATAGAAGTCCGAATGCCGAACTTAGATCATGATAAGTAAATGCATTCACAAGTCTTGCACAATGGGTCCGATTGCGAACTATCGCACATACAGGGTTGGCTAGTAATGAATCAGGAACATTGAATATCAAGCCTCCTATTCTGGGCCAACTATGACATGTGGAAAGTCACAACGAAGGCGGGACGAAGATCGACAGAACATCATGCGTAGGAAATCAATGCGCGCGTTATTGTTATCGTGCGGAGCAAGACAAGGTTTGAATAAGCGATGGGAGCATGAAGTTGTGGGATACCAAAGAGGATAATTCTTGATTCGCCGAGGTAGGTTGGGACAATAAATTATTAGCCGCCCACAAGTTGTCCTGTGCAAGTAACGTCCTTGAACAAGTGTGACGACATTATTGTAATGAAAATTTGAGTAATACTGCTTACCAGTAGCAGTGGAACTTGAAGGGGGAACCAAAGGACAGAGAAGGAACATGAGGATATTTTGAGAGCACAACTCCTTTTGGGATGGCTACACTTAACTGAGCGCTGATTAGCAGACAACTGTTAAAGGCGATCAACACGAGAAGGACCGAGAAAGACTTGGATAGTTAATCCTGTAACAACAAGGGCAATAAACCAGAAATTATAAAGAGGTTTAGATCACCGGCTTGTATGGCAAAGCATTGTAAAGCAGTGTGGGAGGTTGCAACGTTTGAGCGGAGTCCAGGATGTTTGGGTCGGAGAAAGAGACAGAAAATCATGCGTGCGCTGTCAAACTCAACCTCGATTGATAATTATGGCCAACGAATCCACTGTTATCGCTCTTTTCATACGAAGGTCTGCTCATCGTAGAGCTCGACATCATGAGGTTTGGACGATGACTGGAAAGGCGCGCGGGGTCACTTAAAGTCACGTTTTCGAATTTTATTCAAGTCCCACGTTGATTTTCTCCCAGTTGTGCCTTCACTCCATCATTTATACTTAAAAACTACCCTTTTCCTCGTCAGACTCTTCAAGACCTTTGAGATATCAATTTTGGTATCAAACCGATATCGTCAAATCGAATAATTTAAAGCACCGGAGCGTAGCAGACGTGTTCTGAGCGGCGACGATCGGAAAACCAAGCAATTTCGAGCGGAGTGAGCAACCACTTTCTTCCCTTTCCTTCCTTCCATCTGTCTCCTCTACTGGAGCCTATTATCTGTCTACTTCACAAAATACCGGCTCGATCAAACACTCAACATGGTTCCCGTTCTGCAGGTCCGTGACTATTCGCTCGCCCATAGAGAGCACATTTCTGTGAGGAGCGCTGGGCAAAACTCTTGTCCCCAATGGCAAGCGATCAAGCCAAGAATGCTGGTGCTGTGGCACAGGAACATCACATACCGCCATACCAAGCATACGGTGCCTACTCGCCACCTTTCCCAGTCTACTATGATCCGAGTCATCCTGAACCAAACGGCGCGCCACACCCAGCACCCCCGTACATCTATCATTACCCGCCTCCAGGGATGATGTACCCTTATCCTCCTCCTGGTAGGTCTAGTTTCCCGGTATCGTTCTCTGTTGTTCTCTCTTACGTCAGAGGCTCGTAGGATTTCCGCCTTACGCACCCCCTCCCCAAACTAACTTTCAGCGTGTTAAGCGTAAGCAGGTCAAGATGGCGGTATGTTGACGTACATTTTTGCGCCCACTTTCTAAATTAATTATGATATTATGTCAGTGTACTAACTGCGCGAATGCCTGCAAGCGGTGTGACGAGCATCGCCCATGTGAACGATGCGTCAAATATGGTATCCCAGAAACGTGCGTTGATGGTGTGCGGAAGGAGCGACAGAAGGGAATAAAGCGGGGACCCTACAAGCGCAAAAACAAGTCTGGCGGCAGCGATACTGGTACCTCACCTACTCATAATGCCACTTTCGAGAGTGCGTTATAACATCATCAATCTGCATTTTTACTCACCAGCAGGATTAACAGCTTTCTCAGCCACCCCAACAGAAGCAAACGGAGACTCAGCTTGGCACCCGCCGAACGGTGTAGCACCAGGCCCTGCGACCGCAACTCCTGCACCTTCCTCGATGCCATCCTTTCCTCCTCCTCCACCAGAGGGGGGATATTATCCTCCCCCATATTTCTATCCTCCCCCTCCTGGTTTTGTACCACCCCCTGAGGGTCAGGCGCCCGTGGAAGGGTCCCCAAATTCTGGCGCACCTCCTCCGATGATGCCTTACTATATGCCTCCTCCTGGATACTATGGACCGCCATATTACGGCCCTCCTGGCGTGCCGCCGCCCACCATGGATCCAGCTCAGGCTGAGCTTCAAAGAACATCTGGCCCGCCTGTAGATCATGATCCTGATGTTGAAGAAATTCCGCCGCCTGCTCCCAAGACAAATTCGAAGAAGAGATCAAGAGTGGGAAAAGAGGGGCAACCGAAGGCAAAGAAGATTAAGGTCGCTGCTGTTGTACAAGAATCTTCAACTTCCAGTGGAACGACGGGAGGGAGCGACCAGGCTTCAGAACCTGGACATGGCAGCCCAGCTGAGATTGGTGATGCATGAATATCACTGGATCTCCTCTTGCTGCACACAGTTCCCTGCTTTCGCACCGCTATTATTTCTTTTTTTTTTTGTGATCCCTGCTTTCTCGTTGTTCGGTTTCAAATGCAAGTTCGATGTGATTCTGTTTTGCCTCCTACGTACTTCTGAAAACTTTCAGACACTCCGACGCTCTTTGACCACCAACAAGGTCTCGATGAGGATGATAACATGTGGAGAGGATGTAGATCGTGTGACGCGATCCTGTTTATGGTCAAAAAGCCGCCGGAGGCAAAGTATGCTGTCATCTCGAACCCCCGTACGTTGATGATTGTTACTCCCACAGTCAAATTTTAGACGTCCCTGGATTTTCTATTTTGTCGCCTTTTTTCTTTCTTTTGCCCTTTGGAATTACGGTTTCTGCTTCTTGTACGTCCATGACCTATCTATCATCCTATGCTCTCCGCCTTCGTGCTTTCACTTAATATATGGTTGGGTGGTATTTATTATTGTAGGATATGTTGAACGTTGAAGCAACACGATGGTGACGGTCGTCCGTGGTTACCAAAGTTGATTTTCAAAAGTGATAGTCAGATACTGTAGGGGGTTTGCAAACATAATAATTACCTTGCTCGCCGCAGCAACATTTCATGTACATCCAAAATTCAAGGGTTCATCTTATCGTGATGGCACCACCACGACACACAAGTGGACATTGACGGACTCACGTTCCTCGGCTTGTTAGTCTGCGCAGATAGGTTGCGTGACAAGGCCCTCAAGTGACAAAGCGAGCGCCAAAATACATGAGAGGTGGAAAGCATCAGTCAAAGAAAAGGTGCAGGCGAAGAATACGTAAGGTGGCCGGCTATGTCCGGGCGTTTGTTTATCTCAGAAGGTGTTGCCAAACAATCGCTTAAATTTTGAGTGACTTCAAAACTCGAAAACCGGTTGTGTTCACCTGAGCTTGTTCTTCACCATCTTCTGTACTTTGTCTTTCTCGCGCAATATGTCTGTTCTCCGTGCCCTTCGTCAGGTTACTGCATCCTCATCACGGGCTGTGGCTCGTCCTGTGGCTCGCTCCGGCTCCCTGCGCCTTGCGACTGTGCAGCTTGCTCCACGGGCTTCCATGACTGCTGCAAGAGCTTTCTCAGCATCTACGTGTCGTTTTTCGGAGGGTTCGAGTGCGTTTGATTATTTTTTCAATGAACCAGTACTAACACTTGTTTGGTACCCATAGCTGACGTCGTCCTCTCACAAAAACTTGCCGAGGAACTCAAGTATGAGAAAGAGGCTGTCGCTGACGCGCCAGGAGAGCCTGAGTTCTTGAAGACATTCAAGGAGGAGGGTGTCTGGGAGGTATGTGTTGCGCAGAGCAAATCATAGGCTTGTTCCTCAGACCTTGCACGCAGATCCAGGATGTCGCCGGTAACGATGAGGTCACTCTCGCACGGAAATTTGGCAATGAGACGTAGGTAAAATAATTATACCGTTTGGCATGTACTGATATGTTTTTAGTATTCGTATGATGTTCTCCATTGCCGACATTCAAAATGCTGAGGAAGAGCCGGAATACGAGCAGGAACCAAGTGAGGGTGGAGAGGAGCAGCCTCTCCACTCGTACCCCATCCGCTCTTCATTCTCCATCACAAAGGTATGGCCTCGCGTGAAACATTCTTGTACTTGTACTTACATTTGGGTGTAGGCCAATGGCAAGGGGTCCATCAACATTGATACTATGTGCCAAGAGGGCGCGTTCATCATTGACAACATGTCCTACTATCCTGATGCACAACTTGGCACCGAGCTTACCGCCGAGGCCGATTGGAAACGCCGTGGTTTGTACATCGGCCCTCAATTTGATACTCTCGACGTTTCCGTCCAGGAGGAAATTGAGAAGTGGCTACAGGAGCGGGGTATCAATGAGAACCTTGCTGCGTTCGTTCCTGAATATTCTGAATACAAAGAGCAGAAGGTCAGTGGTCGTTTGCCTGTCCATTTTTTGCAGGACCTTATCCCTTTCCTTCACAGGAATACGTGAGGTGGTTGGAAAATGTGAAGAACTTCGTGGATGCATAGGCATGTAGTTCTTGCTCCCACTGCTTTTATGACCCCCCAAAAGCCATCCCTGCCATCTGCATGACCTTGCACGCATTTTTACACATACAACCATACATTTATTGGCTGTTGTCTCCCCCCTCAGTCCCTCACTAGCATCTAATGTTACTCAATGCTAATTGCTCTTGATTATAAAAGTCTATTGCCGACGTGTTGTCTTCAAGCCTCAGCGAGATCAATTATATTAATTTCTACATACCAAGTGGTCCACTAACATCGGAGTTGTGTTTCTAACAGTGATTGTCAAATCGTGTGACTGCACAGGCCGTTCCATCACTATGAAGTGGGCTCGGAGCGCCGAGACCATTCGAGGCAATTCAAGCATGTTTCTCATAGTACTTGTACGACCTTCCAGACTTTCGAATCGACCTTTACAGATCGGTTACGTGGCGGTCTAACTTAAAGTGGATGAGCCACTCCCTCGCCACATCATTAATGTCGTCATCTTCCAGACTCTGCTAATCCCCGATGGGAACCTTCAACAGGTTCGCCGAGCTCAACGGAGGTCTCGTCACCATTGCCTCATGATAATTGTGAACATGCCCTAGCCTTTACCCATCGAGTTACAAATGCTCAATATTCAATGTTCATCGCGTCATACAGGGCCCATCTACACGCCTTCAGACATGCCACTGTTTAGCACCATCGCCTCTGTCGAAGTTGTCGCGTGAGGAATTTGGAGCTGCAGCGCCAGAAATCGTGCGGAGCCAGAAGCAGCGCAACTCGCATTCAAGCACTTCTGAAGGGGAGGAACGATGATGGATGAAGTAACGCGTAGTAATACACATACCCGTCCGACTTCATCGCTCGTGATGGATCAAGGATATCCCAAAATTCATGACAACCACTCACACCCTCGAGGTTGTGTTTTGTAAATGAAAAGATGGATTCCGTCACACTGGCCGCAAATGTATTGTATTCAACCCAGATGGAACTCTTTCAAATCAGCGGGCAGTTCCCTCTAGGCAGACCACAGAAGGAAGACGTTCATTATTGTGTCTACAGATCATGTCGCATGGATCTAATTTTTTGAGCTAACCCCCAGAGTCCTTCGGAGGTGCACATCTGGGAAAGACCATCAATTTCTTCGCTGCAGATATGGCCTAGAATTACCACAAGCTTGGACAGGGATGTGAGCTTTGAGCTTCCGTCCGAAACAGCGGCTGGTAACCTTGCTTAACTGGTATGTGGAAGCAAATTGGATAGTCTTCTCTGAATGATTCGATCCGCAGACCTTCTCAGATGAACGAAACTAATAGTAAGAGACGCCTGATAACTATCCATTACAAAAGAAACGAAGGATAGAAAAATGTGCATAGCGGTGAGTTACTCTAGTTACTAGCCCTTCTCAAAGCCAAACAAACATAAATGAAAAATAAGCCTACACCTTGATCAACCCCTTCAGCCACCTCGCCCACTCACCGACATCTGTAGCATGTGTGTAACCAATGCTGACTACTGCTAGGCTCACCACCAGGAGGAGCCATTTGGAGTTGCGCCTCCGTTCGATGAAACCCTTAAGGGGCCTTGTTCAATAAGCCAAGCTCGTAAGTACTAGATATTGCGACTACGTACGTGGCCATTTGCCGAAATGCGGGGACGGGGTGGGAGTTTGACACCGAGACGTTTGAGAGAAGATATTTTTCCGGACTGGAACTTATGGTGAGGGGAGTGCCGAGGGGTACAAATCATCAAAACTTACAGTGTAAGGGGGAAACCTTGCTCCTAGGATATTGTCAATCCTGTAAGATGTCACATGTGAGCAAGCAGACTGAATTAAAAGCAAAGAACGAACCATCCGGGGGAGTCAAGAGAGGCACGTAGGTGCGTGAACATGTCAAAAGTGAAACCTCGTGTGTGATACCCAGCTAGAAGATGTAATCAGTGATGCCTTGCTTGAGAGAAGGATGGACTGACATCCGCTGGGGCCAACACCGCCAAATGGCAGTCCATCAGCTAAGGCAGTATCAGTCGGTTATCCTCATTGGGAACATTGTAAAACATACTGGCGCAGTGTACCATCACATCATTGGCGACGGCTGAGCCACTCTGAGTATTGTCAAACACTGACCAAGAATGTCAACGACGATAGCTTGATAGACGATCGAAAGTAGAACACACCCTTGTTCTTGAAGGCCGCATCGGGCGAGAAACAGTACAAAGCGAGCGGATGGTCGCTGACAGAATTCAGTCTGATATTAACAGGTACATAGAAGGTTAACTCACTGAGCATTGATGTATGCAATTGCTTCATCGACATCGTCCACAGGCATAATAGGCAAAATCGGCCCGAATAACTCACTTTTCAATAAGTCAGACGTGCTTGAAATACTCCAAGAGACAGATGTATATGCACTCGCTCATTAGAGAATCTCCATCTTTGATACCCTTGACCACCGTAGGGGCTATAAATTTTTGCGACTCATCGGTCTGCCCGCCAAAGGCGATGGTGCCGGAAGTGTTGTCGAGCAAATTCTTGAGACGATGGAAGTGCGCAAGGCTGATGATACGAGAGAGATCCGGAGTGGTGGTAGCGCCAGAAGGATAGAATTCGTCGTGTCTGTGGACGTGGGAGGATGCAGATTGAGCATCACATATATAAGGATGTGATGAGGTACGCACGCATCTTTGAGGGCCTTTACGAACGCATCTTCGGAAGAGCGCGGGACGAGGACGTAGTCTGGTGCGACGCAGGTCTGACCGGCATTAGCGCACTTGCCCCACAGGATACGGCGTGCAGCAATCTTGAAGTCACATTTAGCGTCGATGACAACGGGGGACTTCCCTCCGAGCTAGGAAGACATCAGCACCAGTACACCGCACTAAAGGTATGGATTTACCTCGAGACTGATAGGTGAAAGAGTCTTCGCAGCAGCTACGCCTATAATCTTTGCGACACGCCCGCTCCCAGTGTACAGGACTAGTCAGTTTGCATCATAATTTCGACAACAAAAATAGTAAATTGTACATACTGTGGCCCCATTGGTATTCCATGAGCTGTGTGGCATGATGAGTACGCAGTCCATACACAGCAGAAGTGAATAACATACCTTGCTGGTCTCCGGAACAGCACCCAACACGACTCTAATGACATCATTGTCCAGATACTTTGGAATGAGTTCCGCGATGAGGCCGCTTATGGCGGGGCACAATTCAGACGGTTTGAGAACAACACAGTTGCCAGCAGCAATTGCTCCAATCTTGGGAGGGAAGCAATGAACTGGAAGCGAGCGCGATAAAAGACGAGAATGAACATACAACAGGTCCAAGAGCAAGCCAAACGGGGTAGTTAAATGGGCTGATGGACAACACGACGCCCTTTGGTTCCTTGCGAATAACTGGACGGAAAGCAGCGAATTTGATATTGAAAGGTGCTTTTTCGGTTCGAGCCCACTTGTCCACCCGGTCATAAGCGATCTTACAGTCACTGATAGTTGAGTCAAGCTCGAGGCTGGAAAGCGGGTAAGTAAGCTTCATACAAGGTAACCGAAACAGTGCTTACAATGAAGCTTCTAGCGGAGGTCTCCCAAGGTCAATGGCAAGGGCCTCCTTGAAACGTTCAAGGTTGTCCTGCAGAAGGTAACCCAATTGCAGGATTTGAACCTTTCTGAATGCAATGGGCTTAGTCTTGCCCGACCGAAAGGTCTTGTTGAGAGTGGAGTAAATCTAGAGCGCGGAAGTTCTGTGAGCTACAGAATAATTTGTTTTGCAAGCGTCGCACCTCGTCGATTTCTTCGAACGTCGTGAATTTTAATTCAGGTGTCATACTTGACATAATGGCTGTACACCGGCGGGAGTGAGCACGTTCTATAGCCAAGTTGTCTTTAGCATATACACAATATGGAGTCCCAGATTTGCAACGTGTTAACGAATGCCATGATCAGGAACGGACACAAATCCATCCACGTATGACACCACCAATTACTGTTCGGAAGGACTTACAGTCTCTCACACAAATAATATTGAGTCTCCAAGGATCTAAGGATTTTCTGCGATTCGGACAGGAAGATATGGGAGGTGACTGCAATAAGCGAAAACGAAACGAAACGAATCAGCTGGGAGTGCTTTGACTCTGAGTTATGATGGGAAATAATAACGTGCCTCGGAACAACCGGCTACACACTACGTTGCAAAACACGGTCACCGTTGTGGGGACAACTATTTCCGAGTCTGCCGGGGAACTTGGCAGAACCATGCCACATATTCTACCAGTACTCATGTGCCAGGCGGCAGACTCTTAATTTCAATACTCGAAGTACTTGAGCTACTGTGAGAGCGCTGAGTCCAACTTGGAGTACTTGTAATCCGTGGCCATTATCTCGTCTACTACTAATATTACTGCACCAGTCCCTCGTCAACATGCAGTCGCCGCGGCTTCACAAAGTCGAATGATTTCCCTTCTAATATTTACGCGCCATTCCAGCCAATTCACATCCCAAGCCAAATTCTCCGTGCATCATTCTTTCCCCATATACAAGATTCATCTATAATTACTATCGTTCCGGGTGTTTTGAAAACCTGCGATCATGCCAATCGACCCAGGTTCACTGAAGGAGCAAGTTAGAGGACGACTATCCTCATTGGTCTGTCTGCTTAGAGGAGATTGTTCGATATGCCCTTGATCAGTCAGAAGAAGCTACTGAACCGCATACTTATTATTGAGATAAGTTATCATGATGCGCTGCTCTGCCAGACTCGAGTTCAGGTCCCCATAGCCCTTAGGACCTAGGTGCCATTGGTGTCACATTAATATGACTGGTCTCGCAGTGCCAGCGCCATGCCAGTCAAATCGTGACGTTGCCCGACTTGACGAACATTCGGTTTCGTTCGAGGAACCACTTTACGATGACCAGTTTACTGTCGTATTTTCGATCGTCCCGGTGCTGTAGTCTGCTCCCATTGCAATGAACATGAGTAATTGAACACAGGAGTGAAGAATTCGTCTGGAGACATCATGTCCTCCGTCGCAGGGATTGTCAAAGTTTTCTGGGTAGACGGAGGTGACATTCCTATACGAGTATGTGCTGTCCCCGTGCGTGCATATCAGTAGGATCACAGGCTGCTTGTAAGCGATCGAAATCTCATTTCGGGGATATTTGCAGCCATCCGACGACTGTTGGAATCAACCACAGCCACCCTGAACCGGTGGTTTCACCGTCTGCTTGAAAGTTTACACGAGTGAGTTGGCTACAGCCAGGATACAGGCGACAACTACCCAAGAGTCCCAAGCGATGGAGGTCGCGGACGCGAATGACCACGTATGAGTGTAGTCCACTAATTCAGAAAAGTATTTCTACCCCAGGAGTTGTTGCCCGGAGGGAAAACAAGAGAGGGGAGGTGTGCACGAAAACGCAGGCTCGGCGGGGCCCGCTTAAGATAGAGACCGTGAAACGTGAATTAGGATAAGCCACTGACTGATTGAAACGGTGATTGATCCAACGAGAATTGAGGAGGATAATGAATAGAGAATAACCAACGAGTGCTAGTGACCCAAGGTTATTACAGCCGACATGCTGTACTGCGCCCCAAAGGGGCAGTAGCCATGCACTGAAATCTTGCGAAAATTTGAACCACCCGAAAACTCTTCGTAGATGGAGGTGCACAGTGAGTAGGGGCGTCCTGACATGGCAAAGTAGCCCCTCGTGGCTATGAAGATATGATCCACCAAAGATTCCCGCTTCTGGACAACAAGAGAGGGGAAGTGTGTGTGGAAATACAATCTCAGAAATTTTGGACCACCCGAAAACTCTTCGTCCGGACCCACAGATAGAGGTGCACATGTGAGTAGGGGCGTCCTGACATAGCGAAGCTCCTCGTGGCTATGAAGATATGATCCGCCAAAGATTCCCGTGTCTGTCAAGGTAGGCGCCAAGATGACCGGACGAATTGCGGATCCGGACAAGAAGAACAGGAGACGCACAAATGCTGCGCTCGAGCCGGTTGGCGGCGACTCACGTCATTTGCATGTCAGTAGAGAGCGATGGCACTGTGAAGCACGGTCCTTGTCAACGGGACAGGGAATCGGAGTTTTCGCTCTCAAAATATTGTCACTTTCGACACTTTGGCGCTTTGCCTCCGTCGGTGAAAGCTACAGCGCCAACTTTGTCTTTGTCATAGTACAAGGGCGATCTACCTCCGTGAAGGCCCTGGCGCAGTATCCAGGCTGGAGCGCTGACTTGTAGGTGATGTGAGGTGGTCTAAGTATGTCCTGCGTGTTCGATGGTCGTATTCCATCCTCTGCAGATAGCCTCGAGTCCTTCGAGGTTTGGTCTGGGGCTTCCCTTGCGTCTCGGTCTGTGCTCGGTCAGACCCATCTTATACCCATGCTGATATCTCATGAGGCTTTCGAAGGTGCCATCGGTAAAAGAACGCGTGGGCACAGAATATCTGGTGGAAGACTCGCCGATGAGGAAGGAGAGACGCATATAATCGTGTTGTTTTCTTACTAGGGCGGTACAAGTGAGTGTGGGCCTAGATCGGCATTATCGGGTACCACTGGGTCTCAAAGTTTAAGACTTAGCTTGAGAGTCCAGGGTCTAACATTGATATGTGAATGAGTGCCGTGAGGTGTTGTGCAACCTGTGGTTGGTTGGTTGGTTGAATCACCCCACATATTTAAGCTTAAGACCAATTAAGGCCATTGTCGTCAGGCACTGAGTACTATAATTAGTTCTCACTGAAAGCTGAAAGCGCTGAACGTTACATACAGCTGTGCTTGATACGGGGGCAACTTCACATTCAATCGGGATCTAGTGGGAGGTTTCTTAGTAGCATCGTACATAATTGAGATCCGAGGTATCACCTCGCTACCGGAACCGGACTTACTTGTCTAGAATGTCTCCCTCTTTTCCCTTCGTGAAAAATCGTGGAGGTTGTGCTTCATAATCATTTCTGCGCGGTCGATCCAGGGACCAACTCTAAAGGACGCCTGGCCACTGGCAAATATCTACGCAAGGAGTGGGACCGCTACCGCCGCCAACCATAATGCGCCACCAGAACGCCCGACTTATGCCGACATAGAAAGCGAGATAACGTGCTTGGCTAGATCAACGTGACTCGCCGGCGAGAGTTCTAAGTGCTGGCGCTCGATCGTGATCCGAGGCTGACCTACTAGTACTGTGCGTCCTTGGCCATCACGATCAAGCGATGACGAAACTATTTGACAGCCGATGCAGTCCTAGCTAAGCACCAAACACGGAAGGACTTACATACATTTAATAAACCTATCAAACTATGCGTGTTCAAACTGCGGACCGGTTCTCTTTGGATGGTCTTCTTCCATAGCCTTGCACCAAGTTCCTGACGGAAATGTATCACGGTCGTACTTCATACATATCAAGGGAAGGGGACTGCGCCTTTGATGAATGTCGTCACTTGTGTGATCGAGTGTAGTTGTTTTGATGGGATCATAAGCTACAAAGCACAGGTAAACCCATAGTTCGTGTAATCATATTTTTTCATTAGTCGATGCATATTACAGCTAATTGCAGAATGCTAGGCCAGACCGCCCCAAAAAAGAATAGATAAGTCGGCAAGAAGTCAGACCACGAACTTTCAACTCTTGGCAGTCAATCCATGCCAATCAGGGAAACGTAATTCGCTACAGAGCGCTACAAAGCGCTCTGTAGCTCAATTGAACCCGCTGATGCTGGGACGGTACAGGACGTTGCACACCCAAACATTCACGGTATCTGATCGGACACTGCAATTCAACCGACGTTGTCCTGTTTTATTTTTGACGATAATCTGGCCTAGTTCTGTCTCGTATCTGATAAATGAAGCAGTGGATACTGATTGTGTTTGATCCATACATGTGGGAAGAAGTTTGGGGCACTGCAGCGAGGGACTCGTCGAGTCATTGAACGTTGAACGTTGATTGTTGATTGTTGGGAATGCATTTCCTACGCTTTTTCGGCTGCAGCAGGAACAAGTTGTATGTATTAGTGTTTGGCTAGGGTATTCAGGTGCGCACGCAAACTCATGTCCGAATAGCTGCAGACGGCTCCCCGGATGCCGGTGAATAGTAAAATTGCCCGTATTATTATTAACGCCGAACCTGCAGGAGACTGGGTCCCAGTCTGGGACGGGTCTAATGGCATCCTCAACTGGAGGGAGGCTTAATTAACGATAGGCTGCACTATTAAATTAGCAGCTAGAAGAGTTATTAATATTATGGAGGCCGCGGGATTCATGCACGATCGCAGAGCGCGACCTTGAACTAGTACTTACTGATAGGCTAGCTGGGTGCCACACTGTCACGGTGGACCTATATGACCTTAAAGTTCCCTTCGCACAAGAAGCGGGCAGGTGCTGTTAATAAGAACGATACCCAGGGAAAGAATAGTGACCTGCGGCAGAACTGGATGAGAACGCGGATGGTAACATGTGGCGGGAGTGACAAACGTCTGACTGTCATGACTGTCATGTCGGTTCAAACTTCCCGCTGAAACACACTGAAACAAACAAATGTCGCAGTCCTAGTACTACATAATGCGGATTACCACCATAACTTTCATTTTTCAGGATCCGCAACCCACAGCGAAAACCACTCAATATCGTCGGTCCGATCGGCATCGGAGAGAGGTGAAAAAACTCTATAATTAAGCTCGTCCGACTAGTACTGGAAGAGACATTAGGGGACATTTGGATAATCTAGATAGCAGATAGCACACAGTACTGGCTGGAACCCCCTTCGACGATGTATCTCGCAGTCGGCCCATTATCATGTTTTGCTGTGAAGCAAAATGTCTCCTGTACCAATTCCCGCAAGTGCCGCCTTTCTGCAACGTACAGCGAAAAGAACTCAGACTGTGAGGAGTAAATCGGACCGATCGGCCAAAGGTTTGGATATGGCCACATGGGATATAATCAAGATAGCTCCGCTCCACCAACTGCGTGAACATTACTACTAAGTATTGGTCGCGATCGATGATCGATGAGCACTAAGAGCTCCTGTTGGCTATCCTCAGTCCAATGAAAATTAGTAGGTTCGGCTTTACAAACCAACGTAGTCTAACCCATCAAATATTTCATTGATGTTGACTCCGAAGTACACAGATTTTATGATTTGGTTCACGTCACAGCCGTGGCACATCATGATGGACCATGTGGTACCCTGTTCTCGTCAAAAGATGATGGTAAAATGGCAGATACTGTCTCGACTCTCTATGAGCTTGAACTTGTCTTGGCTGAACACGTTGCTTCGTGCCACTGGGCCGAGTGTGCCGTTAAAACGCAGGCTTAGCCTTGGTCGCAGCCAAGAATCCACGTAGTGTGAACTTGGCGCTTCGAGATAATTGGTTGGAATCGAAATTGAGTAAGAGGTCAGACTTGGCAAAGTTATTGTGACAGAGCCTGTGGGGTACGACAAGAACGGGGCCTTCCGATGACTTCGAAACGACTATCCTACGGTGATAGAGCGCAATACAGGTCTCTAACAGGTACTTTTTATTAGCCTAAGCCTGCGATAGCGGGACAAGGAAGGATACGGAACGGCAGTGTCAACATAACAGTTGCCGAGATTTAAAAAGTATTATTACGATTCTGACTAAATTAGGTTGGAACCTCCGTATTTGTCTTTATTTTGGTCGCTTGATCGCTCTGATTTTACTCCCAAATATAAAGTCCGTTCAGCGACGGGGCTGACATTCTCCCACTCCTTCCTCATCCTCCTTGACACACCCCGTCAATTCTCCTTTCAAAAGTGCCCGAGACACTATAGATATTTCTGTAGGGCTTTCCCCTCCCCCCCTCTGCATCGTTTTCCATGTCCGATTCAAGCGTGGCCAAGGAGCCTGGTCCACAAGGCGAAGAGTCGCCTGTCATCAACTCACCCTCTCCAGATGAGAAGAAGAAAAGAGAGTACAAGGAATTCGGCCATGACGAAGAGAAACCAACCCGTAGGCTTTCACCTTCTGACACTACTCCCTGATCTTACGTGACTTCTATTTCTATCTTTATCGCCGCAGATGCCAATGTTGACATGTCATTGGTGAGTAGTCGCCGCGCCTCCACCTAATATTAATTAATTTCTTACCTGTCGTTAGATTGAGTTGAAAGCGGAGGACCTATATGATAAAGAAAAGGTCGACCTCGAGACCATCGTTATTGATGATGTTTTCAAGCTCCTTCAATGTGACGAGAATGGTCTCGATGACGAAGAGGCACTCCGTCGTATCGAACTTTTCGGTCCTAACAAGCTTGAGCAGGAAGAACAAAATGCGTTCTTACAGGCATGTTATGCAGCACACTTCTGGAGTGCTTCCACTTACCCCCCTGTTCACATAGTTCTTGAGTTTCATGTGGAATCCCTTGTCTTGGGTCATGGAGGGCGCTGCGCTTGTTGCTATTGTATTATCAAACGGTAACAACCAACCACCAGACTGGGAGGATTTCATCGGTATCGTTCTTCTCCTCTTCATTAACTCCGCCATCGGTTTCTATGAAGAACGCAACGCTGGTAATGCCGTCAAGGCACTTATGGATTCCCTCGCCCCAAAAGCAAAAGTCAAGCGTAACGGTGCCTGGTTGGAAATCGAGTCCGCTGGCCTCGTTCCTGGTGATATGATCTCTTTCAAGATCGGTGACATTGTTCCCGCAGACTGTCGTTTGACGGAAGCCATCAACGTCTCTATTGACCAGGCCGCCCTTACCGGCGAGTCTCTTCCTCAGAGCAAGAAGTTGGGCGACCAGTGTTTCTCGTACGTCGTCTTCGGTTTAGTACAGTACTGGATATTAAAATCTACTGTCAGGGGTTCGACTTGCAAGCAGGGTGAGGCAGAAGGTGTCGTCATTTCCACTGGCGCCAACACTTTCTTCGGCCGGGCTGCTTCCCTCGTGGGCCAAGACGATGACACTACGGGTCATTTGCAGAAGATCCTTGCCCAGATTGGTTCATTCTGCTTGGTCTCGATCGGCATCTTTGTTCTCGCAGAGATTTTCGTACTCTATGCAGGCTTCCGCTACAGCTATCGTCGTGGTCTCAACAACATATTGGTGCTCCTGATCGGTGGTATCCCCATTGCCATGCCAACTGTCTTATCCGTCACTCTTGCCGTGGGTGCCCAACAACTCGCTAAACACAAAGCCATTGTTACACGTATCACCGCTATCGAGGAGTTGGCCGGCGTCACCATCCTTTGCTCCGACAAGACGGGTACGCTGACGACGAACAAACTCACCATCGACAGGGCCACCATTCGTACATACGGCCCCTTCTCTGTTGATGATGTCATGCTCCTCGCTGCCTACGCTTCTCGTACCGAGAACCAGGATGCTATCGACTCCGCTGTTGTTCAGGCTCTCGGTGATGTCTCCCGCGCTCGTGCTGGCATTAAACTCCTTGACTTCAAGCCCTTCAACCCTGTCGACAAACGCACGGAGATCACTTACCGTGAAGAGTCATCCGGCAAGTTGAAGCGCGTTACCAAGGGTATGACCGGTATCATCATCGAACTTTGCTCGCGCAACAAGACCGAGGAACTTGAGAACAAACTTGAAGCTGATGTTGAGGAATTCGCCACTCGTGGTCTTCGTGCCCTCGCTGTCGCATATGAGGAGCTTGACGGCCAAGACCCAGAGGGTGAAGGCAACGGTTTCGAGCTCATTGGTCTTCTTGCCATCTTCGACCCCCCTCGTGAAGACACCAAGCAAACCATCGATGATGCTCTTGCTCTCGGCGTGAAGGTGAAGATGGTTACAGGTGATCAGCTTGCAATTGCGAAGGAGACTGGACGCCGTCTTGGTCTCGGTGACCACATGTATCCCGCCAAGGTTCTCAAGGACGGTCCTGCTCCCGGCAGCAAACACTTGTCACTTGACGAGATGATTTTGGATGCTGATGGTTTCGCTGGTGTGTTCCCTGAGCACAAGTATGAGATCGTCAAGCGCCTCCAGGGTCTTGGCCACTTGTGTGCCATGACTGGTGACGGTGCTAATGACGCTCCCGCTCTCTCCCGTGCCAATGTTGGTATCGCCGTTGAGGGTGCCACAGACGCTGCTCGTGGCGCTGCTGATATTGTGCTGACTGAGCCTGGTCTTTCCACCATCGTCCACGCCATTCGTGGTTCACGTGTCATCTTCCAGCGTATGCGCAACTATTCTATATACGCTTGCGCTGTCACCATTCGTATCGTTGTCTGCTTCGCTATCCTTGCCTTCGCGTACAAGTTCGACTTCCCTCCCTTCATGGTCCTGATCATTGCCCTGCTGAATGATGGTACCATCATGACGCTCTCAGTTGACCGTGTCTTGCCCTCGATGACGCCCGATTCTTGGGACCTCGCTGAGATCTTCTCGTACGCCGTTGCCTATGGTATCTACTTGACTGCATCGACGTAAGCAACACTTTTTTTATCTACATCGCCGTCGGACTAAATCATATCCTGTAGTGTCGCTC
The DNA here is from genome assembly GCA_016695465.1 of Suillus americanus. Taxonomy (NCBI): domain Eukaryota; kingdom Fungi; phylum Basidiomycota; class Agaricomycetes; order Boletales; family Suillaceae; genus Suillus; species Suillus americanus. Next base: position 138,775 of record MU177917.1, read on the forward strand.
TTGTTTCCATCATCATGCAGACCACGTTCTTCTACGACAAATTCGGTGTCACCTTCAGTGGCAGTCCATCTCCCAGTAGTGCCAATGATTATCAGCTCCACATGATCGTCTACCTCCAAGTTGCTATCATCTCACAAGCGTTGATCTTTGTCACTCGTTCACACGGTTTCTTCTTCATGGAACGCCCTTCTTTCGCTCTTTTGGGAGCATTCTGCATCGCGCAGCTCATATCTTCGATTATCGCTGCCTACGCCGATTTTGGTTTCACGCAGATCAAGCCGATCTCAGGTGGATGGATTGGTATTGTGTGGGTTTGGGTATGTATATCTGTCGAGTGTTCTTCATGCGCCTTTGTTCACTCATGAATCCGTAGAATCTTGTTTGGTTTGCCCCTCTCGACTGGATCAAATTTGCAATGAAGGCCACTGTTATCAAGAAGCTCCGCCAGCGTCACGAGGCAGCACAAGCAGAACAGGCCATCACTGGTGTCCCCATCACTCGCACCCAATCTCGCGTTGCTTCGATCCACGAATCGTTGTACTCGAATCGTGTGTCGTTCATCCGCCGTGCTGCTCGCAAGGTTGGCTTCGGATCCAAGGTTACGATGAAGCCCGAGGAGCTTCAACGCTTCAGCAGTATTCAAGCACAACGTACGGGTGCGACACTCGCTCGCAATCCCAGTCGTACTGCTGCTGCATAGACTTAGTGAGCTGTAGAATGGGAATGCCTGTTTCGAGATTATCCGCAGCAAAGCAAAAACAAATGGAACGATGTCATCTGTAATCTAGATATTATCAAGGCCCGCCGTCTTTCGCATGTGGTGTCATCCCTCTCTTTGCCTATTCCTACTCATTTCATGTCATCATCACACGTACATATATACGCATGGCATTGGATCTGGATACCTCGTGCCCTTTTCGTTGGTTGCTCCTGGTTTAGGTCGGCCGATGTGTGTTTACTTTTTCCGACTTTCGAGACCACACTCCTTTTTTCGCGCTATTCTTCATAGCTAATGATTGATCGCTCAAGCAGTAGTGGGGCCTAATTAGCGCTACCCGTATAGATTCCTGCATCTGCGTCCGATGTTTATGATTCATGAGATGCCTACACAGTACATATGTATGTCGTAATCACAACATAACTTAAGACATACGTCCCTCCATAGAAGGCAATGGCCAAGCGCTGAGCATCCCGACAAGATGATGGTCTATCAATATCAAAGTCTACTTATTGATATATCAGTGGTCCATTAGAAATATTGATTGCAAAATTGATGTGGATATGCTTAGCTGTCAACCTGTTTTGCTACGCACGGTTGTGCGTGACGACGAGACCGACCGGCAAATCTGGCTCCTTCGGGCCTCGGAGCTCGAGGCATCGCCTTTCCGGTCGTAGAGTAAACCGAATTTGAAACCAATCTTATGGTCTATTCTCAAGAATTTCTGATTTCTGAAAGGGATGTTGAAGTTAGTACTTATTCTTGTGTCAGAAGCAATACATCAGATGCGGGAATCCCTGTCATAATATAAGGTGCGAGGAGAACGTTAAGGTTTCAACGCCCCTGCCAGTGCGAGCAACTAACCCCGAATCAAACGCCCGCCGCCATCAGGCAAGATGCGCATATGCGCACAAATAAATCAGGGGAACAGAAATAACAGAGATACAATCAAATCTTGATACCTGCCAGCTAACAACCTCTTAGTAGAGGCCACTGCTCAAAAGATTGACAAATAAAATTATAGAAAAAATGCGCATACATGTCACTGTCATGTGTCGGGGTATTTATTGATGAGCACATGTCACCGCGGTCATCCCTGGAGATATTAGGGCAGGAGCACCAGCGAATGGGCATAGTCTGGGAAGATGGTTCATTGTCTCTCTTAAGGGCTCGAATCGGACTGTGATTCCGAATAGTATCTTAGTAGGGTTAGTCGTGATGCACGAGAATTCACGTTTTCGTGGGACTTGGTGCTGACAACGTCAAAGCAAGGGGTGACACCAGCCAGCTTCTGGTCCATCCGGATCTGACCGTGGTTATTCGGTCGGACGTCGGGGATCGATAACGCCATGAGCTCGGAACCCGGTACCGTACCACCAGTGATTGTGCAAAGGAACTGGTTCCTGGCACGGAAGGTGAAAGCATGATATCGTGAGGCTCGGTCCAAGAGTCTTCCCCATTATTTTTATAGCGGACACAAGGGTATTCAACGCTACGGACTGCTCTCATGAGTCTCATCGCTCTTTATAAGGGGAGAAATCCGAGATAAGCAAAATCCTACGATGTGATGATATCGACGTCCGTGGAATCGGGAAACAGAGGTCGCAGGGTATCAGTGAAAGGTTTTGGGACTCCAATCCATGTCCCATGCCCATGTTGACCCCGAGTCGGACATCCAGGCCATTCATAGCATCTCAATCGGATGCGTGGGAGATACTAAACGTCGACTTTTCATAGCTCTATCTGCCAGGGCGTGGGCCTCTATTGTGAAGTTGTGGGAAGCCAATTTGTATCGGGGTAGCGCATGTCGTTTTGCCTTGTGTTTGCGGACCACGCAGGTTCCATGATTATTCACACATCTATCTTCAAAATTTTTTTGACCACCCCGCCTGTTAATAGTAGAAAACACGCTCGACCACTCATTCATCGGATACCATAAGGACTAATTCAGACCGGAATAGCGACAGCAGTGGACAGAGGACGTGGACGACCAGTCGATGTCGGTGTCACCATGAAGACCCGATGCAAAGTTAACCGCAGAAGAAAGTATTCAATGGTCAGCCAGCTTACAACTGTGAAGGATTGGGACCTGCCTGCGAAGGACCAGGTTACGAGGAACTGGCGTGCGAACCCGATTCAGAGGAAGGCCCATTTATTGACGCTAAGACTTTGATCTTTGTACTAAGTGTGTCTAAATCACAAAAATGGTATCTTCATAGATGTTGTCTTGTTCTTTATATGACGGCCAGGTGGTGCAGTCACATAGTTCCTGAAAAAATGAGTCAATGCAAGACAACGAGAAGCATGCTGCCACTACCACAGCCGGAAATTTGTGTTCAGGAAGGAGTCTCGCGCGGATTTCCGACACCACCATAGCAAGTCATGCCGTCCCTGGTGTTGCTCTACCCAACAGGATCAGAGGGAAGTGGATTCCAAGGGTAGTCGCGAGAAGATTTTCCATATCATTGCACTGGTAACTTGTCAACCGAAATTGTAGCGCTGAAACCATGCCATTTTAGCTTGAAGTTGGACTGGATGACAACTATTGGATTGGTCGAAAACTGTGCAAGTTTTTCATTCGACATCTTGTGGCGCCATCTTAGAAAACTCAGAGCTATGAACCTCGATGTGGCGCTCCAAACCTTATCGTGTGAGAGATGGGCGCCTCATCGCTGTTCAGGGGGATATTGGAATCATGAGTGGTAATAATAAGGATGATTGGGTGATGCTGGAGCATGGGTTACTCGAGTTGTTAGCACAAGTTGGGCACAAGCGTTACTAACTTATCTGCCATAGTACCTCTTCCCACTAACATCCGAATCGTCAATTCCGAATAAACATGTGGCAGAGTTAATTCCGAAGCTGAAACAAGACGAGTATTAACGACGGCCACGATTGAAGTCACGGTGTCATCTAATTCGGGCTCGAGATCACAACAATTCCGTCCTGTGGATGTCCGTTTGAGTGGTTCCCTGCCGCGGAGAATTGATCACTTGGTCTCCTGTGATAATATAATTATTAGCACAACATTAATAACTTGCTGAGGTACCTGGCCTGGGCCTGAAGACTGGTAGCATGCAGGTCATTAGAAATGCGTTCGTCAGCATATAGTAAGACTTAGTAAGCATGGTTCGCACGACGCACACGCCAAATTTACTGTCATTGTTCGCTCTGCAGTGACAGTTGTTTTTCTCCATCGTCGTTGGCGTTGAATGATACTGCATCAGTCAACGAAAATTGGATTGATGCTTGATTGCACAACACAAAAGTTGTAAACAGCAACTACCTCCAACTACTCGAAATCAAGCACTTCGATGCTTTCAATTCAACTTCATGCACAGCGGCCAGTGTTCATAGTACACATCGTAATTGTGCCCACCTTCAACCCGATCAAGCGCAGCTACGAATCCGATGGTGCAGCTACTCGCCAGATTCAAGCACGATTGAGACTAGGCAATGCATCATGATGACTTGGATTATCTCCTGGTCACTGGAATGCAGGCAGATCGCCGCTTTATTTCCGCAGTCTGACACATTTTTTTTTGGCATCAGAGTGATCCATTGGGGTCGGTTACCCTATGCCAGATATGTCTCGTCATGAATCATCTATCGATCCCAATGGCCGCATCCTCGCAAGCGCAATTACCGCACACGTGCAAATCTGTGCATGTCGTGTAGAAGGGTTGGTCAAGATACTGACATTCTGGAATATTCGGCTACCGTGCCCTCGGATATGTCTCCAGAGGGAGACTTCGAATTCCTGAACCCGAAAGGAGGTTAAGTTCTTGACTTCGATATTGGCTGTGAAATGTATGGGCGTAGATTCTCCTATTGACTAAAATATTGACCGGGACACCCAGAAGCCCCACCCTGTCTGACTTCAAGCAAGAATCTTACTGTCGTCGTGCTGCGGTTTGCGCAAGGTTTGCAGCACAGTACTGTCTGCTTCGCTTGATGCTCCTGCATGTCGAATTCATTGTCTTGGAATAAGTCGAATTACCAAGAAGTCGTTCGTGCGCTGGACGGGCGGCGTCGATGTCTCCGCTAGTCACTTCCCACGGATTGCTACTGCTGAGCATTTAGTGGCTTTGACATGTAAGCTCTGTCTCTGGCTTACAGGAAACTTACAAAAGCACAGTATTATACTTGTTGCAGACCCGGCGTTTTGGCAACCAAGCTTATTACCTGTGACATGGCACCTTAGCTTAACTCCTTGTGTCGTCTTCAAGTACTTCGAGTTGCTGCCACATCTTGGTCATCAACTAGCAACTTCCAAGTTATGTCGCGATCTCGGATTGGTCCTGGCGTGGCCTACCTCATTCGGGGTTTGCTTTCTGTCATTTTTCCGATCGTTTCTTCCGTCATCATAACAGAACGTTTGGCCTTTCTACAAGGCCTCCGAGTCTTCCCATGGCTTTTGTCGGTGGTGGTTTGGTGTGCAGCGCCTCTGGCTTTGCGGCTTATGTTCTCGCAGATGAGATAATATTGCAGCAACGAAAGGCCACTCGACTTGGTGTCAGACTCATTTCTCGTGTCCAGGGCAAATGGCCTGGAAATCTGGGCAAGATAGTGAACATAGTCCTGAGGTCCGACAACGAATACCTTGGTACGGTTTCCGTTTCATGCATTTTATGTTCGTGCTTTACTTCTGCCCAGGACGACTTATGCTGGACGAGATCAAGGAACTTGGCCCAACTCTTAATTTTTGTTTCTTTTGGGAGGACGACATCCTGACCGCGGAGCCCCAACACATAAAGGTAAGCTCCAAATATATCTAGAGCCAATATAACCAAACTCCACGCAGACCATTCTCGCAACTGATTTTCATAACTGCGTCAAAGGTATGCCCATAAATACTGTCTATTTACATGCGATGATTTATGACTCGATACAGGTGCAAAGTTTAGACACTCGGAAGCAAATGACTCCGTCCTTGGAACGGGTGTATTTAACGCGGATGGTAAGTATGAATTTGAGAGCCTTTTCTGTTGTGACTGATAGATCGATTGGCTGCGCCACCAGGTGAAACATGGAAGTGAGCTATGTATTTGAAGATCATTCCTGATAGGAAAGCTTCCGGGTTTCATCAAACCATGACACGGCCTTTCTTCACTCATGACCGTCATGCGAATCATGCTATCGCTTTGGCGAAGGAACGTTTCAGAATGGACTCGGCGATTGACTTCCAAGTAGTACTTCAAGTTGGCATTTTGACATCTTGTTGAAAAAACTACTATAGGATCTCATCGCCAAATTCACACTTGACTCTGCATCGGAGTTCCTGTTTGGTTAATGTATCGATTCACCTTTCGCCGAACTCCCTTCCCCTATACCACGTCAGGATCCACAAACCGTTGGAGTTGGATCCAGATAGATGGCTCGACGAGCGCGTGCAGAAATTACTGCTTCTTGATCCCTTCCATCTAATGCAGGACCGAGGATCTGCTTAAGGCAACAAGTACGTTACTCACGGAGTTATTCATTACCGCCACCCATCTCATACCCCATCTCATACTTTAGTTTGCCTACAACGAAATGTCGTTATACTCATTCGTTTACTGCAATTTTTTTCCGCGATTACGCTGTCCCCGGGCCCATGGCGCATACACCTGCGCGGTGGGCTGAGAAAGATCGTTGGCAGGCAGTCGAGCGGTTCAGGCAGAGAAACCACTTGACATTCTATGTCAAGGCAGGTCTCTCTGTGACATGCTTTGCAGCCACCCTCGCAGGGTGGTATGTGGGTCAAGACGGAAGCTGTAGATGATGTCGAAGTCATACACTGACCAAATACGACTTTCCCGCTACATGCAGACACAACAAGTAACATAGACATCTCATATTACCAATATTATCCGCAAGTCTGAAGAAGTGTAAAGTTTCTACGTGAACGAAATGTTGTTCGTTCAAATACAGTTATTAGTAGCCTTATAAACATTGAGGAGTAACGATTATAAAACACATTTTAACGAATGGCGTGCCATAGATACAATAGACCCTACTCGCAACACCTATCATCCCAAACAACCAACACCTCCATCGACTCCGATTATATACCTCATCTAATATAAATATTCACACTGGGTATGAGTGTCAGATGAATACATGATTGTTTTAGTTGGAGACCGCAGAGGTAGAGGAAGTAGTTGCGAAACCGACTTGATGGTTACTGGTATCGAAGACAGAGTAGAAGCGTTGACTGTAGGGCAGGTAGTCAGCTTTATACCAAACAAGGTCGCGTAAACTACAAACAGGAATGAGTAACCGTTGACGAAGTCGAGACCAGTGCCAGAGTTGGAACCGATGTCATTAATGACAAGGTAGATGTTATCGCTGCTACCACCGATGTCAGTATTAAGGGAGCGGGGCCAGATTTGGCCGTTGGGGGTGAGGCCGTAGGAAGTGCCACCAATGTTGAAGTTCAGGGTTTGCAGGTTAGCATACTGGTCGGAGGTGATCATTAAGAGACCAGTGTTGCTATCCAACGTAGCACCAGTGGCAGACTGGTACTTGTTGAATGCATCTAGTATTCTCCAGTCAATTGGGGTGACCCATTTATAAGTAGTTTGTCATACCAGTGGCGATGAGAATGAGGGTTGTTCCAGTGTCAACGATACCAGCAGTCGCGGACAAAATGGTGGAGTTGCCGTAGGCGATCGATTGATCGATACCCCAGTATTGGCTAGAAGGCGACGTGGTTGTGAGAGGGACGTAATTCACTGAGCTCGTTGTCTTTGAGCTGTCGAAGCCACCAAAGGTGAGCTCCCCAGCGCCGCCACCAGGAACAAAGTAGACTCCGAGTGCCTCGGTGCTAATGGTACCCTTGCTGTAGAGGTTGTCGGTGACAGTGGGGACTAAATCGACATTAGAAACGGTGCCCTGCGTCAGGCCAATCGGTCCGACACCAAGAATTCCATCAAAGGCATTAAAGCCTGGTGCACTGCTTGCGACCCCAATAGATTGTCCGGTAATGACCAAATCAGAACTGAGAGTAACTGTATCCAAATATTCCACTCCGGAAAAAATGCCAGAGCCATAATAGACGGACTTCAGGATTGTTATGAGCAACTATCTAGAAAAGGGCGTGAAAAGACATACGACAGAGCCACCAGTAGCCACACTAGTATTGGTCTGTTTGTATGGGGTTTTTGCGCCCACCCAGGTGTTGGAGCTTCCCGTATCAACGAGGAGCGTGTCTGAAAATTCATTTAGTCGAAAATATCCGAGGTCACCCGATGGCGAGTCTTACATTGAGTTGCAGGGCTGCCGACACCGACTTGGGCAGTGTAAACTGTGACAGCACTAGCTATGCTGAACGAGGAGCTGCCAGCACGCTTGCTGAAACTAGCGTTTATCATCGCCTGAGCACGAGCCCTGTCAGCGTCAGCGATGTTGACATCACTAGCCCTGGCGTTCATCCTAGCGTTGAAGGCAAGGGTCGGCGCAGCTTCACGGCGCAGGGGGGATGCATCCACAGCGGACAGCGCAATAAGGACAAGAGAAAGAAGAGCCTTAGAAGGGAACATCTGAAGGTACTGGGTGAGGAATGATATCAACTGGAAGTGAGGCTTCAATCATCAGTGCAAAGACTTTATATGTGTCCTGGCCTCCGACATAACCATGCAATACCCAGTCTCAAGTCATGTAAGACGTGGGACTTGCTGTATTTCCGTTCCATCCTAGGGAGGTTACGAGATATCGATGAGGGGTCTCCGAAATCAACATTGCTGCACGCTGTCGTCACCAGAAAATGATTCATTGCTATAGAAATCAGAGTCTCATTTCGACAACCGCTCAGCAGTCGCCCGGAATATTGACCGGACTGTGAGCATTATGGTATTTCGGGTTCGCCATCATGATCGAGTACGTTGCCTACCACGTTCTGGCCAGAATCGGTACAAAGAACACAGAGTTTCGCCTATCAGACGGAGCTTGCAGAGGATCCTAAGTTAACTTTGTCTTCTGCTGCCAGACCACGACATGACAAACTTTCCGGCATGTGTATGAGGGCTATACTTTTTCAGACTCGTTGTAGCTAGCCATACCAGTGTAACTGAAAACATACCATGAAGAACCCACACATGGCTGGCACCGCCCCTGGGAACGAATCTCGATATCACTTATGCCTGATGATCTCGAGACTTGCGATTTGGAGACCTAACGTGGCACACGCGTTATGTTTGGCCGTAGAGTCCCGAAAGCCCGGTTATCATGATGCTCATACAGCCACGTTGCTTATGCGGTAATCGAAGGCTCCCCGTGTGCTGCTCATAATCGCACTGAATACTGAACGTTGAACGAGGCTGGACAACGCACTGTTATGAATAAATTTTGTTGGTCGTAAGAAACTTCATAAAACTCCTAGTGCCATCATCAAGCCCGTTGAGAAGCCAAGCTGATAATCCTGATATTGGTAGCGGTCATGTGGGTAAAGTTTATTATGAACTGCCAAGGCTACTGAATACATGGTACTCTGACGGTAGGTGAAACAAAAGCAATGCATTTGTAACTCAGCGATGATAACGATTTTATGTGATTGGCTAGATGATTATACTTGGCAGGTGATGATCGTCGACTTAAAAAAATCAAACACTCTACAACACAACAACCATCATGCGCACTGTGTGGACCGTGTGGTGAATACATTCCATTCCTTTGGGGGCCGGGCTGAATACAAGGTCTCTGTGCTCAGTGGTCACCGGCCTGCAGGTGGCGGTCAATCAACTTTTGGTTGCGGCCTGGGTGCACGCAGGCATTGTTTTGAGACTGAGTCCATTCCTCAATTTGACCATAATATTTACCGGCCTCATGCACTCGAGGTTGTTAATATTGGTGGTACACTTGCGATGTGGCACGATTCGTCGGCCACCATTTTGATCTAGACCGCACTTCCGCAAGTTTACCGACGTGCGGCTTCTATCGCCATTAATATTGCATCCATGTGCTCGAAATGATGCGTTTAATCATAGCGGGTGGATATACGAGGGGGCGTGAGTATCGTTGGAAGCCCTTATTTCGAAGCGAGTGCAAGGTGATTGGCGGGCGATGCGATTGATGCGGGGTTAAAGCAAGCTGGCTGTAGAACTCCAGTGCACTCTGAATCTCTTTCTCACGCAGCCCTATCCTAGGCCTCATCCCTGATGCACCATGGATCATTACATTGCAATATATTCATCATCCCATACGATGACATCGATCTTATCAAGGAGAGACCAGCAGTACCACCCAGAACCAAACGAAAGCCGGGTCGTAGCTCGAAGCTTAATAGCTGAAGCTAGACGATGGTATCAGTAGGTCCGAGTACTGTTGAGCCGCCCAAGTGAGGCTGTCAACAACCTCCTAGTGTGCTGGCAGTGCCGAGGCGATTAGGAAGACCAGGAGCGATCTTTCAGACGAGACTGCCTTCCAAGGCGCAGACTTCCTTGTCATAACTCACCTGATTCATATAATGACGGCGATCGAAGTTATTCCCTCGTTCACAGGCCCGGCCGTGTTTGTCTGATGATACTATCGATACTGGCTCAATTGTCGAAAATATGCCGTGTGCGTGTCTGTCAGTGCCTCGATCATGCGGCGACCTCTCTCGGAGTTCACGCTGTCCATACCAACTCCCATCCACTCCAAAACGCAATTATCTTGAATGGCCCATTCGAATGACGGTTATACATAGATATCTTGCCGACTCATCAGCCTCTGAGCGTCCGGATGCGGAGGGACTTCATGCGACCATCGCATTGCCGTAGCCAATGGTTTATTAAAATCACATTGGTTTCTCCATCTGCATTATATTGCCACTCTGCGGTTTGCCACTCTGCGGTTTGCCACTCTGCGGTTTGCCACTCTGCGGTGATAGATCCGGAAGCATTGGCCAAACACTTGCGTTCTGTATGATATCATCGACTCACAAGGTCAAACAACGAGCATTGGGATTCAAACGGAAATGATACATGTCAGGTGCGTATTGCGTTCCAATACCTTGTCACACTGTAGTACTCTGGCAGATGTACCCCGCCCACTGATTCCCAACAAATTACTTGTATCGGCACCGCACGGCTAACGTCGGTCTCCATCCACTTTGTGAATGTCTACACTACAGGCTTATTAATGTACGAATGTCTACTACTTTACATCAATGAACCTGAGGCAATGAAAAACAGGAAATCAGGCTCTAGATTGCTTCGACGCGTTAATACTGGGCATAAGCCCATGATATTGATGTATCAAAGAAACTTGGCTTGAACCAAGCTTGTACATCAAGCCCTTGCATAGCAAACGATACCTACCAGAAAGACTTCCGCGGACGACAACTATTTGAGCATGATGCTGTACAATGACTTCGAGCCTACTGAGGGTCCACGCCCCTGGTATCTTAAGTTTTATATCGAGATCATGAAGTTGTTTTGAATGAATCAACTCATAAGTACACTACACAGAATACACAGTGCTATCGATGTTCCTCGTTCGCTGCTGAAAGGTTGCTGACCGCTACGTCATAGACATCATACAACTGTGCATAAGTGATCAACTTCGCTTCCTCCGAAGTACTCCCCCATTGCATCCGCTGATTCATTTGCGCCAAAATATCCGCTCTATGTGCAACTCCGGGATCAGTGGCAATACATTGGTGTTTCAAAAGGTTCCAGCAGCCATAAAGTAGTGCCGTCATCGGGGCGTCAACAGCACCGAAGGGATACAGCGGTTGCCGTCCCAAAAATGAGGACCGTCCCATGTGGATCTCCGAAATAGTATGACCACCGAACAGCGTGCCATATAGTTCTTTGATCCAATATTCAGTAACTGGATCCTTATCCCAGAGCCGGCGGTCGAGACCGCGTCTTATGACCGCATAGAACAGAACAAGAATGAAAGACTCCAGGTCATGATGTACTCCACGTTCAACATGTTCGGGACAAACTTTCTTGAACTCGTCCAGGAGAAGCATCATGTCCAGAAGTTCTTCGGCCATGAACAAAGCAGTGCCCTGAACATAATGTTCAGTGGAAGCTAGTAAGCTGCAAAGTAGACGTACCGGGATCTCTGCACCGGGAGCCTTTGAGCTTGATGGAACGGTTTCCTTGCAAAATGTGCCTGTAGTGTTCAACTGGCCCGTGGAGGGGAAGAGCGGATGCAATGAGACTATGGTTTCAGTCTCTAGCTGTGCCACCGAAGCAAATTCGAGATCTGCGACGAACCCTTCCCCGCCTTCAGCACAGTTCGGATCACCGAGAAAGATACTGCCTGGACTGATGTCTTGATGAAGAATGCCCTGCTCCACGAGTGCTTGATGTCCTGGAAATATAATGATCCAGGATGGTAATCAGCACGCTAACTGATGATGCCGAACCTCTGAGTGCAGCAAGAGACCCCAGAATAAATTCTTTCGTTGTTTCGGCATCCCACAAAGGGCGCCCTACAGTTTTCAGCACGAGACGATGGAGGATAGGATCATCGGAGATGTTAACATCATCATCGCTAAGAATGAGAGAACGGAGTGTGCCGACTGTGACACGAGTGTGCATCTCCCTTATTATAGGAATACGGACATCATCGCCAAGACTCAGTTCAGCGACACTTGGCAAAGTTGACTTGATATGCCTAAAAACGCCGGATTCGCTTTCCCGAGTTTGTGACCCCCATGTAGTTTTCAAGATGACAATGTCCTTATTTTCAACCGATACGGCTCGCCACGTGGCTGTACCACAACCAAGTAAAGACAAGGAAGACGATACGGGAGGACCCACAGTCTTCCACAGACGCGTATCGCTATCTGCACCCATGCTGACCAAGAAGGAAGGATATTCAACCTGATAGTACGAATGTCCTTCAAGCAAGCAAGCCGATCTGTCATGTCCGAGCTGATAGGGAGTCATGTGGGTGGTAAGCTGAAGGACTACATTGACAAGAATGTCAAGATTGTCGTCGATGTCATAGTCGTCGGAAAGGATGACCCGTGGGCGGTGGTACCAACTGAGGCAGAATTTGTGACCGTAAATGAAGACGTACAGGTCATAAAGCTGGAACGGTCGTGCGGCCATGATAAGCCTAGCATAATTGGCTCCTTGCGACACGATCTGTTTGACAGCTGCGGTGTTGGTCGTATTGGGACCGTCCTTGAAGTCGGATCTGACTTCAATAAAACTACAAATCTGCCTCCACTTGACTTCATCATCGATAGCTGGAGTCAGTGGCCCCGATGCTGGGGGTACTTCAGCGAGGACAAAGACAGGCTTGTTGTCAGGAAAAGACATGTTTTCGGCATCGGGGCCCACACGTTCGTCCATCGATACCACCTGACGAAACTGCGATCGTTTATATCCTGTGACTTCTGCCGCTGCACCCTCGATCGTGCGAAATATACTTTGCTGTGAAATCTCCTGGCATGACTGATGCTGGCCAGGTTGACGAAGCGCATGCTCACCAGTGGTGGGTATAGATAAATTTCAGCGGATTTGTCTCGTACGGTTTGTCGAAATTCAGCCAAATCACTGCTTGCCCTGATGGACGTCTCGACTGTTTTGATGATGGTGTGGATATCATTCACATTCGACCATTTCTCATAAGCCTTGATAGGTTTGGACGATCGGTATTCGATGTGATCAAGGAGGTACCGTTCGCATGTTATGCGGAAGTATCCTGAGCTGGTCATAAAGTTCTGTGTGGATCAGTGTGAGTTTTCCGTGGCGGATATCGGGAGGATAAAGGCACCCTGAGGGGACTTAAGAAGAGACGAAGTACTTGAACTGATAGCTAGTTAAGCGTTGAGCGCTGAGTTTGAATGTAATAGTTACAACGTTATAGACTAGGCGGACTTCAAAACTATTCTTTTCTTCAACCAGCTCGAAGGCCACGGATGCTCATCACATACAGGTTGCTTCATGCATCCACATTTCTGAGCGGGCTAAGGTCTGAGCATTTCAATCCCCCTCGATTGGCTCTAGCGGAGTCTGGCTGTAACCAGCCGCGCGACGTACCAGAAAAGCAGCTTCATTTTCATATCCCAAGATCCTGTTCCAGCAGAGGAGGGCGAGAATGAAAGCTTTGAAAGCGTCGCGGGGATTGGGCAAACTTGTGTCCGTCGTGTAGCAGTCCTATCGCGCGTGCGCCCGTCAATGGCGCTCAGGGACATGGAGAAATCTGACCTCGATACTCAGGTCCCCGGGCTTTTGTCGCGGTACATTCTTCCCATCTACATCACTAGATGTCATGTACTTTTGTTGCCCTTAGGTTCTCTCTTGAGTTTGGGTGTACATGCAGACTGCAGTCGAGGTATCCTCCCACGGTGCCTACCCTATGGATGAGCGTCTCCGCTCAGCTTCATGAATAATCGCTTACGGCTGGAGGTGGCGACATTACCATGTTGCTCTCCTTGCGTATGAGGGATATATGCGATAGCACTAGTTTGTTCTTGAGTTCACTTCGTGGCTCGCGTATCCTTCCTGGACCGTGAAACTCGATTCAGACTACTCTTGGGCTGGTTCTTACAATTTTTTACTTTTTGAACTCCTTTGTGGAGTGTCATTCCCCCGGTGTCCATTGTCTCATAACTGGTCGAAAGGGACGTGGTCGAAGGATGGGAGGTATGCAGTGTTCAATTCTATTTTTACCTGGCAAGGACATGTATTTGTAACTACTTATTTATATGCATGTTGTTCACTCAGCCCTGCTGTCATCGGTTCATCAGCGGCATGCTTATCGCAACTGTCTCACTAAGAATTGCGCTGAATAATCGGGTGGGATCCTGAGTGAATTCATGTGGTGGGCGTCAGTTGGTATATATAGCATGGAGGATATATTCCTCGCACACTACCCGTCAACATGCAACCTCCAGCAAACAAGCCCGCACCCGCCATCCCATACTTCACCCCTGCGCAGGTCCCCGCTGCAGGCACAGCATTCGACCCCCAGCCCGATGGAACTCGTATACCAAAGCTGTTCCAGCCCATCAAGATTAGAGGGACAACATTCCACAACCGTATCTTCGTGAGTCGTTGTATCAATCGATGAGTCCCCCTGATGTCCAATCCCAATCTCGTGTAGCTATCTCCACTGTGTCAATATTCTGCAGACGACGGTCATCTCACGTCCTGGCATATGGCGCACCGTAAGTTTATGAATTTCAAGCATGATAGAGGTACTCATGGCATTCAGTGGGCGGTATCTTCACGCGTGGTCCTGGTCTCTCTATAATCGAAGCCACAGCGGTTGTCCCAGAGGGTCGCATCACTCCTGACGACGCAGGACTCTGGAAAGACAGCCAAATTGAGCCTCTCCGTAAGATAGTCGAATTTGCCCACTCACAAAATCAAAAGGTTGGCATTCAGCTTGCCCACGCCGGCCGGAAATCGTCCACCGTTGTGCCGTGGTTAAATACGGGTCTTGCAGCGACCGAGAGCATAGGCGGATGGCCAGACAATGTATGGGGGCCTTCCACGGTCCCTTACAATGACACCTTCCCTGTGCCTAAGGAACTATCGAAGGCGCAGATCAAGGCGACCGTAGTCGCATTTGTAGAAGCTACGAAGAGAGCGTTGAAAGCTGGCATTGACGTCATTGAAATCCACAACGCACACGGCTATCTACTATTCTCTTTCTTAAGCCCCATCAGCAACACACGTACAGACGAATATGGCGGCAGTTTCGAGAACCGTATTCGTCTAACTCTCGAGGTCGTGGATGCTATCCGTGACGTTATTCCTGAAGACATGCCACTCTTCCTGAGGTATTTTCGAGTTCATAAGATGTTCTTGCTTGATCTGAATGATGCCTCGTAGGGTTTCTGCGACTGAATGGCTCGAAGAAGCGCTTCCAAATGAACCATCGTGGCGTGTCGAGGATACCGTCAAACTTGCTGGTATTCTTGCCGAGCATGGCGTTGACTTCCTCGACGTCTCTAGCGGTGGTAGCCACCCAAAAGCCATCATGAAATCCGGGCCGGCGTACCAAGCGCCGTTCGCACAGGCAGTCAAACAAGCTGTTGGGGATAAGCTTGTTGTCGGATCTGTCGGATCAATCACCAATGGCAAGATCGCCCAAGAAGTGCTTGACAAAGGTCAAGCCGATGTCATTCTGGTTGGACGACAATTCCAAAAGAACCCGGCGAGTGTTTGGGCGTGAGTGTATACTCCTCGTGAAATAAGTTAGCACCTGACCTGATGATGTGTTGATAGATATGCGTCAGATCTTGGCGTCGCGATCAAGCTAGCGAACCAGATTGGGTGGGGCTTCGGGGGTCGGGGTAGCAGTCATAAGAAGATTGACTGGTGATTGCAATGGCTAAGAGTTTTGATATAATGTATATGGGGCGAACAGGAATGTCGCGTGTACCCACGCACAATTATAGAGACATGACGACCTTGAATCACAAGATGTTGAAGCAAAGCCCGTGTTGCATCACTTGAAGTGACGCGCATCCGCAAGTCATGATTGGACATCGTGACAACAGTGAATGGTTAGCATCCAATAAAAATATTCACCCTTCACTATCATGACGATACCTACTGCAGTCCAACTTCTGACCACGAAGCCGTCCTCAAACTACTTCAAGTATCAGAAACGCAACTTGAAAACGATCGCTCAAGGACTATGTTGTCATTCCACTACCAGAAAGCCCTGGGGAGGGTCACCGGGTGGCACCATCTCGTACGTTAGACGGCACAGACGTTCCATCGTGACGTCTACATTATTGATGATGAAGATTACGATCCCCGCGATCGGTAGCCTCTCCACGTGTACCGATGCCAAGCGGGTACACTACTAACCTGCCTTGTCCCTCGTTACTGCACTCAGACCCCCTACCCATCTCGCAATTCTCGACACTTCTTGGCCGTGATTTTGGCAGGGATGTGCAAACAACGCTGATACAGTTAGTCTGTCGTGGACATCCCTACAGACAGCACTCTCCCCGTGAATATGTATTACTCGTCCATTCGCGACTATGTTTCCGACCGCTCAAACTGCGGCCTCCCTCAAGTACGCGATATCGTATCACCTCAGGCTCACTCCCTATTCGCATGTTCCTCTCTCTGCCTGATGAAGGCGATTCCAGCAAGCACGGCTTTCTTGGATGCACTCTCAGAATTGAAGAAACAAAGCAAAGCCATGTAACTCGAGGACCCCCCAGATCGCACTTCAGATTTATAATCTTGACTGGGGACTGGTCCAGACTCTTGAGCCGTTGACGCATAGGCCGGCGCTAGCACTCGAATCTGTCACCCCTACCCCTCGAGTTCTCTCGAGCTCTCAAGCAGTGGCGCGTTCAAAAGCCTGTTTGCACCATCATATTATAAGGTCGCTCATGACCGTAGTTTGATGGTGAGACTATTTTTGTATCTGCTGTTTGGATCAAGTATGATTTGCCCATCTTGAAATGTATGGTAGTATTTCATAGACTGGTAAAGCACTACGTCGCCAGTGCTGTATAGAAGCAGAGCAACTGAAAGCCGTGCCTCCGACTACAATCAATAGCCATGGATAAGTGAATCCAAGGCAGCACCTGATGCAATCTGAAACTCGTTGGTCCCACTGCTAATCATCTTGCCGCCCTTCTTCGACAGCCGGTCCTGCGCACTGACAATATTTTTGACTCTGCATCGCCGATATCGTGGGTTTAGTGGGACGCGACTCGAAGCCACAACGTTTGGATGCACTTAGGCTGATCACTTTGTTTTTCCCGTCAGTAATCGTCTTCGGCGCTCAAGCGTGTCAAGGTAGGGCCGTACTGGTTGCCTCTCAAGACCACTCACAGGAAATCTGAGTCGTAGCTGGCTGACGATCTTAGTTCGTCGTTATCGCATCTTCTGCACTGCATTCAAGTGCACCGCACTCGTCGATGCGGGTTGCGTTCAATCCAACTTATCTCTCCCAACTACCGAATGATTGGGTGTCCATGAATGCCATGCATTGTGAGTGGGCTTACTAGTACTTCTCTCGGGACAGGTCTTGCACAAACAAACATATATATGTACTTGAAGCGAGTGTGGGCTCTGGGGATGATCAGCGCTGAGCACGGCTTGTCAATGTTGGTGCAGGAGCGGGAGTGGTGATAGAGAGCGTGTTCTCAGGCTGTTAGTACTAATGCTATCGTCTGGCTTCAGCCATTCCGACGCTGCGAGCTACGAGCTGACTTTCCATTTGGTTTTGGGTAGTGCTGCTGGTATAGATTTCGGCGTCTCTCCTTTCTAGACAATAAAACTGATGTCTGATCATAGTATGGGTAACGACTCGGATCAAGACATTGCGATGTGATGATCCAGGGTGCATCAGAGCCTGAGATGAGGAGAGCGCTGCGTGAGAAAGAGATGAGTGCACTGGAGATCTACAGCAGGTGCTTTAACCCCGCATCGCCTGACCACCTTGCGAAAGAAGGTCTTTCGATGATGCTCACAGGCCCCTCGTAGACCCGCTATTAAAAGCATCATTTCGAGCACATGGATGTGGCAAAGGCGATCGGAGCCCGTCGGTAAATTTGCGGAAGTGCGTTCTAGATCAGAGTGGTGGACGACGAATCGCACCACATCGGATTAAGTACTGGTGTACTATCAATATTAATTACCTCGAGGTCGTGATATCGTGGTCGAAATGAGGAGTAGATGCAGTCTGAAATGAGTGCCCGCGCGCATTGCAACCAAAAGTTGATTGACCTATGCAGACATTGATCAACGTTCGAATACTGAGTACTGAGCACGGAGACCTTGTATTCAACTTGGGCCCAGCTGAAGGAATGGGATGTGTTCACATGATGGTTGTTGTGTTGCAGTGATCCAGTCGACGATCACCTAGACTCTAGCCAATTACGTATAACTTAATACGCAAAATCGTTATATGAATCTTCGCTTGAGCCAAGCTGTGTTACAAATGTATTCTTTTGTTCCACTTCAGTACTACTCACCGGTCTTGGCAGTTCATAACAAAATTTACCCAACATGACTGCTACCAAAATCAGGATCACTAGTTTGGCTTGTCAACGGGCTTGATAATGCGGCACGGGATTTTCTTACAAACAACATTAAATAATTAATTTTTATTCATAACAAGTGCGTTGTCCAGCCTCGCTCGTTAAACATCAGGCTTTCGGGATTCTACTACCAGACATAACGTCCGGTGCCACATTAAGTCTCCGAGCCGCAATTCTTGATATCATTGATTTCGAGACTTGTTCCCAGGGGCGGTACCAGTCGTGTGGTTTTTCATGGTATGTTTTCAGTCACACTGGTATGATTAGCTACAACGAGTCTGAAACAGTATAGACTTCACGCACATGCCAGGAAAGTTTGTCGTGTCGTGCTTAGCAGAGGACAAAGTTAGGATCTTCTGCAAGGGCGAAACACTGGCCAGAACGTGGAGGGCAACATACTCGATCATGATGGCGACGGAAATACTATGATGCTTACAGCCCGGTAAGTCTTCCAGGCCACTGCTGAGTGGTTGTCGAAATGAAACTCTGGGCTCTCCAATTTTTATAGTAATGAATCATTTACCGGTAACGATGGCGTGCAGCAATGTTGATTTCGGAGACCTCTCATCGATATCTCGTAACCTCCCCAGGATGGAACGGAAATACAGCAAGTCCCGCGCCTTACATGCTTCGAGACTGGGTATCGCATGGTTAAGTCGGAGGCCAGGACATATAAAGCCTTCGCGTTGACGATTGAAGCCTCATTTCCAGTTTATCTAATTCCTCACCCAGTACCTTCAGATCTTCGAGATGTTCCCTTCCAAGGCTCTCCTTTCTATTGTCCTTATTGCGGCGCTGTCTGCTGTAGACGCATCCCCCCTGCGCCGTGAAGCTGCGGCGACCCTCGCCTTCACCGCTAGGATGAACGCCAGGGCCAGTAATGTCAACATCGTTGACGCTGACAGGGCTCGTGCTCAGGCGATGCAGCATCCTAGTTTCAAGCGCGCCAGCAGCTCCTCGTTCAGCATAGCTAATGCTGTCACGGTTTACACTGCCCAAGTCGGTGTCGGCAGCCCTGCAACTCAATGTAAGACTCGCCATCGGGTGACCTCGGATATTTTCGACTAAATGAATTTTCAGACACGCTCCTCGTTGATACGGGAAGCTCCAACACCTGGGTGGGCGCAAAAACCCCATACAAACAGACCAATACTAGTGTGGCTACTGGTGACTCTGTCGTACGTCTTTTCACGCCCTTTTCTAGATAGTTGCTCATAACAACCCTGAAGTCCGTCTATTATGGCTCCGGCATGTTTTCCGGAGTGGAATATTTGGATACAGTTACTCTCAGTTCTAATTTGGTCATTACCGGACAATCTATCGGGGTCGCAAGCAGTGCACCAGGCTTCAATGCCTTTGATGGAATTCTCGGTGTCGGACCGATTAGCCTGACGCAGGGCACCGTTTCTAATGTCGATTTAGTCCCCACTGTCACCGACAACCTCTACAGCAAGGGTACCATTAGCACCGAGGCACTCGGAGTCTACTTTGTTCCTGGTGGCGGCGCTGGGGAGCTCACCTTTGGTGGCTTCGACAGCTCAAAGACAACGAGCTCAGTGAATTACGTCCCTCTCACAACCACGTCGCCTTCTAGCATATACTGGGGTATCGATCAATCGATCACATATGGTAACTCCACCATTTTGTCCGCCACTGCTGGCATCGTCGACACTGGCACAACCCTCATTTTCATCGCCACTGGTATGACAAGTTGCTTATGAGCGAGTCACCCAACTGACTGGAGAATACTAGATGCATTTAACAAGTACCAGTCTGCCACTGGTGCTACATTGGATCGCAATACTGGTTTCTTAATGATCACCTCTGACCAGTATGCTAACCTGCAAACCCTGAACTTCAACATCGGTGGCACTTCCTACGGTCTCACCCCCAACAGCCAAATCTGGCCCCGCTCCCTTAACACTAATATCGGTGGTAGCAGCGATAACATCTACCTTGTCGTTAATGATATCGGTTCCAACTCTGGCACTGGTCTCGACTTCGTCAACGGTTACTCATTCCTGTTTGTAGTTTACGCGACCTTGATTGGTATAAAGCTGACTACCTGCCCTACAGTCAACGCTTCTACTCTGTTTTCGACACCACTAACCACCAAGTCGGCTTCGCAACCACTTCCTCTACCTCTGCGACCTCCAACTAAAATAATCATGTATTTATTTGACGCTCATACCCAGTATGAATATGTATATTAGATGATGTATATATTCGGAGTTGTCGATGGAGGTGTTGGTTGTTTGGGACTATAGGACGTTAGTAGGGTCTGTACACTAATGTGCGACTCGGTTCAGTCTGTAAGGTGCCTAAATCAGCACAGACCAGCCAAGAATGTGGGAACAACGGTTTGAGCCGGCCTCAAGCCGCCTCAAGCCAGCTGGTGGGGACGCTGTACAGTTCTGTACAGAACCGCACAGGACCCAATGATTTACTGATGCGTACCACTTGTTCCTCTTCCTCAGTTGACTCCGTTAAGTCACTGAGCAATACTTGCTGCAGCAAGTGCAACAGAGCAAGGTGAAAGTCGGCAACACCGAACCCTGGTTTCAAATATGACTTGGAATTAATAATTACTGCGAAAGAGTCTTTGTGGTCAAGGGATTGAAGAATTTCAAGAATATATTCACTGCAATACATAGATAAAAACGTCGTCAGACTTTGGTAATTATTGGATCACAACAGCTTTGATGATCTGCAAGACTTGGACCTCAGAGGGACGACCCAGACAACTGCCAGCGGTCTCGGAGACGTCCTAGCGCTTCTATAACCTTAGGCTAGAAGGATTTTAGAAAGTTGAAACTCAATACTAGTGTACTCAAGACATACCTTCGGAGGTGTCAAGAACTGCGTGTTTAATAAAGTGAGTAAGTAAAAACAAAAACAAAACTAGCACTAGATAACTACCTTCTGCGTCATCCACCAAGTCTGTGCGGCACCTCCCATTAGACAAAATACCAGAATACAGTGGAATCGATACGTACAGAGAGCATAAATCCCGTTGCGCTTCTCGACATCTGTATCGTCGACAGATTCGTATAACTCTTGAAAAGAGGGTCAGCACCAGGCAACTACTACCTTGAGTCTCGGTCTCAGGGGAGCCTATGTCGTAACGCGTTTCTTGTTAGAAGAGAAAAACAAGACCAGCACTAGATAACTACCTTCTTCATCGTCGTCATCTGGAAGGTCTATGCGGCATCTCTCGTTAAACAGGATACGAGAATACAGAGGAATCGAAACGTATCGAGGGAAATCAGCCCGTTGCGCTTCTCGACATCTGTGTCGTCCGACATCCTTGTAAGACGGGTGCAGATACTACAGACGAGTTGAGACATACTCTGCTCACCCTCACGCTTTTGGACAGCTGCGTCGTCAATTTAGTGAGCAAAACATGTCGGTGCCACAAGAAAAATACCCTCGGAGCCCCCTGACACAGTGGGTGCTGCTGCTGTCATCTGCAGGAGAGCGATGGAGACGAGAACAAGCGACAAAAATCCTTTCATGATTGCTACTAGGATGTCACAGTGAAGTGATTGTTGGAGTTTCACTGGGGTGTTGAGCACACTCCAATCCGAGGAATGCTGCTTTTATATTGTTACAAGCTCGATTATCAGACTCACCGACTTAGGCCGCCTTTCTGTTTTCAAGTTCAGTTTGCCATTTGTCAGGCTTGAATCGGGTTTGCGATTCATTTACAATACAATTCGCTGTGATGAAGTGAGCAACTCCGACACACCGTGAGTTGCGTACGTCCTGAATATCTGAACAGTGAATTAAATTAGTGACGAAATCATATGCGGAGTTGTCGGATGGTCGTTCATTGATATTGTTGTTGGCAGAAATCGGCAGTTTTGCCAAACGATCTGGCAAAACCGATTGTGCCTGGTCCTCGGCAGAACTCACGCGAAAGGAGGGTAGCAGAACCTGGCAGAACTCCAGGGCATCTGAGACTCGCAGAGATGTAATTGAGATCTCTGATAGCAAAGTTCCAATTCAAGAGAACATGAAAAGGGCGACCCCCTCGCATCACCGATCGACGATAATTTCGAGCGCCTGCATGCGTTGGAGCGATGTATCCGCGACTGTGTGCCTGCGTGTCGCGAGCAAGGCAAAGTGGTCAAGAAGAACACTACGCTACGACAAAGCCCGAAGGAGAGTGGCTGACCAAGCTACGCTACTACTCCGCCCCTCGCCTAGGGTCCCCCACTCCAGCGTCCTGATGCCAAGAAGACCGATGGTATAATAACTCCTGTCGCATCTGAGGTTATAAACACAATTTTTAAAACTTGCTGTTACGCAGGTAGCAAATGGCAGGTCATTTGAATTCATGGTGAAGGCCGCCGGCGGCCCTTGGCATTGCAAAGCGCTGGAAATGGGGCATAAGAGGCTGGAAAGCCCACCCGCCGTCGACATGCTCACATGCACACACTCGTGAGTCCGGAGAGTATATCGCCTGACGATATCACTGCTGAGTTTGTAGCTCTTAGGACTGAAGAAGTCCACAACATTAATGAAGTTGAAGTGCTCGAGGGAAACACTTTTGATTTTGACGAGTTGGATCGTGTCGAACAAGTAATAATACCACGGGCTATTCTAGATGAGGTTCAGGTGGTTAATTAAAATGGCGAGGATGTTAATGATGCAGATGCATGATGTTGTACACATAGTGTACATAGCCTATTAGCTAGGCGCCTAGAGTTTTGCCAGTTTTGCCGGTTATCATAACCGGCAGAACTAAATCCAAGGAGTCATGCCCCCTACACTAACATTGAGGTCTCCGTTAAAAAGCCATTGACCAGATGTGACATACTGGTGCAGACAACTCGCGGTGTGTCGGAGTTGCTCACTTCATCACAGCGAATTGTACCGCAAACGTTTGATTCAAGCTTACAGCCATTTGCATAAACGCTGGGCCAAAAAAAATTCCCTACATACACAGCGAGTTCTTTAACTTCTATTCTCCGATCAGATGGCACTATTGATGACGCTTGATCTACTACAGCGGGACGATACATACGCAGGCAGATTGCTCTACAGATGAGCTTGCTAAATATGAAGGACCCAACCATCTATCGCTACACTGGGATTAGCGAGCGCTCGATGCACAAGCCCCTCGTAGATCCGCTATTAAAAGCATCATTTCGAGCACATGGGTGTAAAGGTGATTGGAGCCCGTCAGTGAATTTGCGGAAGTGCGTTCTAGATCAAAATGGTGGCCGACGAATCGTGCCACATCGCATTAAGTACTAGTGTACTATCAATATTAATTACCTCGAGGTCATGATATCGTGGTCAAAATGAGGAGTAGATGCAGTCTGAAATGAGTGCCCGTGTGCAATGCAACCAAAAATTGATTGACTAATATTTGCAGGCCGATGATGTTGATCAACGTTCGAATACTGAGTACTGAGTCCTGGGCTGCAGCACAGAGACCTTGTATTCAGCTTAGGCCCATGCCATGAAGGTATTCACCATCACGCGCATGATGGTTGTTGTGTCGCACAATCCAGTCGACAATCACGTATAACAATACGTAACATCGTTATATGAATCTTCGCTTGAACCAGGCTTAGTATTACAAATATTTGTGTTCTTTTGTTCCACTTTGTCGACTCTGCAAACACCATCATCATGATCAACGATCGCATAAAAACCACATTTGATAAGAATATTTACCTTACCTGCGCTAGTTCCGCTTCGCGGCACTGCTGTACCTGCGTGAGCTTATCCATCGCCGCGTCATCTGCCACTCTGGCGGATAAACCACACAAACAGCATCAGTCGCAGATAACAGTCCTAACGTTCTGACTCCGCAGTAACGAGTACGTGCATTGTGATCTTTGCATGATTTTTGATTCTGAAGGAAAATCTTTTTCAAGCTCATCCACACGGAATCCGTGTACCAGGGGCTTGTCGATGAACAAGGTATAGAGCATCAAGCCCCTAATAGCGGCCACGTGAAGTGCTGAAGGTGCGGAAGATGGGTAAAACGTGAACGTACAAAACTTCTTGTAGCGCCCAGGTTTAAGTTATCGCTAAGGTGTCTTACTGCATCGTCGGTGAACCAAGAAGAAGTGCGCGGTCAGATGCAGCAGTTTCTTTCGATGAGGGAGAGGGTGAGATGATGTCTGATGATTGTATAGAACCATTGCCTCGTTCCACAGTGCGGTCGGCGCATACGACAGCCTCGGCCGATGAGGTCAAATTTCTGAAATAGAATAGAAGGAATTCATGTTAGGCACATGAATTTCTTTTATTCTACATCAGTACATTTACAGTAATCAATACGAACACATGCGTGTTCGCTCAGCCGTATCGATTACTGAGGTAGCGATTATCGGGCCTATCATCTACCATCCACAAATACCAATTTGTGACCGGCACACTACCACCCGGCCTAGGGCCGCTGTGGAACAGTAGATGGGGGAATTCAGGATGGGCCTCCTCGGGCATGAATGGACGAAAGAACGCCACCAGTAAACGGCTGGTTCAGGATCGGTTTCTTCGGTCCTCTTTTAAGGACATCGCAAGTGGTCAAAGGTTTGAACACGTTGCTACAAGGAAAGGCGAGCCCTGGCAGCTGACTGCTGATCTTTGACGGCAGGAAGGTATAAGATCGTTACTTGGAGTGTAGTCGTGATCGAGGGTGCAACTATAAATTATATGACGTGCAAGCGGTGACCATCGGTCGCTGCTTGTATTGCCATCGTCATGTCACTAATTTATTACAAAAGCATACTTGTACATGTTATTTCTATCATCTTTTTTCTTCATTTGCTCCTGAAAATAAGCACAGCGTATCCCGACGGCTTTTGACGCGAGACAATGCAGTATATAGCAAAACTTTGGATCCATTCTGAGATCCAGAACTGTGCGAGAAAGCATGAGACCTAAGCTAGTCTCAAAGAAAATTGCTTGCGACTCACCACCCAACTCGAGCGGTAAGGATGAAAAGAAAACACGATACGTGGAATGTAGTGGTTTTCGAGATTGTTGAGCAGTTGGACTTCGACAATTTGACGATGTAGAGCTGTTATCCGTACCCGTGCATTTTGCACTAGGTTGTGTCGTATGGACATGCAGTTTTATTTTGAGATCCAGTCGATGAGGAGGAATCCCGGGCGCAGTAAGCATCGCTAAGTAGTCTGGCGTTTGCTCAGGTGCGTCAGCCCTACACAGCATGACGGGGTGGACACGAGCCGCTGGAAATTCGTGCTTATATATGTTAGATATATGTAGACTCTAGAGGCAGAAAGAAGGGGTGGTGCGATGTAAAAAGATGCCACGATGTGCGACGCGGACAAGGGACTAGCTATGGGTGTGCATCATAATCAATGAAGGATATCTCGAGAGGACAGTGTGAAGGAATGAAGGTTGAGTATAACCCGTCATGGATCGGGAAATGTCCACTCCCACTGGGAGGGAGATGTGTAGAGATAGATGTGCAGAAAGAAGAGAAGGTGCAGGCGACGGGTGATGGAGTGAACGAGCCAAAACGAGCATCGCATCGAAGAAGGATAGCTTATGATGGGTCGAGCAATTGCTGATTCCTGGCTCACCATGAGGTACCCCGCGTCGAATGTAAGGGACGTAGACTCTAGAGGCCAGAAAGAGGATAGTGCGATGAAGATAGACCACGATATGTGCGATGTGATGCGGGACTAGCGATGGATGTCGATGATCGACGAAGTATGGCTTGTGGGAGGTTGAGCGATCGCTCGACAAACGAAGCACCACCTACCACGACGCATTCTACGTTGGATACAGGAGGGACCTGGCCGTGAAGAAGACAGTATATGATGATGCTTGAGAGCGTGGTTGTTGTATTGTGGCAACCAGTGTTCGAAGGGAATTGAAACAAGCGGAACAAGTGTGAAGGGATGAAGGTAAGTACACACATAGCTCGCAGTGGATCGATGACGGCAACGACGAGGTATTCTGCACTGGATGAAAGGGACAAGTGTAAAGGCGCGTTCAGGTGAAAACATAGAGCACAACATACGATGACGTGCAGGTGATTGTCGCAGCACTGAAGGCGGTGATGGAGTAAACAAGCCTCAACGACGAAATATTTGTGGGAGCTGTCCATGAAGAAGGTGCAAGTGACGGACGATGCCGTACTTCCAGCGGATGGCTGGAACAAACAACGACACAACAACGGCGTTCCGCTCGTTGTCAATGTCCTGATCCAATGCGACAATCAATAAATAGCGTACGATATTAATCACAATGTTGGCGTGCCTGCTTACTTCGATAAACCATCAGGTGTTTCCTCTTGATCTGATGAACGTTTGGATCGGCGTGGTGAGATTCCGCAGGAGAACATCAGGAAGAGGAAGACAGGCTCCTTGTGAATGAAAGAAGCGTGCCATGCAAATCACCAGCCACGGGCACGCACGACATCATATGCCGGACTCGTTGGATAGGCAATATTACATCGACTTGAGGCATACTACCACCCGGCGAGACCAGCATTTGTAAGTGAGTACACACCCACACATATATATGCTTGAAGCAGAGTGGATTCTGAGAGTGATAAGCGCTGAGCACCTGGCTTGATAGCGGTGCAGGAATGGAAGCGATAATAGAGGGTATGTCTGATGTTCTGTAGCGTTAGTGAAGATGGTACGAGGATCCAGAAGCGCAGCCATACCTACACCGATGTGGCCCATAACTAATAGTAATGTACAAGTCAAAATCAATCCCGCACCCGCAAATTCCAAAGAACACAGTCATGTATCCCAGTCCAGTCTAAGTCCTGAGCACGAAACCGTCCTAGAACCAAGTACTTCAGTTTCAGAGACGCACTATAGTTCACTCACTTCCAGATGCAGAAAGTCCGACTGCCAGCGGTGAAACTACAGTATGGAGGCCAACGTCACCCATGTACAGAGTGTCCTCTAGCGACTGGTACACACAACAAAACCGGCGTAGTTGAGTGAACGCCTGGAGTGATCGTTATCTTGACAGTGCATCGCCAATATTCAGTACTACTCCTCAGGGAGGTCCCTGCGAAATGTGATGTTCATAACCGTGGATGTGGGAAATAATGGATAGCTTACAGTGAAGTCGCGAATAAACTCTTTTCGTCTGTGAAATGCAACGTACGTGGCGGCGCAACGAACGAAGAATTTGGAAGTAAAAGAGTGCAATTTGCAACGAAAGGCATGCGGCGGGACACCACACATACGATGTGCGATAGGGACTGACCGGAATGAGAACGAAGAATATCTTGTGGTGGTTTGAGCAATAGTCATTGCAGTCTACCAACACGAGGTATTCTGCGTCGAATGCAAGGGATCATGATATATGTAGAGACAGGGAAAGAACAGAGTAGCGCGTGATGCAGACACGATGCGGAAGATATGGATAAGTATCATTATCGATGCATCGATGAATAATAGCTCGTAGTAGGGTCACGAGGCTAAACTTTAGGAGTGGCAACACGACGAGGAATTCTGCAGCGACAAGAAGAGGACGTTGGCAAGACATTGTATGGTGCTTGAGTGTAGCTGCATTTGTATTGCAACCAGGGTCGGAGTGCGAATGAATGAAACTCAAGTACATACAGCTCGTGGTGGATCGCACTTGCCAAATCGTGGCAAGGGAGAATCTGGGAGTCTATAATGTTCCCGCGGCCGCGCTGCATTTGGAAATATCAATATCCCGGCGCCAACCAGATGCATCATTCTACACAGGACAGTTGCAGAGTAGTGCAGAATAGACTGACCGGTTACCTTCCAAGATCATCATCTGAACCTTCTTCATACATTTCTCAACCTACTGGGAGCGTCCGAATAGCACCATTACTCAGTCCTTGGACATACCACATCTGAGCTAGTGAGACTCTTGTATCCCGCGACCTCGATGTTCGAATACTGAAAGACGGGCGGAGGAAGGAGGCCAGGCAGCATTGCAAAATATATCTCGACCATAAGTCAGGACGATGTTTATTAACACTGACGTAGGTTTATATAACACGACGATATTCGATAAGTAGCACGCGTTTGTGCTCGCCCCCCCAACAAATAACAAAAGATCATATCTCCCGAACGTTTGAACAAATCTTGCTGACAAGAGTAGGAATGCTCTCTACTCATGGTGGTGGGCAGAAGGTAATTGTGAACTCAGCATTGAGAGAAGCGCTGCAAGTGAATAGAGAAGTTGCGTCATCGTATGCATAAGCATATGCGTTGGGGCAGTTATCCTCTGCACATGGGTAATCAGTCACCTGAAGACAAGCGACAGCATGATGACACTTACTGAAGTAGCTATAGTATGCAACGCCTGACGAAGGACACGTAGCAGGTGTGTCATACTGGCCACTGCAGCAATTGGGAGAGTTTGCTAGATGATTGGAATAAGGAGTTTGCATGGTTCGACGGGAGATAACTCTTACATGGATCACCATCGAGATCAGCATCGCATGCACTCTTGCACCCAACAGGGAAGCCGGTGGAGTCATAAGGGCCTTGGAGAGGTGCTGGACCTGCGGAAAATTTATCAGAGATTTGAACATAACTGCAGTGCAGTTTGCTCACAGTCAGGCCCTAGGTCCACAGGGCAACTTGGAACCCCACATCCAACATTATTTGTGATACTGACGGGCAAATTATAACCGTCGACAAGAGATACTATGATAGGATGTTAGCCTGACTGATGACCTTAGCCTGAACTTTATGCACCGTCAAAGTAGTCAACGCCCCCTGCATCCAAATTGAATTCTGCAAGAGTGGCAGGAGGGACACCCTGATAGCAGAGCAGTCAGAAAACTAAATTGGCTTGCAACAAGCGTACTTACTGTCCCAGTGGTGGGGTCGCACACCAGTCCCCCATTGCAACCACCGTCAAGGCAAGAGTTCGGGCCGGGGTTGGTGCTGAAGTCACAGTCACGACGTCCCTATCATGATATGAAGGGGTGAAAAGGGAGGGTAGATTTAATGAAAACCAACCCAGATTCGTCCATTCCAGTTGCTTGGGACCTGTTATCAATCCGTCAGAAGTCAAGTCAAGACCATGGATCGTTATATGTACCTCGAAGGTGACCGCAGTATACTCACCAGCCTCCCAGCTGGTTGACGGTCAGCTCAGGTTCAAATAGTGGATGTTTAATGCCTACCCAGTCGTGTAGCTAGGCAATGCGCCAGTGCTCGTGAACATCTAATTAGTTATTAGTGAACATACCATCGTTTATCCATCACTGATAGAAACATACTGCAGGCCTGCATTTGCCTCTTCAGCATTAATGCCGACAGTAGGAAGCGCATGGACGTACCACATGGTGAAAGGACATGCATTGTACACAGTAAAGGTGCGCTGAGCAAGCGCTGTTGACGCCAGAGCGAGGGAAGACGCTGCAAGAAGATATTTCATGATGAACTCCGTAATCGAACTGAACTGTGAAGATACCTTCACCATGCTCCCAACTGCCCTCTTTATACCTTTTAGCTAGCGCTTGAGAATTTCCACAACAGGGGCAGAATACACGAATCGCATGGAATGTCAAATGGTCTTTCTGTCAGATGGAGTTGCATCAAGTTAGCATGTGATCAAGGGCATACATAGCCAGTCTGGGGGGCGGGATCCGTCGGAATGGAGCATAGCACGAATCCGAAACTGTCGCACTCTGTCATACCTCTCTGGACCAGAGGGGAGGAGGTCCAAACCGTCCATATCCATCTTTAGCCAACAAATCATCAAATGATGTACGAGATGTACAACTGTACAGGGCGGGGGTAATTCTACACCCGCAGCAGATACCCAACCCCGGCTGTGGGTTGGAAGATATGCCTGGGGGTGTGATGGATTTCAGCATTCTGGTGTTCTGAGTCGTGAGTGACTTTAATTCACCGTGCACCTAAACCTCCGAACGATGCTTGAAAACCTTCGTGATGCATGGGAGACCAGGGTACTGTAAGATGCCGCCCAGGTTTCCATTATGGTCGCCAACACATGATACAGTCCAAGATGTCATGCGCGCGTAGTAGAGGCTATAAAAAGGATGGTTATCATTCTTGCGGTGATCAAAACTATTGCAAAAAAGTGCTAGGAGGCGGCTGAAGGCGACTAGCACTCGTAAAAAGTATATCATAGGCTCCATATAGACAATTTGCGGTGTAAGACTGTAGTGCGAGTTTTTGAAAAATTCGGCCTCGCTGCCTTTACCGGGGCTTTTGCATCCAAATTAGGCAAGATGCAAAAGTCCCGGTGAGGCCGAATTTCTCAAAACGCGCACTACAGTTTCTACGATGATATGCAACACACTGCAGCATGCTATTAGGGGTGATCAATTCTCAAGTTGACAAGGCGTGTCAAGTCGCCAGCCAAACAATGAGCATCATGAGCTACCAAATTGGGATTCCCTTACGGCGCTATGCGCCGAAGGTATTGCGCAGTACTACTACTGACAGCTGTATACTGGTATCTGGCATACTATAGCGTGTACATGGTCCTAATTCTCAGTAGGACTTCCTTATAAGCAGTCCTAAACCTCATAGGTGTAGCCGGGTGCACCTTCGACATTCACACCCTGACAACTTGAGAATCAATCACGCCTTTTAAATATTGTTTGGCTGGCGACTTGACCTAACAACTTAAGAATTTATCACGCCTATTATGTGCGCAACATGTGGGGACTATTATAGGTGGGTGTGAAGCACGAACGAGCGCCACACTAGGTCACAGAGCCGAGTCGGCATCCAAAAACAACGCCGCAGTATAAATCGCCGACTCCAGCCGAAGGGGAAATAAGAGAGATTTTGTGAACTTTACCGATACGGGAATACCGTACGTGAAATACTTTACAGAATTAACAAGGAATGATCAATGCATGGGGAATCATCCGGCATTTCAAGTTGCTCGTGCTCTGATGAACAGATCCAAGTCCTATGATATCATATGCAGCATATGATACGCGGCCCGGGAAATCCGGTACTGTGTGGAACGCGCGAGAGATTCCCTAGGTGAATAAGAAGCGCATCGTGCAAATCGCTAGTCAAAGGAGGTAATACTGCATGGACACTCAATGGTAACACCCTGCGAGAAGTACGATAGTTAAAGCGGGAGTAAGGCCCCCGCGAAAAGGGCTATGTCCGACATAGGGTCCTCGACCCCAAAGGACAACTTTAAATATGAATTAAAAAAAAACATCCTGCGAGATGGCTCACCATTACGTAGGAGGCCATTGGGTGTCCGTGCATGATATGCATTAAGTGAGTGGATTCAGTACTAGTAAGTACTTCTATCTGAACACGTCCTACACAGATAGGCAGGCAGGCATATATATCTCCTTGAAGCTAGAGTGGGTTCTGGAAACGATACGTGCAGAGCACCGGTTTCATCATGATAGCGGTGCAGGAACGGAAGCGGTGATAGAGGTTGTGTTCTATGCAGGCTCTGTGGCGCCAGTGAGGATAGTGTGAAGACTCAGAAATGCAGCCATACTGACGTGCCCGCGTTCAGGCCCACAATATATACACAGTCAAAGTCAATCCCAAATTCCAAAGAACACTTGAAACTTACAAGTCATGTATGCCCCCACTCTAAGCACTGCGAAACCGTTCTGGAACAAGTACTTCAGTTTCAGAGACGCACTATGGATGTATGATGGATTGTTCACGCACCTCCGGACGGCCTGAAAGAAAGCCTTTCCAACGCCAGTGGCGGAGGCTCGGGTGAAGAGATCTAACGTCATACGTATAGTGTACGCAACAAAACCGGTATATTCGAGTGACCGCCCAGAGTGATCGTTTGGTTGACAGTAATTATGTCCAAACCAATACAATGATCACTCGGAGGGGTCACCACTGCTACCGAGGAAGAGGGATGGGGTTCCTGCGAGGTGTTCATAATCAGATGAGCTAGTGATGAAATCATGGATGGCTCACTATAAATACAACTGCCAGCGATTTCTTTGTCCAAGATCTGTAGTAGCATTGGCGGATCCGCGAAGCGAAGGGATGTACTAGAACTGAAGCACGAGAGTGAGATTCACAACGAGATGCAGGGCACCGCGTGTATGATATCGGAGATAACGATAATGATCGATGAAGAATATCCCGTGGTGGGTTGAGCAATGAGCAATATGATCTTGGCACAACTACCACGGAGTATTCTGCATCGGATGCAAGGGTTCATGGCGTATGTACATTGTAGACGCACAAAAGAAGAGGGTAGTGCGATGCAGGGAGATAAGCGACTAGCCGTGAATGAGCATCATGACCGACGAAGGATAGCTCGTAGTAGGTTGGACAACTGAGTAGGCAGAAGGGGTGGTGCGATGTAAAAAGACACCACGATGTGCGACGCGGACAAGGGACTAGCTATGGGTGTGCATCATGATCGATCGATCAATGAAGGATAGCTCGTTGTGGATAGAGCAGGGACTACACTTGAACACGAACATACGGCCCACCCAAGCAGTCATAGCAGGGAATAAGGACGGTTGATCTGGACGATTTTGATCCTCTCTCTCGCTGGAATAGATGAAGAGATGTTTGGTTAATTCCTAGGGTATGGTTAAAACAAGTGCACTCGGTATCGAACGGCACTCACGAAAGGCAAAGTATATATAGATTACCAACAGCGCGATACCGGTTCCTAAGTGACACGGACAGTTAGTATTGAAATGAGGTTTGACGCGGCAGTGACGCGGCACTGACGTGGAATGCAAGTGGGCCTTGACTGATTTGAACTTCAACGAAGTACACTCAGCACCCCAGTAAAGCTCCGACAATCACATCGCCGTAACATCTAACAGTCATGAAAGGATTTTTGTCACTTGTTCTCGTCTCCATAGCTCTCCTGCAGATGACAGCAGCAGCACCCACTGTGTCAGAGCGCTCCCAAGGTAGTTCTGTCGACATTGTTTTCGTATGTTTTACTCACCTTATTGATGACGTAGCTGTAAAAACGCGTGAGGGTGAGCAGAGTATGTCTCAACTCGTCTATAGTATCTGCGCCCGTCTTACAAAAATGTCGACGACACAGATAACGAGAAGCGCGGCTGGGTGTGGTTCTTCTGTACGTTTCGATTCGCCTGTATGCTCGTGTCCTGTCTAACGAGAGATGCCGCACAGACCGTATAGCAGATGTCGACGAAAATAAAGGTAATTATCCAATGCTGGTCTTATTTTTGAGTGTTTGGCATACTCACGCTGTTAAACACACAGTTCTTGACAACCCCGAAGGTATGTCTTGAGTAGTACAGTGATGAGTTTCGACACTCTCTAAAATTATTCTAGCCTAGTAAGGTTAACTCTAGGAGGTCTCTGAGACCGCTGGCAGTTGTCTGGGTCGTCCCTCTGCGGTCTAAGTCTTGCAGATCATCAAAGCTGTCATGGTCCTATAACTACCAAAGTCCGAGAACATCCTTATCTATGTATATATGCAGCGTACTGCGCTGGTTCGTAGTGAACATATTCCGAGGACGTCTTCGATCCCAAAAAGACTTAACTATTAATCCCAAGTCATATTTGAAACTACTGTATAATTTCGACCTTAGGTTCGTGGGAATTATGGCACTGCATTACATAATGACTTTGTGACATGTTCGTCGCTCGAGGACATTGTGACAAACTTGCAGTAAGTTCGTATATACGAGATCAGGAG
Organism: Suillus americanus; assembly: GCA_016695465.1. Classification (NCBI taxonomy): domain Eukaryota; kingdom Fungi; phylum Basidiomycota; class Agaricomycetes; order Boletales; family Suillaceae; genus Suillus; species Suillus americanus. Next base: position 173,064 of record MU177917.1, read on the forward strand.
AGAACTGTATGTACTCAGTACACCGGGAATAGACTTAAAATGACAATAAAGGCAACAACTAAGTGTTTGGGTGAAGATTTTCTTGAAAAAACATATCAGAAAAAAAGAAAACATAACATTATGTCACAAAATTAGGTTCGCTGACCCAAAACTGCTGTGACTGTCACAAAAAATAGGTTTGGTTCGTCGGGCTAGCGACGGTGTGATGAACCTAAGGTCGAAATTATACAGTACAGTAGACATGCTCATGATGCATAGCGTAACAATGCATAAATCTCATAATGCATGGACTTTTCAGGATCCCGATGATGTTCCTATGTAATTGTATACATATTGCATATTGCATAATGCATGGCCTCGGCATGGCTTGTATGCATTATGAAGTGCGAAATTACATAATAGGGTGGGACATAAGGCCTAAGGTGCTGCATAACGGCATTGTTTCTTTGAACTATGTATAGAAGCTAGCGAGCAATT
>MU177917.1:174560-343219 GCA_016695465.1 Suillus americanus
GTTGAAGCTGGGAGGAGCATCTATGGCAGTTAGGCCACCCAGGGCGTCCTTGTTGCATGCAAATGAGATAATAGACAGGTAGTTTGTCACCTAGTATGGGAAGAGGTTACTGAATCGATGAAGGGACACATTTCTGTGCATTGCTCACTGTGTTAAACCAACTGGTGGATGCAAGCCAAGTAAGCGTACAGAGCGCGTTAGACAACGGAAGTGAGCCTTACCTGTACAGTGCCAGGTTCTCTATACCCTCCTCACTGATTGTGGACATGAACACGATGGGGCATGGTACTATTCCCAAATTCAAGTACAAATATGGTAACACAGGTACCCAATCCATGGGTGGATCCACAGATGGTACAGGTGACCCACGGGTGACTGTGAAGAGCACGGGAAGCAGTGCACGTGAATCTGTCAATGATAGACAGTGGAAGTTTGGTGCTGAGCGACATGGATGGTAGAGCACGAAAGATGGGGGAACACCGAGCAGATGGTCTGAAAGTGATGGCTGTGGCACTGTCAGCGTCCGCTAAGAAGCTTGAAAGACGAGATCACCTGAGAGCAGGACACGGCAAGAGCACTATCAACGTTGGAAAAGTAGATCAGAAGACGGGATCACGCACTCCCTGAGAGTGGGACACAGCTGCGGCACAATCAGCATCAGGTGAACAGGCCAGAAGATGAGGTTATGCACATCCTGAAAGCAGGACATGGTCAAAGCACCATGATCAGCGTTGATAAGCAGGTCAAAATAGGAGATCACGTACAAACTGAGAGCAGGACATAGCTGTGGCACCATCACATCAGCACTAAGCAGGTCAAAACATGAGATCACGCACTTGCTGTTAGTGAGAACAGGACATGGTTGCGGCACCATCAACATTGGTAAGCAGGTAAAAAACGAGATCACACACTTTCTGAGAGTGGGACACAGCCGTGGCACCATCAGCATCAGGTCAAAAGACGAGATCACTTGCTTCCTGAGAGCGGTGTGACAAACATATTTCCACTGGGCTTGCACAGGCGCTAGCACCATTCATGTGCCCCACACAAATTCCCTCACTTAGATCTTAGCACGCACTAGGAACCCGACGCACTGTTAAAGTGACACACACTATTGCTAGTTCAGTCCGACTTCCAGGTACCTCGTCCTCCCATGTCCTGCCTATCTCCACCTATCTCCACTGGTGCATTTTCTCTCATCATTTGTCGCTACTTACTAGTCGCAGGTCTTATTACATGTATCCTCATGTTCCACAGCGCAGCATGTCTAAGTCCTTTGGTATTAACAGGTGGTCGCTTGACTTGCTGCTATCCCCGCCTAGGTATCCCGAGCCTCCACGCGCTATGATAAAATATCCCGCAAAACATACAGGCAACTTACTTCCCCTTCCCTCAACTTCTGCAGGATAGAGTAGTCACTTAGTGTTATATCTCAGTTTTGGTGCAATCGATCTATTCTTGCTCATTTCTCTTGATTGCTGTGAAAGAAAAATAGAAGCTAGGCTTGAGACAGCACTAGTGCTATTATCCTGAAGGGCGCGAGAATTATATTCGACCCGAGAGGACTGCTATTGAAGCACTTCCTTTGATTTAGGCAAGGGAAGCGATAGTGCAAAGGGCTTAGAATCTATCCGACCTAGAAACCAGGAGCGACTAAATAGTGCTCGATTAGTAATGCAAACGACAAGTAGCAAAACCAAAGATAGCGCTTGGTCAATTTGAGCGCTAAGGGAATTGCGCTATAAGAGTTAGAACGACTGAAGGACCAGAGAGTCGCGATAATCGAGCAAGCGCGCATCGAGTTGAGCGGAACGGTTGTCGGGACGAAAGTATGAGTAAAACTAGATGCCGACAAAGGAGAGAACAAGGCAGCGACTAAGTGTAGTGCAACTACCGACAACGGTTCAGCCTTTCGTTTTGACTAGTAATACTAAGGGGACTTAGCAACTGCGAATTCAGAGTGGTTGAATGTCATGATCAAGAGGAATGAGCAAGAATAGATCGATTGCACCAAAACTGAGATATAACACTAAGTGACTACTCTATCCTGCAGAAGTTGAGGGAAGGGGAAGTAAGTTGCCTGTATGTTTTGCGGGATATTTTATCATAGCGCATGGAGGCTCGGGATACCTAGGCGAGGATAGTAGCGAGTCAAGTGACTGTGTGTTAATACTAAAGGACTTTAGACACGCTGCGCTGCGGAACATGAGGATACATGTAATAAGACCTGCGACTAGTAAGTAGCGACAAGCGACAAGAGAAAATGCACCAGTGGAGATAGGTGGAGATAGGTAGGACATGGGAGGATGAGGTACCTGGAAGGTAGGACATGGGAGGATGAGGTACCTGGAAGTCGGACCGAACTAGCGATAGCGCGTGTCGCTTTAACAGCGTGTCGGTTTCCTAGTGCGCGCTAAGATCTAAGTGAGGGGATTTGTGTGGGGCACATGAATAGCGCTAGCGCCTGTGCAAGCCCAGCGGAAATATGTTTGTCACATCGCGACATTCAACCGCTCTGAATTCGCAGTCGCTAAGTCCCCTTTAGTATCAGTGGTCCAAATGCAAGACCGAACCGCTATTGGTAGTTGCGCTACATTTAGTTGCTACCCTGTTCTCTCCTTCGCCAGTGCCTAGTTTTACTCATACTTTCATCCCAACACAGTTCCACTCAACTCAACATGCACTCGCTCGATTATCACAACTTTCTGGTCCTTCAGTCGTACTAACTCTTATAGTGTGATTTCCTTAGCGCTCAATTGATCAAGTGCTATCCTTAGTTTTGTTATTTGTCGTTTGCGTTTACTAATCGAGCACTATTCAGCTGCTCCTGGTTTCTAGGTCGGATAGATTCTAAGCCCTTTGCGCTATCGCTTCCCTTGCTTAAATTGAAGGAAGTGCTTCAATAGCAGTCCTCTTGGGTCGAATATTATTCTTGCGCCCTTCAGGATTAATAGTACTAGTGCTGTCAAAGCCTAGCTCCTATTTATCTTTCACAGCGGGACACGTCCATTAGAAGTTGAAAAACATGAAACAAAAGCATTTTGCAAGTCTTGCCACCAACGACAGGAACAAAACACGCACGGTGAAGTGCAAGCAGCTACCCATGACAGCAGATGGCACATGGGGCTCCGTAGTGCAAGTGCAGGAGGCCAGTGGAAGCTGGCAACATGGCTGCCAGGAGAGGCAGGCGCCGGGGATGGACGGTATGTGTCTGGATGACATAGCACTAGGAGGGATCAAAAGATTCAAGGAACCGCCAGCTGGTACCATCACTGACACCAGGAAGAAGTAAGGAAGGGAAAGGTAGGAAGCAAGGTACGACACACTGCACAACTCACTATATATGGACTAACACAGCCCCACATTCCCTATATATTGGGATACAATGAGCAACATTGATCTTAAGCTGTTCATGGAAGACAAGAATGATGCATCCCAGTCATAGGGTTGACAACATAGTTGAGTCCAGTGGGTGCAAAGAGCTGATCAGAAAATTGGGGAGTTGGCATGATAGAGACATGGTCCCATGAAGCAAGCTCGAGTGAGAGCCTCTGCTGTTCACCTTCGTTCCAGTAGTTACTCATACTCAATATCAGTACTACTCAATATTTGCTTGTAATCTTTGCACTTCGGTGACTCAGCACATAATCAGACTCAGTCTACTCTGACATCTTGCCAACAACTTCGGGTATGAAATAAACTGGCAAATAAACTGCCACTCAATGGGTGACTATCCATAGGCAAAATAATGTGGAATAGATTATAAAGGACTTTGAAATGCATTTGCAAAAGATAATTTGAATAGAAAACTAAACCGTAATGCATATGGAATAAACTAATCTGTATTTTCTTGGTCAGAACTCTGATGGAAGATGTACTGCTACAGTATGCTCTAGTAAATGATGCAGAAGAGATGGCACTTCTCGATGACGAAGAAGACGCCACAATGTTAGCGGCCATGCTGGTTGCTGGCGCTGAGCTTGCTCAACTCAATCATATCAAAACATGGAATGCTGGACGACTTTACCTTTGTCGCGCTCAGCTACTTCCTGACCCATATTGCAGTACTCTGTGGCAACTACTGTACGAAAGTCAGAACGATCGTGCTTTTATTACCACCATGGGCATTGATGTCCCAACATTTGAATTCAGTCTTACTTCTGGCTTTGCCAGTCAATGGTATGAGAAGCCTGTCACACATCCTGATATCAATTTGCACGGCATCCCTCGCCTGAATTGGTGTTCACTTAACACTGGCAGGGCACTTGGCCTCATACTTCACTATCTCAACTCCACCATGCAGGAGAATAGCCTCCAACACATCTTTGCATTGGTTCCCGCCACTGTTTCTCACTATCTCACATCTGGACTGCCCATACTCTTACAAACTCTCCGTTCTATGACTGATGCCAGAATTCAATGGCCACAGGGACCCGATTTTGAACGGTGTAGTGCGCTCATGATCGCACGTCACCCACGACTGCAAGGCGCCTTCGGAAGCATTGACAGGCTCATTGCTCAAGTTGTACCTTGGCTGGTCGCAGAGATACATGACTGTGCAGTTCTGCTGTTATAAATCTTAAAACTTCAGTACAATTTTCTCCAGGCAGCGTAGGTATTGGACCGCAGTTAAAAACCATATTTTCGAAGATGTTATAATGAAGCAACAACTGTCACTAAGCTGAAGACAAGTGAGGCACCAACCTCTGTTGTAGATTAGTCAGCGGATCGCTGGGGCGTTAGTGGCCCAAAACGGATATAATCCGTCTGAATATTCTGTAAGGGGGCCCCCCTTACAGATTTAGAGTTTATAAGAGGCTCAAAAAATATGTTTTGAACATCCGACGCAAATGAACAGCGGCATTGCGGCACGACTTCCTTAAATGGCTTTTTTTATTCTATTATATTCTATTCCACATTTTTTTTAGCCTATGGATAGTCACCCAATAACTCTGACAGTTTATTTCCCATCACTTATTGTTCAAACAGCAAATAAACTGAAGAAATAAACTGTTATTGAGTAGGGTTATTATTGTTGTTAGTGGGGCGTGGTAATGGCAGTGCCACGGCACTGTGCGGGGAACTCAGCGCCCCACTAGTACATATCTTGTGACATATTTCCAAATTGGTTTTGAATTTGTTAGATATATATTAAATGATACAATTATGAATTTGATTTCGGGTGAACTACTGTAGGCAGATTTTACGCCTGATATGTGATTTGTTCCTGAGTCTTCCCTCAAATATATCACACGTAATACGCAACGACCAGTTGTAACTCATCTGCAGCAATTTCACAGCCGTCCACACATTCAGCAAATTAAGTCAATCTACGACACATTCAGATTCTTGGACCAATTTTCCTTATGCCTAGCTAACACAGTTTGAATTTAAATTGATCCTGATGCACGCTCATGGTTTTATTATAAAATTGTTCATTATCTGCACATTAAAGAACTAGTTCGACAGAGGCACAAATTTCTCAGGATATGTATTGCATCTGCCAATAGCACTTTGTTGGCCGTGTCTCAGGTGTCACACCTGAGACACAGCCGAATAAGAGCCCGCGGCAAACGCTGTTCAAATTGGAGGACATATTCGAAATTAATACATTCATAAATATGTCTCGGGATTTGTATTGCATCTACCCATAGGACTTTTTTGACCGTGTCCCAGGTGTCAGTGCTCGTGTCTCCAGGCAGCAGAATATGCACCATCCTTCAAATCCTCACTGCAACAAAGGGCTAGTGAGGCAGCGGTGATTTCATAGCTGATGAAAATAGTAAGTCGATCACGCGCACCGATCCTGGTTGCTGAATATCTTGTAAATCACTAAGATTCAAGAGTGGAGATATTCACGACCAAAACGTACATTTCTCGACATCAGTCAATGTAAGCCTTGAAATAGGAGATTGGTACCAACAGAGAACTGACGAGACAATGCAGTACAACTTCGGTATCGAACGGACTGGTAAAGTGTGTCCGATCCATGTACTAATTGTAATTTCAAAACATCGGTACATTCATCAGGGAAACGTAATTCACTACAGAGTGCTACAGAGCGCTACAGAGCGCTCTGTAGCTCGATTGAACCCGCTGATGTTTTCTCATGACAAGGTTCTCCCTTTTTTTGACCGTGACGCCTTCAACCACGTTTTTCTGCAGTACTACATCGGGGAAAACCTCTTTTAGAAACTTTACGAAAACTGTCAAACTCACATGGAATTACAAGGAGATTTGCTGAATTTACGAAAACTGTCGGAATTACAAGAAATTTCAGGAAATTTGCTGAACAACTGTATTTCGAACAACGCAATGCCGCTATGGTCGCTTTTTGAGTCACAATGTGAATCATCGAATCTCGCATTCACAAACACGAGCCAATCAATTGATCACGGCCGAGCTTGACAGCTTGACATCGCACCCATTCTCGTACCAAGACAAGGACACGGTGAAATTGGATCTCGCACCATTGACACGAATAATATAATATTGCGGGAGTTGTCGAGTCTGAGACGACACAGTGTGTAAGTAGTACTATTGGAGCATCATGAATGTCAGAGTTCTGGCCGGTCTTGGTAAGATGGGGGGATCATCTTGAAGTTGAAACGGCATAGTGACAAGCTGATGGTGTTCCTGCATGTCAACAAAGAGGGATGTGATGTCCATGGTCTCCGCATCTGGTGCATCATTTGTACATACTGATACCCACACTGTGGTGCTTAGTTCGAGTTTGCTGATCTTTTCACATCTCTTGATGATGATATTTAGTTTAATTATGATTTAATTGATGTTCATGTGTCTTGACTTCGACTGAATTCAAGATAATTTGACGGTAATAATGACCGGAAATCCAATGAAATTTGAAATAATTCAAAGAAATTTGAAGTAATTCGAAGTAACTACGACTAAGCTTGAGAAATCTGGTCGCACTCGATTTCATTGAAATTACAAGGAATTCTCGAAAAAATCTGAAATTACCGTGATTTTGTGAAGGAGCTTTTCCCTGATGTACGAGTTGTAAGGTTGTCTGGCCCGTATCACTACTCCATGACACCGTGCCACGTCTTCGCTTGCTGGACTTGCGCCAATGCCTCTCTCAAGTTCGGTCTCTTTGTTTCCTCTCAATCGTGCCACACTAGCAGTCATGCAACCAGGAATTTACAAATTCATAAACCGCCAGAGCGGTACAGCAAGGAGCCTGGCCAAAAACGACTATACGTCTGTCGTGGGTGAGTAGTAGGCCGACCCGTATCAATGACAACTTGTATGCATAATATCGTGCGCATATGGGCCACCCTGTATGATCCTGTCTTCCATACCGTTCTGATGCATCAGAATGACATTATAGCCTGAGCAAGTCACATAACGGCCTGGAGGACATTGCTACAATGGACGATAAGCTATCAGCGACAATACAAAAAAATACTCACCCGGATCATCCAGTAGGGCAATTGCTGACAGCAAAATCATATTCGCTGTGCGAACGATGATGTTAGTGACCAGATCATATGCAGAGTCACCAGATGGCACAATGGTGCAGGGACACTCACACGTCACTGTTTAACATTCAGGTTGCAAGCAACTGACTAAGTTGTCTGACGGAGACGTTGCTCACTGCATCACAGCAATTGTATTGAATGTATTGCAAATTTGAAGCTTGAGACAGACATGGCAAAATGAATTACCTGGACAAATCGGAATAATACACGAAACAGAAAGGCCTGAGTGAGTGAATCTGATAATCGAGCTTGTAATAATATAAAAGCAGCATTCTTTGAATCGAAGTACATTCAACACCCCAGTAAAGCTCCAACAATCACCTCACCGTGACATCTAGCAATCATGAGAGGATTTTTGCCACTTGTTCTCGTCTCCATCGCTCTCCTGCAGACGGCAGCAGCAGTACCCACTGTGTCAGAGCGCTCCCAGGGTATTTCTCTTGTAGCACCGACATCGTTTTACTCACCTTATTGACGACGTAGCTGTCGAAGCGCGTGATGGCGAGCAGAGTATGTCTTAACTCGTCCGTAGTATCTGCACCCGTCTTACAAGGATGTCGACGACACAGATCTTGAGAAGCGCAACAATAAGATTTCCATCTGTACGTTTCGATTCCTCTGCATTCTCGTGTCCTGTCTAATGAGAGATACCGTATAGACTGGCCGCCTTACCGTGCGAAAGATAACGAGAACGAGGACGAGGACGAGGACTAAGGTAATTATCTAGTGCTGGTCTTGTTTGAGTGTTTGACATACTCACTCTGTTGAAAACACAGTTCCTGACACCCGAAGGTATGTATGTCTTGAGTACAGTATTGAGTTTCGACTCCCTCTAAAATCATTCTAGCCTAAGGTTATAGAAGCTCAGGGAGGTCTCTGAGACCGCTGGCAGTTGGCTGGGTCGTCCCTCTGAGGTTTACTAAGTCTTGCAGATCGTCAAAGCTGTCATGGTCCAATAACTTGAATTACCAAAGTCCGAGAACATTTTTATCTATGTATTGCAGTGTACTACGCTGGGTTGTAGTGAATATGTTCTTGAAATTTTGAGGACGTCCGTGTCGTCTTGTTCGATCGCTTCTTCACACCGCAAAGACTCTTTCGCGGTAACTATTAAGTGAGTCCGAGTCATGCTTGAAACTGCTGGATGTGTTAGGCCCTGCGTAACGAACGCTAGCTTACCCACATGGCATGCGGACGCATGTGATCTGAACCACAGTACTTTAACCCTCAACCCGAACTACCCAGCCCAGACGGCCGTGAACGCCACCCCAACTCGGTCATCCCAAAATATAAGTACACGCATCATCGGTTCTCAATACACGATGGACTGATCAATGTGACTATACAATCGAGGAGTTCAAGAAGAGTCATACCACTTTGCGTTCCTCGGGAGCAAATAAGTTACGGCGTAAATATAGATGGCTAGCAGGTTGTCGTGAAAAGGCAAAAAGGGTTTAGCTCCAAGTAAAGAACGATTGTATAGGCAAACCTACAGTCGACAATATCTACGTGCGGGAAGCAGGGTTGATCTGAACTTCTTGAGCAAGGTCACTCCCCGGGGCGACAGGTGAAAGACTGTCGGTTTCGAACCGCCTATAAATTGATGAAATGAGGCTTCGGAGAAGAAAATACAAAGACAGAGCGTACCGATCATCCCACCAAGCGATGTACCAGATGCCTGAGGAACGAACCGCCGTTTCTGCCTCGCGAGTAAAGACGTCAGAGGGAAAAAATTGCATCAGAGCTGACCGTCCCGGTGGTTTCATGAACACACTGTCAGCGAGACTATCCCAGAACGACCTTCGTGTATGTGAGTCGTAGCGCGATACCTTTACAAGTGACGTAGACTGGGCGACGGCTAACAACCTTTCCGCCCACGGTCCTTCTGAAGAGACTATGTTGACCTCGAAGTCGTTGCTCTCATGCAACGTTTCAAGAGCGTTGACCAACGCATCGTGGTCGGCTCTCCTCAGCCTTGAACCGGTTGTAGCATCTAGGCGAGATATGAAAGTGACTACCGTTTTTTCTTGTCCGCTGTTAACTTTTTGTGTGCGGTGGTTCATACGCAAGAACTTGGCAAGATTCTGCCTAATTGGCTCCCACCATTCCTTCGACGCATCCAGGCCAACAAGCGGGAGAGCGAATGGAGCCACATCGTTTGCCGAACGTGCAGCTACACCAAAATCGGCGACGACCAGCCTCTCGAAAACGAAAGGCACTTCCATAAGCGCATAATCTTCCGAATTTTCTTGGTACATCAATCCGAGCAATGGAAAAGCGGCCTTGAGAAGATATGGATGAAAACCAATGTCTGAACGTTGACGTCTAATGATGGGTCCACTGAGGTCGAGTCGTATTCCTTTGTAAGGAGGAATGTTCGGGAAGAACAGTCGTCGTGGCGGGCGGAAAATGTCTAGAGACGTCGACGTGTTCAGGGAGCTGTGGGTCCTCCAGAGCGAGAAAAGCGTGTTGTTGCCCGGATATGCTATCAAGGACGCAACTCATGAACTTGAAGATGTAGGCGTCGACAAACTCGGAATTGCGTCACACGATAGCCAACTCGTGCCTTGAATCCTGGACGATGTTAAGAGCGGTTTGGATGGTACACACTCACAATCCACCATAAGAACCAAGTATGTCTCCGGCTTGCTCGATCGACACCATGTCCCATTCTCTTGGAAGCGGAGCTTCGTGCGAGTTGTCAGCAGACGATTGAATGGAACCCAGAGAAGGGAAGCTTGACGGAGAATCCGTCACAATGAAAATTGTGCCATTGCACATTATTACATTGTCCATATTATCAGTGATACGTCCGCAAGCAATCCAGCGCACCTACCAGTAACGTGCTTCCTTATTCCAGTTTCAGGTATGTCTGTGCCCTAGTACATGAAGCCATCGTTAACACCAATGTTTCCGAAGATGGCTTGTTTCTGCGCCTCAGATACACGATCGGTCCTGAGCCATATATCTCCTTCCGAGGCATCTTCCTGCTCCTGCTGGATATGCGTCTCTCGTCAGACACCCAATGCCCATATATGTCCATGTCGAGACCATCATGAGTGGTGGATATGCCAGGCAGATTAGGATTGGCAAAGAAGTCGGAAGTCGCATCGAAGTTGTAGAAGACCAAAAAAGTCATGACGGAGAACAGAACGAGTGTAACATGTGATCTCCCGCCGACTGAGAGAGTAAAGCCGAGCCATGTGCATGAATATTGTTTCTGCTCAGACCTTTGCAGAAATCAAAGCCGTCCTGTTGAACGAGTGGAGATAAGTAGTGCCCGCAACATGCTACTTTGTGAATTCAACAAGTACAAACAAACATATCGATACCGAGTATCGTCACGATAAGACCTAGGTTCTGTACGGAACGCGCGAGGCAAGATGCAAAAGTCCGGGTAAAGACAGCGGCACCCAATTTTTTCAAAAACTCGCACTGCAGTTTCATATGCAACACCAACGCCACACTGTCACAGAGCCGAAAACGACCTCACAGCGCGTACCAGCCAAAGGGGTTTTGACACCTCCCGTGAACTTTACTGACGGAATATAGTATTTCGGTACAAGAGACTGACGACGCATGCCGCAGGCCCCTTGTATAACTGTAGTGTCGTTGAGAAGTCAGAATAACACGGCGTTCCGAAGTTGTCTTACTGCGGGCATGCAGTACTCAGTACTCAGTATTTGCTCTTACTCTAATGAACGTTTGGTGACAGTATAATACGTCATATCCAAGTTCTTCGTAAGTTGTGGTGATCAGCATTCGATCAGAGATTCCACTGGCAGGTCGTACTATACTATCATATGCGGCCCGGGAAATCCGATCAAGTTCGGGTTTGCGCGGAACGTGCGAGAGATTCAGGTCACTGTGGTCTATCTGAACACGTCCTGCACAAACAGACAGACATATGTATAAAGCGAGAGTGGGTTCTGGGGATGATACGCGCTGAGCACCGACTTCATCATGATAGCGGTGCAGGAACGGAAGCGGTGATAGAGAGTGTTCTATACAGGCTCTGGCGTCAGTGAGGATAGCACAAAGATTCAGAAGTGCAGCCATACGCCATACTGACGTGCCCGCATTCAGGCTCACAATATATATGTCAAAGTCAATTCCGAGTTCCAAAGAACACTTGAAACTTACAAGTCATGTAACCCCCACTCCAAGCACGAAGCCATTCCGGAACCAAGTACTCAAGTTCAAATTCGGAGACGCACTGTATATGCATGACAAGCACATCTGGAACCAGAAAGAAAGCCCTTCCGACACCAGTGGCGGAGGCTCAAGTGATGAGATTCAACATCATACGTGTAGTGCATGCAACAAAACGGTATATCCGAGTGAACGCCCAGATTAATCGTTTGGTTGACAGTAATCACGTCAACAACCAAAGAATTACTCGAGGGGGTCACCACTGCCGAGGAAGAGGGATGGAGATGGGTTCCTGCGAGGCGTTCATAATTAGCTAGTGATGAAATCATGGATGGCTCACTATAAATACAACTCCTAGTGATTTCTTTGTCTGGGATCTAGCGTTGGCGGATCCGCGAAGCGAATCCCAACGAACTTGGAAGGTACTAGAACAGAAGCACAAGAGTGAGATTCACGACGAGATGCAGGGCACCGCGTGTATGATGTTGGAGGTAACGATAATGATCGATGAAGAATAACCCGTGTGATGAGGAATATAAGCCTATCATTCTCCAACCACGAGATATTCTATGTCGGATGCAAGGGTTGGTGATGTATGTAGAAGCAAAATAAGAGGGTAGTGCGATGCAGGGAGATAAGGGACTAGTCATGGATAAGCATCATGATCGATGAGGTTGAACAATTGGGCACTTGTCCAGCCTCTACGAGGCATCCTGTATCGGACGCAAGGGATCATGCATATGATGTATGTAGACTCTAGAGGCAGAAATAAGGGGTGGTGCGACGTAAAAGACACCATGATGTGTGACGCGGACAAGGGACCAGTTTTGGGTGTGCATCATGATCAATTAAGGATAGCTCGTGGTAGGTGAAGTAATAGCTTCGGCATTCTGCATTGGATGCCCAGAAGAGGATAGTGACTGGCGACATGACGTGGCGCTTGTGCAACCAGCGTCAAGATGATGAAATTGAGTAAAGGGGTGGAGGTTGAGTATAACCCGTGATGGATCGAGAAATGTCCATCCCACTGTGGGAGGGAGATGTATAGAGATAAATGCGCAGAAAGAAGAGAAAGTGCAGGCGGCGAGTGATGAAGTGAACGAGCCAAAACGAGCATCACATCGAAGAAGGATAGCCTGTGATGGGCCGAGCATTTGCTGATTCAAGTTCGACAACCTCCTGGCCCACCACGAGGTACCTTGCGTCGGATGTAAGAGACGTAGATTCTAGAGGCCAGAAAGAGGGTAGTGCGATGTGACGAGGGACAGATGTCGATGTATAGCTTCTGGGATCGCTCGACAAACAAAGTATCACCTACCACGACGGTTCTACGTTGGATACAGGAGAGACCTGGCCATGAAGAAGATAGTAGATGATGGTGCTTGAGAGCGTAGCTGTTGTAGTGCAACCAGCGTTCAAGGTGAACAAGCGGAATGAGTGTGAAGGGATGAAGTATAAGTATACGCATAGCTCACGGTGGATCGATGGTATCCAACCACGAGGCACTCCGCATTGAACGAAAGGGATAAGCGCGAAGGCGCAGAAAGAAGAAAATGTGGAGCGCACCATACGATGGCGTGCAGGTGATTATCGCAGCGCTGAAGACGGTGATAGAGTAAACGAGCCTAGGCGACGAAACGTTTGTGAGAGTCGTCCATGAAGAGGGTGGAAGAGACGGCAAACGTACTTGAAGCGGATGGCTAGAACAAAAAACGGCGTTCCGTTCGTTGTCGATGTCCTGGTCCAATGTATCAAATATTGACGTCGGCGAGCCTGCTTACTTTGATAAATTTGCTCTGATGAACGTCTGTATTGGTGTAGTGAGAGTGCGACTCTGAGCGAGGAGATCCCGTTCGTATGATATGGTATCGAACGCGGGAGTCCGATGAAGTTCAAGTTCTGTGTGGAGCGTGAGAGATTGCGCAGTGAAGATCAGGAAGATGGATTGCTTGTGAATAAGAAGAAGCGTATGATGCACATGCTGGACTTGTAGGATATGTGATATTCCAACACCCCATCCCTGCGAGACCAGCATGCATTACAAGTGGGTCTACTTTTATATATACCTGAAGCGAGAATGAGTTCTGAGAGTGATAAGCGCTGAGCACAGGGACAGAGATGTTCTGTGGCGTTAATGAGGATACAAGTGTGGGGCTGTAAGTCAAAACCGAAGGCAATCCTGTACCCGAAGAACACAGTCATATAGTCTAAATCCTGAACACGAAGCCAGGGACCAAGTACTTCAGTTTCTACTATGTAGTTTACTTACTTCCGGATGGGCCGCCAGTGGTGAAACTACAGTATGGAGGCTCGCATGAGGAGGTTCAACGTCGTGTATCTACAGAGGGTATCTTCTAGCATGCAAATATTGGACTTGGAAGTGGAGAGGCATGCGGGGCACTACATATGTGATGTGCGATAGGGACTTGCCTAGTCTATAGATTGAACCTGTATTCTGCGTCGGATGATATGAAGGATGGGTGTGCATGGAGCTGGTGGTGGTCTAAAACGTGGGTTCCAATCAAATCGATGAATCGATGACTCATGGGTCGCCAGCGGAGCAACTCGACCAAATTGAGCATGCATCCTTCAAAAACTAGTCGATCCGATTAACTTATCATATCCCTTATAAACCCTGCTATAAGCAGTTCAGTCCTTGGATCGCTTTTCGACCATGGACACATTCGCAGAACCTTACACACGCGCAGGAGACGACATTTCACTCGATGCAGTTCGTGATCATGTTAGAGCACTCGAAGGACGACACAAAGCCAACGGCGTTCAATTATCAGGCCGTATCATTCATGTCTGTCATTATCTTCCTGTAACTTGCACCATTACTTCCACCGCTGCAAGAGATGGCGTACTCAGTCCACCTCCTACGCCTCCTCGTGTTCTTTCAGATGTACCACCAAGCCCATCCGATGAACTCCCTCCACTCGCTTTACCCGCTCAGCCTGAACGTTGGAAACTTACTCCACGCTACGGACACAGCGCAATGACGAGCGGTATTCGCAGTCTCAGCGTCACACACGAACAAATCATTCTTGGATGGACGGGCGACATTCTATCGCCTGCTGCTCCACCAGATGGGAATTCTTCTCCAGATGGTCATTCACTCCACTTTCATTCATCATACACACTAACACATCTCCACAGGTGACGTCAACCCCTCCACTGGTGAACGCGTCCCTTCTGTTCGCGACCGTATCCCATCTTCTCGTATCTCTCAAGAGGACAAGGATGCACTCGACGTCGAGCTCGCTCAATACATTGACAAGAACGGTTTTGAACCAGAAACTGGTAAACCGATCAGTTATCTTCCACTCTGGATGGAAGACAACGTCGCACACGGTCATTATGATGGATATTGTAAACAAAGTTAGTCTTCAGGCACACCTCTTCTTGATCTACCTCCATCATCTACTTTTGGTCCTTCTCACCTCGTTTTTCATACTTCTTTCCTTCTTTGGTTCACCCTCCTATCCGTTGGCACTCATTACCCATCTCGTCCAATCTCCTTCATATTCCACTTTGACTTCCCAACCTTCTTATTACTACCGGCCCGGGGCGTCGTTGCTAACTCCCACCCAGCTCTATGGCCCCTCTTCCATTACCTCCTCTGGCAGGACGTAGCAACAGAGCATGCCAGCGCTGACGCTAATTACGAGTATTATGAACAGGTGCGTTCGCTTGCTTTCATCCCATCATCTTACCCACACTCCAAAAGGCCAACCAAGCATTCGCAACACGCCTCGCCAGCGTCCTCAAACCAGGCGACCTCGTATGGGTCCACGACTACCATCTCCTCCTAGTCCCCCGCATGCTCAGAAATGCAATGCATTCCGGTGCTGTGAGCGGCGTGGGCGGGGAGAATGGCGGGGACGTGTGCGTGTTTCCTTATGATCGAGGACACCCGTACTGATATACCACAGCACCATCGGTCTATTCGTACACACGCCTTTCCCAAGCTCAGAGGTGTTTAGATGCTTGCCACGTATGTCCCTCCATCCACCATCAACTCACTGACCAACCCCCACTCAGGCCGCAAAGAAATTCTCGACGGAATGCTAGGTGCCAACCTCATCTGCTTCCAAACATACAGCTACACCCGTCACTTCACCTCCACCTGCGTTCGCGTGTGCGGGTACGAAACTACTAGTAAGGGTGCTCCCGCTGCATCTGCTAGTGCATCCCGGAGCGCGAGCGTTGTTCCGCGTAGCACAACTGCAACTGGGATTGAATTCACCCGCAGTGGAAAAAGCAAGAAAGGCGGAGCGGGCGTCGAGAAATATGTCGGTATCGATGTACAGGGACATGTGGCTGCTGTTACCCATTGTCCGGTAGGGGTGGATGCGGAGAGAGTTGCAAAGGATACGTGAGTTTTTGTTTTTGAGGGCTGCTGACGGGCACTCACGCACACAAACCAGCCTCCGCGCAGGCGTCCAACCGAAACTCGAAGCACTTCGCGCCCTCTATGCAGACAAGAAGATCATCGTAGGAAGGGACAAATTGGATGTCGTCAAGGGAGTTTTGCAAAAGGTGATGGTTGTTTCTTACGTGTTGACTGATCGTCCAAACTGATGGTATAACACCAGCTCCGCGCGTTTGAGAAGTTT
The DNA here is from genome assembly GCA_016695465.1 of Suillus americanus. Taxonomy (NCBI): domain Eukaryota; kingdom Fungi; phylum Basidiomycota; class Agaricomycetes; order Boletales; family Suillaceae; genus Suillus; species Suillus americanus. The sequence goes on from MU177917.1 coordinate 190,834, forward strand.
TTGCATGACTACCCAGAGTGGCAGCGCAAAGTCGTGCTCATTCAGGTATGTCCTGACAACACCCAGATATTGATGAATGATAAACGCTGGCTGCAGGTGACGTCCCCTGCATTAACAGACTCTCCAAAGCTCGAGCGTCAAGTCTCCGAACTTGTCGCGCATATCAATGGAGAGTATGGGAGTTTAGACTTTGTACCCGTACATCACTAGTGCGTTCATTTTTGTCGTGTCTTGACGTGTCTAATTTATCGTATTTCCTACCCCTGCGCAGCCACCAAACCCTCAGAAAGGACGAATTCTACGCGTTGTTGAGCGCTGCAGATCTCGGAGTAATCACGCCCCTCAGGGACGGAATGAACACGACCTCGATGGAGTTCGTGATCGCACAAGAGCGCACCAAGCGCTCTCCACTCGTTTTGAGCGAGTTTATGGGCATCAGCCAGCACATGGCTGATGCTCTCCAGGTGAACCCCTGGGATCTCGGGGTGCGTATCATCTACCCATTCATGTTTTGTGTTATTGACTGCTGTGTGGTGAGTAGGATGTGGCAGCTGCCATGAACCGCGGCTTGGTCATGTCGGAGGAGGAGAAAGCTTCAAGGCACGCTGCATTGCACTCGGTCGTGACGACTCACACCTCGCACACGTGGGCTGCGGTCCTTGCCAAGATGCTGCTCTCGCAGATCAACGGACAAAACACCGCACGTCAAACGCCTTACATCCCTAGAGATAGTCTCAAGACGCTATATGACAATGCCGGGAAGCGTCTGTTCTTGTTCGATTACGACGTGAGTGGTGTATGAGGGATATGGTGCTCGTCGTTGTTGACATCTGACGGATAGGGCACACTCACGCCGATCGTCAAAATGCCATCAATGGCTCTTCCTTCTCCTGATGCACTCACAGCCCTCGCGAAACTGTCATCCGACCCTAACAACATCGTATACATCGTATCCGGCCGTGACCAGGCGTTCCTCGAGGAACACCTAGGCCATTTCCCGCGTCTCGGGATGAGCGCAGAGCACGGAGGATTCATCCGTTCGCCTGATAGCGCCGTGTGGATGAATTTTACTGCCAGTCTTGATATGAGCTGGATGGAGGAAGTAGCGGAGATTTTCAGGTATTATACCGAGCGCACGACTGGGAGTCATATCGAGATGAAGAAGAGCTCGATTACGTGGCATTATCGGTCGACTGATCCCGAGTGGGGGTGCGTGTTTTTTGTCCTTGCTTTGTTTTTCGTGGAGCTGATGAGCCATGGGTGGATTGTAGACAGTTCCAGTGTAGACAGTGCCAGGATTTATTGGAGAACAACGTGGTGCCCAAGAGGCCGATCGAGGTGCTCGTTGGCAAGAAGAATCTAGAAGTGAGGCCTATCGCCGTGAACAAGGTCTGTATACGCGCTATTTGATACACGTGCAGCCTGACGATTTATTCAAGGGCGAGATCGTCAAGCGTATCTTATACCAGAACCCTGGAGTCGAGTTCATCTTTTGCGCTGGTGACGATAAGGTCTGTTCCGTCCTCCCTCCACTTCATTCACACTCACCCTCCAACAGACCGACGAAGACATGTTCCGCGCCCTACTCCTCTTCCCCCCTTCCTCAACCGGCAAAGCGACGATGGAACCCCCGCTCTCAGTAACGCTCGTCGACAATACCAAGGAGCACAGCGACGTCGAGCTCGCGGTATCTCCTGAAGCTGTGTTCACGACTGCCGTTGGACACAGCAGCAAACGGACGCTTGCGAGTTGGCATGTGACGACACCTGAGGAGGTCGTGGAGCATATGCTGCATTTGGTTGGGGAGGTGCCAAAGGGCCCAGGGGAGGAGGTGAAGGGATATTTGTGAGTCTTGCGCCGTGCCTCGTGAATCGCGTTGCGTAGCTTGCAAATTGCGGTATAGATTTTTTTCGGTTTAAAATGTTTGTAGAATGTGTTGAGAACATTCATGTGCTTGTACATGCCCCTAGAAGTTTTATAGAGCAATGCTTATTGTTTTGATCTCGTCGATGCTAGCCGAGAGTCTGGATGTTATTCCGTACTTACCTTGTCATTGGAAAAGTGAACTCGACAGGCCTTTCATGAACCGTCTCTTGCCGAAAATCTCTGCGCTTGCATCCTGACCTTCCCTTTTTACTGTGGTATTATTGGGGTACATGATTGTAGATTTTAACTATTGCACGATGTCCGGCATCTGGGTTAACAGCACGCATCGAACACAGCTTGAAGTGCTTAGTGAGAAACGGTAGAATCGAGTGTGACCCGTCGGTGTGTCAAGAATGAATGGAGTCACATAGACTATTCTGTGAGTAAATATGATAGTATGAGAAGGGATATAATGTAAAATAACAACTGCGGTATCAAGGTAATCCTACAAGACCGTACAACATAATCCAAGATCAACAACTGATAAATCTGTAGCAAACGAAAGCGATACGATAGTGTAAAACTACACACCAATATGAACGAAAACAATCCTCTGCTCGAGCGGCACTGTCGTTTTCACGGCGTGTGTGGCATGGTTGAGCGCCCGCGCCGCCTTCCTACAGTCCATGACACCACTATCCTCCAAATCATCAAACATCTTCTCGTAGAAAGGCTCGACGATGTGTTTGGCGACAGCGTCGTCGACTGCCCACAGCGTGCCAATAACACTCTTAAACCCCGAAAACTGGAGACCAGCTGCGAGGTGGATGACTTCGTCGGGTGTCTTCTCATCGCCGACGGCAGTATGACAGGCGGATAAGAACACGAACTCGGCATGCGGAATGTCTTGCTCCATGATATCAAGCAGCGTCAGACGTTCATCTCTCATGGCGAAATGAGAATTGTAGGGCTGCTCATGGTCCTGCTTGCCATGACAAGCAAGATGCACCCAAGTGTTCCGTTTCAAAGCTTCTAGTGCACCTGCTCGTGTGGCGCGGTCGCCGGAGAGACTGGTGGGGTTAGCCGTCGCGGGGAAGAGCTCACGGACAAGGTCGAGCTCGCTGTCGACAGCTGAGAGCTCCTTGCCTTGCCCTGCGCCCGGTTTACCTTGTCCGATCGCCACGAAGGACGGACTGATAGGCTTCTTCATCATTTGTCTAGACCTGATCAGAGCCGAAAGTGTCGGCGTATAAGAACAGATGTAAAGATCCTCCAGGCATGGTTCCTTAGAGCGATCTGCCTTTGTTTGAAAGGGATGGGCTGCGTGGAGAGGAATAGATGTGAAAACTGCAGTTGGGCACAACCAGATTCGAGAGTAGCGCCGTATTTTGAGGACGTTCTTGAGTACGTTGACAATGGGTAGCATGATCTTGTCCCATATTGTCCGCAAGAGTACTATTAGATCCTTCCTCGACTCTGCTGGGTTCATCCGAGACGCGTGTCGTATTGCACTGGTGAAGCGATCCTTGAGATTATTCAGATCTGCGAGAGTGACAGACGGTAAGGGAACATGATGGGGCTCTCCCGACCTTGGGACGATGATGGCATTGCACGAATATTGACTGGCAATGAGGATGATGACTGGGCCATAGCGTGCTGCCGCTTGCAAGTCTTCATACAACGGCGGGAGTAGGAACCGCGAAAAACCATCAACTTTACGGATTTCAGCTACTGCAGCTTTTCACTGCTCCATATATTTCCTGTACATTGTTTCTGCCTGATCAGCAGCAGCTCGGTCTGTGCTGACTATGGAACCTTGAGTGTCGGAAAGGTGTTTGCTGAGCTCCGAGAATGTGTGAGCTAAGTTGGGATTCTTGGACTCAAGGTCATCGAGTAGAGTCCTCAGTCGAGAGGCCAACGTCCACTGTTGACCACGGCCCTGTTCCACGAGTTCGACTGCCTGACGTAGATCATTACGACGTATGGCACATGAGGCTGCATCTACTGGCAATGATTGTGCAGCACGCAAAGCGCCGGTTGCAGTCTCACGCCGTGAGCTAATCGAAGATCGCATCATCATATCGTCCTCAAAAAGATTCAAACATGTGTGGTACGCTTCTAGGGCAGATTCATGCTGATAAAGTTCCGCTTCGCGAACCCAGTCAATGGCCTCCAAAATACGCTCAGGAAATCCCTGAGTGGGGTGATTGGATGCCATTCTGAAGTTCTCCACTCCAAACGACAAATCAGTAGGGTCGTGCTGAATCCGGTAACGAACCATATAGGCTTCTCGTAGTTTCCAGTAAGAAAAGTGCCTGTCGGGATGCAGTGGAGGCAAAGCTGCCAATGACTCTTCACAGAGTCGAATGGCCTCCTCGATATCTTCATTCTTCTGATTTTGGGTGAAACGAGAACAGAGCGCCGAGCTCAAACTGCAAAGAGTTGTATGGCGGCTGGGATGGCCATGCTGTAACTGAAGCGATTCGCGAGAGTGATTGATTGATGGACTCGTCAAGATCCTCACTGACATGCAAAACCCAATATCTTGCTACGAGTGCGACGGCAAGGCAGTCAAGCGTAGCATCACGATGTGAATGCCCAGGTGGACGTAGTGTTAGTGACTCGCGATGGAGGCTGATAGCATGATTGACAATGATAACTAGGTTGTTAACCCAGTTGAAATGGATGCGAAGGGCATTTCCTAGGTTATCCAATGAGAAATCATGAAATTCGTGCCCAACAGGACGCAGGCTCAGCGCTTCTGCAAACAGGGAGATAGCCTCGCTGAGGTCATCAGATTTGCCTTGGAACCTGAAGCGAGATAATAGTGAGGAGGCCAAGTTATCCAGGGAGGCATCACGGCCAGGATGTCCTTCGAGGCACTGAGAAACGACTTCACGACGAAGTCGAATGCTCTCGTCTATATCATCAATGCTGCCGCATTGCGCAAAGCGTGTTCTGAGATCCAGTGAAAGTTTGTCGACTACTTTTGGACGGCTTGTATGGCCAGGAGAACAGAACTCGAGCACGGTTCGTTGAACTTGGATGTTGAGGTTATCGTCGATCGCGTTATGGACACCACTTCCGACTGCCGCGATTAAACGAAGAAAGGTGCCTTCTGGACAGAGGGATAGTAACGTACAGTACAATTGCACGGATTCGGGAATGTGGACGGCAGTGTCCTCCTTCAAGTAGTGCATGACCAGCGCGTCGGCGAGATGGTAAAGTGATATTTTGTGATCGGGGTGGCCCTGGGGACGCAATGTGAGGGCGTCGCGGAATAAAGATATAGTAGAATCAATCTCTTGAAGATCATTTTGAATATAGCCTTTGAGGCGGGCCGATGCGAGGTTGGCAAGAGCTGCCGCGCGGTCGGGATGGTCGGCCGGACACTGATCCAGAACCGACTGAAAATGCTCTACAGCATCATGCAGGTGAGAGACAGTCTTGCTTGTTATGTATTCGACAACTTGTACGTGGCCCGTATCAGTGGCTCGAGCAATCTCGCAGTCTACAAGGCACTGCACGTGACGTTCCGTCAGCGAAAGTCAACAGGACAGAGTCGGGCGTCACTTACGACAAACAGTGTGCCGTCATGATCTTCGCAAGGATGTAAAACAGCGGCCTTCAGCGTGAGGGAAGAATGGTCACCACCAACGGACGGGAAGGACAATTCTTTGAGATGTTAGTGGATGCACATGAATGAGAAGTAGGGTACTCACCGAAAGGCTCGTCTCTATGATCGAGCAGTTCATCCCACGATGTTTCAAGTTTCCCGACGACTTCTCCACTGCCTAGCATTCGACCGAGCTCATATGATACCCTGATCTCCATCGATAATTCAGGTACTTCGCGTAATGACCTAAAAACGGATGATGATCAGTCCTCGAATCGCATATGAAAATTATTAGACTTTACAAAATCACAATATCGCCCAACATTTCAGAATCATCGGATGATGGTACTCGTACGGCTGATTTCCAGCGCCTCTTCCAATCGCCATTGATGGTCACGAAAATGCCTGCGGGTATGCGCCTGGAAGGGAGCGGAAGATCATTCACCCTGATGACTGTAGATTGGACGCGAGGTTGAGGTGCGAAACGAATACGAAGGTTAAATGCAGTGACCCACGTTCAAGTCTGATATATTGGCCTTCCCAGCTACCGGGCATGATAGTGGAATGACGCATGGTGACAAGGAAGATCTGGGATGGGCTGAGCGGTGAGTGGAATGAGGGGCAGAAGAAGACGGGAGGTATGGGGACTGTGAATGAAGTTCGGGGGAGAAGAAGAGAAGCGGTTGGGGGTGCCGGTGAGGCCTTGAAGCTTTGAAGGTCATACTACACGTGTATTTGCATGCTGTCGAGGGCTATTCGGGACGATAGACGCTGGAGTGGGGGACCCCCGGGGTAGGAGCCGAGTGGCAGCCGAGTAGCACCGTAGTTTAGCGAGCCATTGAGTGTCTTTCGGGCTTTGTCGTAGCGTAGTGCTCTTCACCACTTTGCCTTGCTCGCGACACGCAGGCACACAGTCGCGGATACACCGCTCCAACGCTGGTATGATACACTAAGCCCTTTGGCCAAGAGATGACCGACTAGCGGTAGCACCTAGGAGGGTGCTACACAAGTGGGGAAATGGCATGGTCAGTCATTGGCTAAAGTAGCACGCCAGATGGGTTCTATACGGTCTCCATGATGGCACTTGAACAAGATCGTAACGGCGCCTACGCCCGACTCCATATTGTCGCACGATTCTCCTAGCTATTGCAAATAGAAGGAAGACAGTCGTTCATTCTGGACTTCAGGCCTTCAAGCTTCAGGAGTTGACACCACGGCCGAGAGGAATCTGAGCAGTCCTGTAATAAGTCCAACACCAGTACTAGCGCTCTCGCTGCTTCCGGGTGCATTTCCCCTGACAGCGCACGAAGAACACTTTAAACAAGGCTCGAACAATGGATGAAGTTGCAGAAGACTCTTCTAAGAGTACGCGATTGCACAAGAAAAGATATCGATGCGAAGCAAGCATTAGGGCAATCTAACAATAAGTACATCAACGAGACGAAATATTTGTACTAGAGCCTAGAATGAAATCTATGCGAGATAGAACTACACACCAATATGAACGAAAACCATCCTCTGCTCGAGCGGCACCTTCGTCTTCACAGCATGTGTAGCACGGTTGAGTGCCCATGCTGCCTTCGTACAGTCCATATCACCACCATCCTCCAAATCCTTGAACATATTTTTATAGAAAGCCTCGACAACATGCTTTGCAACAGCATCGTCGACCTCCCACAGCGTTCCAACGACACTCTTGAACCCTGAAAACTGGAGACCAGCTGCGAGGTGAATGACTTCGTCGGGCGTCTCCTTATCACCGACGGCGGTGTGACAAGCGGATAAGAACGCAAACTCCGCGTGCGGAATGTCTTTCTCCATGATATCAAGCAGCGTCAGAGGTCCATCTCTCATGACGAAGTGCGAATCGTAAGGCTGTGTAGGGTCCTGCTTGCCATGACAAGCAAGGTGCACCCAGGTGTTCTCTTCTAAAGCTACGAGTGCACCTGCTCGTGTGGCTGCGTCCCCAGAAATCGTGGTACGGTTGGCCGTCACAGGGACGAGCTTTCGGACGAGCTCGAGCTCACTGTCAACAGCCAAGAGCGCCTTGCCTTTCCCTGCACCCGGTTGACTCTGTCCGATTGTCGCGAAGGATGGAGTGACACGGCTCTTCATCATCCGTCTAGATCTGACCAGAGCCGAAAGTGTCGGCGTGTAGGAGCAGATATAGAGATCCTCCAGGCATGGCTCCTTAGAGCGATCTGCGTTCGTTTGAAAGGGGTGAGCTGCGTGCAGAGGAATAGATGTGAAAGCTGCGGTTGGACACAACCAGATTCGAGAGTAGAATTTTAATTTGAGGTCATGCTGGAGGACATTGACGATGGGTAGCATGATCTCGTACCATACCGTCCGCAATAGGACTATTAAATCGTTACGCGGTACTTTTGGGCCCATGATAGATGCGTGTCGTATCGCCCTGGCGAAGCGGTCCTTCAGATTATTCAGATCTGTGAGGGTAACAGAAGGTAAGGGAACGTGATGGGGCTCTCCCGATGTTGGGACGATGATGGCGCTGCATGAATATTGACTGGCAATGAGGATGATGACTGGGCCATAACGCGCTGCCGCTTGCAAGTCATCGTACAAAAGTGGAAGCAGGAATCGTGAAAACGCCTGAAGATTACGGATTTCAGCCACTGCAGCGTCCCATTGCTTTGTAAGTAGCCTGTACTCAGTTGCTGCCCGATCAGCAGCAGCTCTGTCTGTGCTGGCTGCGGAACCCTGAGCATCAGAAAGACTCTTGCAGAGCTCTGAGAGCTTGCGAGCTAGCTCGGGACTCGTGGACTCGAGGTCTTCGAGCGGTGTTCTGAGTCGCGAGGCCAGCGACCACTGCTGACCACGACCCTGCTCTACGAGTTCGACTGCCTGTCGTAGATTATCACAATGGATGGCACATGAGGCTGCATCTACTGGCAGCGACTGTGCATCATGAAAAGCGGTTGCAGCCTCGCGTCGTGAGATTATCGACGATCGCGTCATCACGTGGTTGTCGAAAAGCTCCAAGCATATTTGGTATGCTTCGAGGGCAGATTCATGTTGATAGACTTCTGCTTGGCGAACCCAGTTAAGGGCTATTACGATGCGATTTGGAAAGCCCTGATTGGGGTGCCGTGATGCTAGTCTGAAGTTATCTACAGCGAGTAACAAATCAGCAGACTTGTGTTGCACTCGGTAACGAGACAAGTAGGCTTCCTGCAAACACATGTAACTGGTGTATCTTTCTGGGTGCAGTGAAGGCAAAGCCTCCAACGACTCTTTGCAGAGTCGAATGGCCTCCTCGATATCTTCATTATTATGAGTTTTCATGAAACGAGAGGAGAGCGCCGAGCTCAAATTGCAGAGACCCCTATAGCGATCTGGATGATCATGCCGCCTTAACTGAAGGGATTCGCGGTGAAGATAGATGGCCTCGTCGAGATCCTCGTTGGTATCAAATTCATCATATCTGTCTTGGAGCACGATGGCAAGGTTGTTAAGCACCTTGTCACGAGATGAATTCCCAGCCGGGCACAACGTCAGTGCCTCGCGGCGGAGGCTGATGGCTCTGTTAACGTCATCAACGTCACCACGTTGGCGGAAACGGGCGCCGAGGGCGCGCCCTAGGTTGTCCAATAATGTATCACGATATTTATGCCTGTCAGGGCGCAGGAGCAGCACTTCTTCGTACAAAGAAATGGCCTCGTCGAGGTCATGGGATTTTCCTTGGTGATCGAAACGGTATTGGAGTGAGTAGGCCAAGTTGTTCGTATAGGTATCGTGGTCGGTATGTCCCTCAGGGCATAGAGAAACGACTTCACGACGAAATTCTATGCACTCATCTAAATCATCAATACTGCCGTATCGTTTAAAGCGTGATCTGAGAGCACTTGAAAGCTTGTTGAGTGTTTTTGGACGGTTTTGATGACCCGGAGGACAAAGCTGGAGCACGATTCGTCGGAGGTGAATGCCTCCATCGGATACGTCTATTGGAAGATTGTTGCATTCATCAATCACATATTCCACACCATTTTTCCCCGTCGCGATACTGCGAAGGTGGGTGCCCTCTGGACAGAGGAGCAGTAGCTTGCAGTACAGTTGGGCGGATTCATGGATATAGACGGCAGTCCGCTGCTTGAGATAGCGCCAGGTCAACGCTTCGGTGAGGTAATAGAGCGACAATGGATGATCGGGGTGGCCCTGCGGACGCAATTCAAGGGCTTCGCGGAAGAGGCAAGTGACGGAGTCGATGTCTTGAAAATCCCCTTCAATGTAGCCTTTGAGGCGGGCCCATGCGAGGTTGGTGAGAGCCGCTGCGCGGTCGGGATGGTCGACCGGACACTGGTCTACAACCAACTGGAAATGTTCTACAGCATCGTCTAGGTCGTTCTCGCCCTCATTATATTCGGCGAATCGGGCGTGACCTGCATCTGCGTCTCGACCAATCTCGCAGTCTACTATGGACTACAGTTGACGTTCCGTCAGTAAAAGCCAACAGCACAGAGATTGATGCAACTCACGTCAAGCAGTGCGCTGTCCTGATTGTCACAAGAATGTACAAGAGCGGCCTTTAGCGTGAGGGAAGGACAGTCGCCACGAACGGGCGGAAATGAGAGATCTACCAGACGTTAGTAGCTGTGCGTGAACGAGAAGTTAATTACTCACTGAAAGGCTCATCTCCGTGATCGAGTAGCTCATCCCACGTCATTTCGAGTTCTCCGATGACTTCTCCATTGCCCAGTATTCGAGCAAGCTCGAAAGATGCCCTGATGTCCAGTGATAATTTGGATGAAGCATCTAGTGATCTACAAAAAGAAGAGAAGATTAGTCCTCGAATCGCGTCCGAAAGTCTCCATGGACTTTACAAGGTCGCGGTATCGCCCCACGCTACAGATTCGTCGGATGATAAGACTTTGATGGCTGATTTCCAGCGTCTCCTCGAGTTAACGTTGATGGAGACGTAAATGCCTGCGGGGACGCGCTCAGAAGGTACTTGAAGATTCTGTCCGCTGATGACTGTAGATGGAATGTGAGGATCATGGAACAAATGCAAAGGTAATGTGGAACGGCTCACCTTCGAGTCTGATAAATTGGCGTTCCAAGCTACTGGGCATGATAGTGCGATGGAGTAAGATCGAGGATGGGGTGAGCGGTGAGTAGAATAAACAGTAGGAGAAGACGGAGGGTGGGGATACGGGGACTGTGGATGAAGTTTAGGTGAGAGGGAGTAGAGAAATTGAGGGTTCAGGTCGTGCTGCACGTGTATTTCCATATTGTCGATGGCTGTTCGGCACGATAGACGCTAGTATGACTGCAATAAGCGCTAAGGTCAAAAGCGTTAGCTATACTAGAGAAGTGGCACGCCAGGTTGGGGGGACATATGAATCTTAGAGCGTTTTACCACCAACCTTTCTGGGATCGGTGTGCTTGACTTTTATCAGACATACTTAGCACTCATTTAGCATGTACACCAAGGTCAAATGCAGAATCCAGTGTAATTCATAGTACGAACAATACAAACCGCTGAAAACGACACGCACATGAAGAGCCGAACCATTCTATATACGGGTCTGTCATGAGGGAAAAGGATGTTCGAGTGCTGTAGAAACAAAGGCAACCTAGGTTTGCGAGGACGGTGGGACTCGCTCAAGCTATGAAGGTAGAAAGCGAGTGGTCGAAAGCCTCATTAAGCGGAATTTGAAAACCATTCCCGCATCCAAATTCCTCAGGAGCGGGCTAAAGTTTTAGTGTTCTAATACCCCTCGAACGGCTCTAGCAGAGTTCAGCTGCGTGACATACCAGCTATGAAGCGGATCTCGAAGATTCTGTTCAAAGCAGAGGGTAAGAACGAAGGCTAATTGACAAGAGCTTGTTTTTGTTGTTTGGCAGTCAATCATCACTATCGCCTGTCAATAAGGCGCTCAGCCTGAGGGATACATATGACGTTCCTCACGGGGCTACTTCAGGTTGTCCGCGAGTTCAACACGCTCGTCCGCTGCTAGAGGAATCAAATGATTACTGCTTAATAGCCCGACTAGTACTCATCGATGCGTTTACCTGGAGATCCATGTAAATATTGATCCAGGTTGAGATAGTGTATTTGCACTATTTCTTTCTGGGCTGGGAATGATACACGAAACCTCCAGTGTCTGCCATCCAATTGCGAAAAAGACTTGAGTCATAGGCTCCTCCACGAAATGGCCGCCGTTTGCACATTGAAAGTCGAGGTCGCCCTTGCATATTAGGCTGGTTTTTGCATTGATGAGCTGCTGTGCTGCGAATTCGCAAGTCCGCCATTTCCCGATCGTGTGATTTGAAGAAAGAAGCACAGCCACCACCTGTCAGTGTTTGAGGCTGTTGGACTTGCAACGAGAAACGTTCAGTCCAGTCTGTCATCGGTGAACTCGTCATTTTTACCGTGGCCAAATGGCCAACCGCATTTCAATTCTGACCGCGAGCGAGCCCAGGTCAGCACTGGACCGACAATCCAGCCTGGTCTCATCCTCAGCAACATCATTCGTAACAGCGCCTTCGCCAACGACGACGATCTGCCCAGACATGGACCACACTCACACTCAAATTCACATAGTAGAAGTAACAAGAGACGCAGTTCACCTTCACCCCCCAAAACCATTGCCTAGCATCCCCCGTGAGGATACAATCGGTCCTCCTCCGCCTTCTCCTCCAGCCAGCGTAGACGGGTCACCTGACAATCTATCATCCTTATTCCCAGTCAGACTCTCCAAGTCAGACCCACTCCCGAAAAGAATCGAAGCAGACATCGATGTAGAGTTAGATACAGCCACCATAAACAGTCAGCGCACACACGACCGCCTTCACCGTGCTTCCACAGAGACAAAATTGTCTGCCAGAGTCCCTAAAGTCTCCCAGACGAGCAGCTATGCTCCAACTGCTAGCTCATCCAAGACCCAGCATCCAGACGGTCTCCTCCACCCACCCACTCGTCCTGTACGCCGCAACACGACAGGCTCTGCACGCCGTTCTCATCCACCTCCATCCACATATGTCGCAACCGGAGAACTGGAGGATGACATCCAGATCCAAGCAGAGCAGATTCGCCGTGAAAGAAAGCGAAAGCAGGCTGCCGAAGTCGCCGCAGCAGCTGCTGTCGAAGTGGCTCAGAAAGAGGACGAGCGTCCCTTGGTAGGCAATTTAATAGGAGAGGACCACGCAAACTACGTCCTTATGTACAACATGCTCACGGGCATCAGGATAGCTGTGCGTCCCCAGTCCCTCTATGTGCGCAGGCTCTAACTCCACCCAGGTCTCACGATGCCAGGCAAAGATAAATCGGCCCCTCACTGAACAGGATTTTACCGCAAGGCATAAATACTCTTTCGATATGTACGTATCCCCCATCCGTTCCACATTCCGAACTCACATCCCCCCAGCGTCGGGAACGAACTCACTCCCTCTGCGAGATACGATTTCAAATTCAAAGATTATGCCCCTTGGGTCTTCCGCGAACTCCGCGAAGTCCACTTCTCTCTGGACCCCGCAGACTACCTCCTCTCCCTCACATCCAAATACATCCTTTCCGAACTCACCTCCCCAGGCAAAAGCGGCTCTTTCTTCTACTTCTCCCGCGATTACCGCTTCATCATAAAGACCATTCGGCACGCGGAACACAAGTTCCTCCTTCGCATTCTTCCGCAATACTGGGAGCACGTCAAAGCGAACCCTCATACTTTATTGAGCCGGTTTTATGGACTTCATCGGGTAAAGCTTCCGAGGGGTCAAAAGATTCATTTCGTGATCATGAATAACTTGTTCCCGCCTCACAAAGACATCCACGAATCTTACGATCTCAAAGGGAGTACTGTCGGGCGTATCGTGCCACCTGCAAAACTGGAGCAGAATCCCCGCGCGGTGCAGAAGGATTTGAACTGGATCGATAGTAATAGGGTGCTGGAGCTTGGTCCAGAGAAGAGAGCCTTTTTGACGGAGCAGTTGAGGAGGGATAGTGAGATGTTGAGGGATCTTGGGGTTATGGACTATAGTTTACTCGTTGGGCTTCATTGGGGGAATAGGGGGAATAAGGAGAATGTGAGAGGGAGCACGCTGAGGGTATTTGAGGTTCGTCTACTATTTCCTCTTACATCCATAATCCTTACCCTTGTGCACAGCCTTCAGTCCCACCCATCCGACGCAAAACCACGCAAACGAAAGACGGTCGGTCCCCTGAAGCGATAGCTATGCGCCGAATCATGCGTGCATCTGATCCGCACCATTTGGGAACGACACTCGATCTCCCGGATTCGCCTTCTCCGTCAATGCAAACCGTTGCGCCGTCTACGCCAGCCCACTCCCAGCGCACGCGACCGCGTTCTGGTTCAAAGGGTACAAGCAACACAAATTCGGTTGTGAGCGGGAATGGGATTATGCAGCAGGCCCACCCGACATACCAAACCCCTCCGCATTCATCTCATCCTCTGCATCAATCTCAGCCTCCTCAGCCTCCTCAGCCTCCCCACCTGCACCATCATCCTCCTTCCTACACACCCTCGCAGCAACCCCATCCTACTCAAGACCGCGATCACTTTCTCTTCTACCAAGACGAAGGAGGTCTTCAAGCGACAGATGAAAGCAACGAGGAGATGGACGTCATTTATTATTTGGGAATTATTGATATTTTGACGCCGTATGGGGGGTTAAAGAAGTGTGAGCATTTTTGGAAGGGGTTGAGCGCTGATCGGGTGAGTTGCATTTTTTAGCCCTTCGTTTCTAAAATTAACGCTTACTCACTTTTCAACAGCACAAAATTAGCCCAGTCCCGCCTTCTGAATACGCGGATCGATTCTTTGGGTTCATGAAAGCTATCATGCGTGGAGGAGAGGGTGGGGCACGGTTCAAGGCTGAGTGATGTGTGTGGTGTTTTGTGGTGTGTGGTGGGCGCTGACTGATGTTTGCCCGCAGGCAACAGCTGAACCACGCATTAGTAATGAATATACTGCCCCCTCGTGGTCATGGGCTCGGCGGGATCAACGACACCGCGTTACGCCAATTTATCATCGCATTACGCATTACGCATCATCCTTCAAACTCGTTTTCCTGCTTCTGCTGTTGCTTCATCTGGGGAATCCGTGGACATTTGAGATGCATTGGAAAATGTACTGTTTCTTGTTGTTTCTTTCTCTCCCTTTTTGCTCAGCACGCTTTACTATTTTTTTCGACGCCATCCACAATCCCTCATGTTCCCTTGCTCATGCCCTTTTTATTTTCTGCATGCTTTCCCTCATCCCACGACCGTTGCATCTCCCATCCACTACATACTCTATTTTTTAAAATTTTGCATGTTGATTTCTTCTCCATTTTTCTTATTCCTTCATTCTTTTCCTGCTTGTTCGTGCATTATTTTCTTTTCCTCGTTGATGCGACTTTAACTTTAATATCGCCACATGCTTAATCTAGTGCTCTGTCTCCCTCCTGCCTCTGCTGCCGTATGATTTTTTTTTGCCTGGAGGATGAGAGAGGGCACGTCGTACCTTTACTATCACTGCACGGGTACGATTTTCGAGCACATAATCACACGCTCCTTTGCGCATCTCAACGTTTACGCTCATTTCTCATCCTCAGCTCTTTCTTTCGTATACCCCTACACTCTCGTTCGGACACTCATCCACTCGTTCATACACGCTCTGTCTCATACTCGTACGTACTCACACTCGTTCGTTTCATTTTTTTCTTGTTTCTTGGACTATACTTGCTTGGGATAGATAGCATTATTTATGACAAGTCTAGGTATAATTTATCATGGTATGCATATGGCGTTCTTTGGCTTTAAAACGTCCGTCTTGAAGCTTGAGGGTCTATTCAAATGTGTTTATGCGATCGAATTGACCGCATGTATAAGGTCTGGTCAGCTGTACAAGGACTTCAAGTTCGTTTCGCGGGCATGCGCATATACGAGCCCACGATATACAAAACACGGACGATCATCAATTGACTTGGATATCTATTGATTTCGTTTTGCAACTTTTTTGGAAAACACAACGCATGTCATACTACGGTGCTAGCAGTATGAACAGTGCACACCATTACCCAACTGCTTCTATCCATTGATGTAGTAACCCTGTCCAGGCTTCAGAACCAAAGTCTGCTCCTGCCCTGATTCCATCAACACGAAGGCCACTTGCCATTGACTTCGGGTCCACGTGTCATAGCTGTTTGACGCGATACTTTTGAATGCAGTACTCCCCGTGTCATCATTGTCAATGGTGATGCGGACATAGATCGTGCTTGAGGTGTCGTTGTAAATGGCAATCTGGCCTGCCGGTGAGTCCAGAATGATTAGTATGAACTGGCTGTAAACCTCTGAATGCACCAGACATTGTGTGTTGTAGTAAAGAGATTTGAAACAAGTGTTCAACACAGCGATAAAGATTCCTGGGGAATGAATCAGAAAGGAAGACGAATGAAACTAGGCTTTAGACTCACTGGGAGTCAGACTAATCGAAGGAGCGAGTGAGAGCTACCTTTGAGAATCATCGCGTATTTATACGCATGAACCTGAATCAATTCTTTCGGAGCTCGCATTCAAAGCTCACATATTCCCCAAGTTCGGTTGGCTGGTGGGCTTTGCATGATGTTAACGATTAGATGATCGGAGTCCGGCGAAGCAGCTGGCCAAAGAGGTGTCCGGATGAGAAACGAGTAACACAAGCGACTCGTTATCACTGTTGCCGTCATTGTAATTTATGTATGTAACATAGTACCTTTGGAGTAAACCATCATGTGGTCTGATGTTGGCGGCGCGAAGTCTGGCAGTTGCAATTCCGATCCGAACATGCTGGATGGAAGCCTCTGACGGGGATTAGCTTCTCAAGCGTTGCTCGCAATGGCACTCCCACAGGTTCGAGGGTCACGGTGCTGGACAGTACATTTCGGGGTTGAAATACACGGATGATATCGTATCAGCCATTGAGTCAACTGCATCTGTTCGTTGATGAAGTTGTGATCGACCCCGCACAGTATCACTGATCCAACGGCCAACGTAACTTAAGTAACTGCCAGGATAGTTACTCGGTACTTGGTACAACTTGGACCGAGATGGCGACATTGTGTGACGGAAGGTTACCGGGTATCACTGATGATCCGTTGATCGACGCCTTTGAACTGGCATTGATCCGAGGACTGATAACAAATTAAATCGCCAGCCGGCGTGCGGTTCCAAATGAGGAGTTACTATAAGCCCGGTGATCATTGACTCGCCTCGGTCGTAACTTGCTCGGATCCCAATTAGTGAACGCAAACTTTTAGAAGCCTATGCCCAATAGCCAGATTCTGAGAATTGATGTAATTCAATACAAGGGTTCAAACATTCACTGGCTGGCAGCAGACTTACTCACACTGCAGCGGAAGGAACCTTTTTGAACACAGAAAAGGCGCATGAAAAATGGACAAATTTAGAATACCTTTCTGGACGATGGATATGAACCTTGGTTTTAAAAAACTCATCGAGAGCTTTTGCATGGATGAAAAGTTTAACTTGTGAAGCATCACAAGCTCCTACATATGTTTTATATTCTTAGACTTAACTACCACAACAGTCCGAGAATGAAGTGGATAATTCTATGTAAGAATAGAAAACACTCACTGAGTCACTGAGGGGGTTCATCCATGCAAAGCTCTCGATTTAAAAAAAAATAAGATTCATATTCGTCGTCCAGAAAGGTATTCCAGATTTGTCCATTTTTCATGCCTTTGTCAGGCCTTTTCTGTGTTCAAAAACGTTGCTGCCGCTGCAGTGTCATGGACAACTGAGGCTGCACTTCTAACTTGAAATTCCTGTAAGCTATCGTGAGCAATGATTCGCCATCAAAGCATAAAGATACGCGTACATCCCACACTAGAGTCGAATATTAATATTGCGACAGCTTTGAACGCTTTTGCGAATGCTCGGCGTCTGCATGGTGCTTGACGCCAACCAGTGGTCTTACTACTAGTAAGGCAAGTCGCCAGGTCACTAGTGAACTTCACACCTTCTGTCATAAGTACGCCTGAAAAGTTCTCACAAGCCGTCAACCAGTGAATATGGCTGCAGTCACATCAGAGGTGCACCGCACAGTGGACCAGTCACCAAAGCTAAGTCGCGTGGTTCAGAGAATGAGTACGGTTTACATATCTGTCATGACTTGTGAACTGCAAGGTATTCAAGTATTCATTTTTAACCAAATTATAACGTGGCACACCTGTGGAAATACTAGTTTACGTGCTGGCTGTATAGCTACATACCAAGAGACCCCGAATATGCAAAGTCTGGTTTACACATACATATCGTCATCATCCCGTGTGGCCGGGGCTTCTGATATTGGTTCAGGCTCAACTTCAACAACTTTCTTGCGCGCGGCTGCAAAATAAAAATAGGTGAGTGAGAAATAAAGGAGTACACGTAGAACTTACATCGTCGCGTAGCTTTCCGTTTCGCAGCTGCTTTCTTGCCTTCAACGCGCTTTTCAAGGGCTTGGTCCTCTTCGCCTTGGCGTCGGTGTTCATCGAGTATCTGGAAGGCTTGAGACTCATGTTACAGCAATCCTGGGCAGAAAGGTCGTACCGATTCAAACTCGTTGAGCTCCGTGTCTGGCTTGTTCGCCGATTTATTGGACCGTGCCTTTGAAAGTATCTCACTAAACCTGTCAAACACGCCTCCCTCGTGCAGCTTATCGCGGTAGAACTGCAAGCCTTCAATGAGTTTTTTGACCGATCGCTCTGACTTGAATGGAAGGAGAGACAAGCAGAATGCAATATCGCGCCATTGACGGGGATCCTCAGAGAGTCGGAAACGCTGGCAGAGCTTCTCAACAATATTTTCGGCTTGCTTTTCCTGTTAAAATTTTTATGAATTGGGACCACGATGATGGAAAGAGACGAGGACTGGCCTTCTCAATGAAAGAAAAGATGTAGCGCATGGTGCTTTTGAAAATTTCCTCTTCGACTGCGTGGTCACCTGTGGACAGGTGACTGATGACTAGAATAATGATATGAAGGACGTTCATGATATTAAGAGTGAATCGAGGCATACCATCAGGTAGATTGTTGTAGATCGCATTGTCCTTCGTCGACAGCTCCGTGAAAAACAGCTTCGCAAGGTCGGATATCCGTGGCTCCTCGTCCTCTAGACACTTGGCCATCTCGCCTAGCTGACCTTTCACTTTGATCATCCCGTTGAGGATCAAGTGCGTGAGCACCATCAGCGTGTTCTTCTTTACGACAAGATCACCATCAGAAAGGCCTTTATATAACTCATTGCTGTTCTCGTCGATGATGTTGCTGAACGAGACCGCTACATCGCCCAGAGCAATGACAATGTTACTACGGATATTTGGGTCTCTCGAGGTCTCAAGGATTTTGAAGAGAAGATGGTGATGCTGATCACAAAATTGTGAGCTGACGCAAAGGAACTTGCTAAACGAGAGGGTTGCGGCGGCACGGAGTGTGCGATTCTAATGTATCTGTCAGTAGCAAGACAGAAAAAAACAATTCGTCACTTGCCTTAAATTTATGTGGACTACCGCACACGTGGACTAGCAACGGTCCGTACAACTTCAGCAACGACTGCTCTCCGTAGAGTAACTCGGTTTCGCGAACGGCAGCTATCCGTTCACCAATCTCGTCCTCTGCATTGCCGGCAACTTGGTCAAGCTCTTCGGTCTCTTTATTGACTCTGTTGGGTGAGCCCCCAACTGCAAGCTTTTCCGCTGCGTAAAACGTCATTCGATAGTTTGAAGGTATTTGCAAGTGAACATACCGAGCTGTTTCTCATCCTTTTGCCGCTTCCACTCCCTTTCCACCAGCTCCAAAAACACGATGTGCTTGATGGCCACATGACCTACGACGAAAAGCAGCTGACTGAGATGGAAGACATCTCCAAGATCTTTCTCCTCGCTCGTGCTCGACTGTTGGGTCGAGTTATGTGTACTAGAGGGCGCGTGCGAGGCTGGTTCCGGGGGTTCCATCTCTTGATCCACCTCCATCGTCTCTGTGTCTGGCTCGGATGGAGGCTCCTCCGGATTTTGCCGCCTGGCAAATGCCCTCCGGGTAAGGTTCTTCACAAGGTTATTGCAAAGCTCGTCGGGGTGCTCTCCGAGGGCGTAGATAGTGTTGATTGCTTGTTCGGCCATGCCGAACCAGTCTTTCGATCGACAGGGGTGCTCTATGGTGTTTTGCAACTTACGGAAGATGGGGTTCTCCATCTCCATGCGAAGGGATTTGTCGAGAAGAGATCCTGTTTCCCGTATGTTAAAATTATTGATGGGGTGCAGTTCTGTTCGTACCTTTGACCTTCTTCGCGCTGCCGTTCAAGCGCTGCAGGGCAAGACACGTGTACCTTGCAAGAGTGAGATCGGCCTGCCGTAGAGTGAGTGCTTGGTATTGCGAGGGTATTTGCTCGCACTTACCTTGCCGAATGGTCCAAGACCGATCTTCAGCAATGTATCGACCTTCTCAGAAATGATGGTGCGTTTCGAAAGTGCCAACATTCCAAGGATGATGATTGCACCACGACGCTGAGAGCGGGGTAAAGCTTGAGGAGCGCCTAAAAATGAACATGAGCCAATGTGCTTGTGACTGCAATGGAGCATCTCCCACTGTAAACTTGCCACAACTTATTGATCACATCGTAATGGATCTGACCATCTTCCATCATGATACGCATCATCTCTTCTAAGCTAGTAAGCTCTGCAAGCGTTGCTTCGTATGTCAATCTTTTACAGATGTTCAAGCGGCTTTTAAATCTGAGAAAGCAAGCTGGACCTACTCAATCATGTTTTTGGCAATACGGTTCACTTGCTGCTTGGGTTCCATGTCGGGTAGGGGGTCAAAGTACAGCATACGGTAGCATTCGAGGAGCCTCGACCGCACCCCCTTCAGCTCCTTCCCGTCCTCCGACGTTGAGCTGTTATCCTTGTGCCATATAAGATGTAGCATCCGTTTGATGCCCTTCTGATAGTAAAGTTAGATGGCTGCAACACGGAAGAATCATATGTATCACCTCGGCACTGGCAAGCTGGTACTCAAATGCGACTCTGAAAAACTCCATACTCTCCAAAACTTCTGCCTTGTTGGTGCTCCCCAAAAGCTGCGTGAGCGACGTCATCCCGCCTTCCAGGGTACGGACGAAGTCCAGTGCCTCCGTGCAGTACTTCTTGCGCAAACCCATGGCAAGAATTTCATTAGTCTCCAGGGCAGCAAGTGCTTCCTGCTCCGAGACAATGGCTGTGACATTGACGATGGATTTCCGGGCTGCCCTTTTCTTTTTAGGCTTCGGGTTGTCTGACGGTGCGTCGCCGTCATCATTTGCATCTGCGTCCTCCATTTCCGCATCTTCGTCCTCATCAACATCTTCCTCTTCGACATTCGACTTCACCTCTTCCTTGTCATTTTGATCCCTCTCAACCGCTTTCCCAATGCCGCCTTCCATCTCCTCCAACTTGTCCTTCCAAGTCTTATACCGTTCCTCCCACTTTTCCAAGTTTAAGTCACCTCCATACATGTCCCCATACGGATGGGTCAGAATCAGTTTCACGAGTATCGAAACAGCAGCCTTGCGTACTGTGCTCGCTTTATCCTCCAGCGTGTCAACGGCTGCGCGTGTGATCCGGAGTCGTTGCTCTGGAAGACGTAAGGGCAAATCAAGCATCTTCGAGAGTGTTGCGAAGACCTTGGAGCGTACGTAAGAGGATAGATCGAGCGTTCGTGAAAGGAGGAGTTCGAACAGCCCATCAAGCTCCTTGCCCGCCTGGTTGGAGCCATTCGTCCGATTTGTCATGTCCTCCGACGTAGCGAGTTCGCGAATGAGTGAGCCGATAACTTCAACGATTGCCATGCGCATAGGATAAGACTACATGCTTGTCAGATGGGGAAGAAGAACTGTTTCTGGGGAGCGCACCTCTGAGTCGAGATGGCCAATTAAGAGACTGATTTGCTTAAGTACGGATCGCGGTGACTCCTCGCTGAACCTAACTAAGAATCGAGAGAACGCCCTTGGACCCTTGGTGTCCTGCGCACTGAACGATTTTCCAGCAATTTCGCGGAGTATCTCGTCGCCAAGTTGGGCATGATCAAACTCTTTTGCCAGGATAGAAAGGCATTCTGCCATGGGTTCAGAGAGGTGCTCATAGTACTGCAAGGATTGCATGATGTTGATTTGCGCTGCGAGCGTGTGACCATGGTGCTTTACAGCAAGACAAATGACTTTGTAGACATGCATGCGGATGTTTTGAATCTTCATGTATTGGTCGGACTCGGCAACATGATACGCGGGGCGGGTGAGGCATCTGAAGCAGGGTCAACAGATGTCTAGACAACTGAATTGGCGTGCATCCCGCGCCAAAAATGTGATATAGAGCAAGCTGTACGCACGTTATGAACGCATCTCTCTCCGGGCTAGTCACCCAGATGCGGTGCGTCTTCAGTTTCAACGCCTTGCAAATGAGTTCCAGAGTGCCAGGGATCTGGTCGATCCATGTCCATTGTTCCGCCTTCTTCACCGCCGCCCTCGAGGTACCAGCCTTGCCGCCCCTCCCACGACGCGCCTTCACAGGTGCTGGCGGAGCGTCCTCCTCGCCCACTGCCTTCACCTTCTCTGCAGCACCTACAAACCAATTAACTAAGAAGGCATACATTTCCAAAGGCAGCTTATGAGCCATAACAATCCGTTGGTCTTCTTCCTTGGAGTCGCGTATTGCAGCATCAATTTGAACTCCGAATGCAGACAGTAGAGCATCGAGCATCTTGCTCATATAAGCACCAGCAACTGCATCGGAATGCTTGAGAAGACTTCGGAATATATCAAATATCTCTGGATCAGTTATTTCTTGGGATGAATGAGCAATTGCTCCGACAGCCTCTAAGTTTGTGGTCAGTGAGTATCGAACGCTAGCACCAAAGGCCAGCGTACGTTGCAATAAGGGGCCGGGATCGTTACTGTTGGGATCCTGTTCGTTTGGGATATCATAGTTTGCAATATCCTGAAGTGCCTGTAGCTCATCTTGAAGCTCAAAGGATACACTCATGGCGGACACTCCTTAAACACGGCTGAGTTGATGGTCAAAGGTAAAGCGCGCCAACACGGTTCCTCTTGTGAGCACGTGCTTCGTGTTTATCACGTAAGCATTGCCAACTCCATTTTCGAAATTCCTTGGTCTTTCAAACCACCACTATGGCGAGTTGCACTCACTCTCTGGGTTGCCAATACGCTAACTTCATGTTCGCAGATTATCCCAGTGAGATGTTTTTCATGCGGAAAAGTCATCGGGGACAAATGGAACGCATATCTCGAGTTGCTAGCCAATGATATGAGCGAAGGGTAACTCTCTGCGAGCTTGCCAACTGTGACATCCCCTGACGAGATTCTAGTGACGCTCTCGATGAGTTGCAGCTCAAGCGATATTGCTGTCGGCGAATGGTGCTCACGCATGTTGATCTTATCGAAAAGCTTCTGCATTACAATCGTAAGTGGGTTGCTGCATATGACAAATCATGGCTCATCATGGCTTTCAGCCATGGAGCGCTCGAAGGACAAGAACTATTGATGCCTTCTGTGCAGAGTGTATCATGCATGTATTCACTCTTGTGCTTGACTTTCATAACTACATATGAGTCACGAGTCTTTGTGTCGCTTAGCAGTAAGAATAGGTGGAAGACATAGTGATTATTGTGGAATCCCTTATGATCACCGTTATCACCATGTCTCCCACATGTTCTGTTCCTTGTTCCTGCCCGACAGGGAACCACACAATCCTCGACAATAAAGTCGTGCTGTCGGCATTCTTCAAATTCACTCCTGCCGCTTTCCACTGGTTCTCATTACATATACGCCTCGAACGCGTTCATAGAAATTTCTTACCCGCCATCCACACACTCGGGATGGTTCCTTATCCTTGTGTATGCGGCCCTTCCATTCGCCTAGGACGAGGAGAGCTAACAGGGACTTCGTAATATGGCGTCGATTCCTACTAGCAAAAACTTGCCTGGCATGGAATGATGTTACATGTATCAAGGAATGACATCTACGGAAGCCTGACACTACGAAAAAAAACATACAAAGCCCTAACCACATAGATCAATGCCTTAGATGCTCTCGCGCTAGCTCTCCGCACATCTCCCTGTTATCATCAGTCGCCACTTGGTTCGCGTTACGGATGACGCGGGCGCTTCCAAAAGATGGACCCCTGCGATAAATGATCGTGTGTCTCTATGATCATGGCTGACAATCTTCATAACCAGCTCCTCAGGCGTCAGGATGTACAGACCTCACTCTAAATCTCAATGACCTCGAGCTCGTCTATACCATCCTAGATAAAAATTAGCATGTCAGACTTCGTTGGAAACGCAAGAACTTACGCTATCTGATTCCTCTGAATTCAACTTGGGCAAATAAATCCTGTCCTTATCAACCCATATGTCTATCACCTGGTCAGCACCAAATACTCTATCCGACACGACCTCCACGTAAGGCAGGGACGTCGTCAACGTCTCTGCCGATTCGGTGATTTCTATCGTAGATGGTTCTGTCACTACTATTCCTAAACCCTGCCGGCGCTCAACAGCCAACGGGCTGAAGTCCATCATATGCAACTTATAATCCATGTTATTCGGGTGATCTTCCGATATCGCGTCCGCTGCAGGAAATGCCTGCAACACTCGATTCCCGCTAACGCCAACTCTGCACCGCCAGTTGTGCACGAAAACACGAGCGTTTAGAGGACCCCAACAATCCCATGAAATCTCTGCTATTCCGTTGAAGGCCCCAGCTTGGGGATAGAAGAAAATCCTAGTGGAAATGACGAATGTGAATGAGTTTGTGGCATCCCGAATGCGTGTGATAAGGGTTAATATCCGATTTTTAGGATCCGAGGTCCACATTGTTCGTTGGGCTTGCATCTGCAGTTGTGAGCTATGTGCAATATCGTCCATCGGAAGGAGGCACTGTATGCCCGTGACTGATACAGGCATCAGGAAGCAGGCCAGCAGTTGAGGTGCCTGTGACAGATCCTCAATTGAATAGAGCTTCAAATCCTTGCTGACAATCAGCAGTCTATCGTTGCCGAGGAAACAAAAATCAAGCGACTCCCCAACCTCTGGGTTTATTATCGCGTCACTGAGCACGCACTAATAAAACGAGTGTCAACCGCCAACTGTAAACCGATTCTAACCAAAGCTCACACTGGACGTTGTTGAGCGTTGCCAGTCCCAAACTTGCAAAAACCATATCTCCTCGCCGAACTTATAGCCACCTTCATGAAACAGCAAAGAACGCCGGAAAGCGATATGCCTCCCAAAACCCTCGAGCTTCCAATTTTCTATTGCATAGAGGCCGTCCTCGCATCTTGGAAGCCCCGACAGAAACAGCGTCTTTCCCGCGGCTTCGGGGTGGACACCACCATCTCCATCCAGGGCTCCAAGGTCGATGTACAACCTCTCGTCATCCATCCCGAGGGTTTCATCGGCAATCATGCACGCAATGGCAATCAAGTTTTGCGCCGGGTCCATAAACACCTCGATGCTATCTGCATTGGGAATTGAACACAGTGATCCTGAAGGCCAATCACGCTCGATCTTTTGTTGTGAGGGTTTTGGAAGTATTGGAAAGATCTTAGCCGATTGTTCATCTTCGTTGAATAAGCAGAGATGCCCGTCTGCGAGAGATGTTTTGGCGTCGTGGAATTGTTCTGGTATAGAAACTGTTTCAAAAGATTGGATATCAAATTTGAACCATGCGTAGGCTTTGTCCCGCAGAAGCTGTAGGCGCTTGGAAATAGAGGTGTGGTTGTCGAGATCTGTGTCTGGGACAGGGAGCAATTGCTGACCACCGAGTTCAGTGATATACTGAAGCTCGGATGAGGACATGTACGTCTGGCGAAGTGCCTTGCATACCTGCAAGATGATGATCACTGAGATCAAAGGATCGATCAACACTCAGTGACTCACGGATGTACAGCGCAGAATATCTTGGTAAGGAAGGAAGCTCAGAATATAGGATTGGAGTTCTTCAGCGAGAGCTAAGAGCCCTGTAGATCTAGGCTTCATCTAATTTTCAGCTTGGTTCACTGTCGTGATATGAGATGGTATGAGCCAGTGCTCCGAGTTGTTTGAATAACAGCGTCTATATATAGACAGCCCCTGAGTACTGCTCAGCTTACCGGCCATCATGCGCAAACAGCTTTCAGTGGCCCTCAACGTCTTGCTCGCCGATCACCCGTACAGAATAGACAGAAACAAAGTGCGGTGCCAAGAATGTGCGATTACCGTCTTTCAAGCCCACTCAGGCCCCATGCAACCTTCGACTGCACGAAATCAAATCTAGAGTCGATATCCTTAGCATTAGATCGCGCAAAGAGGCCAGACTAAATGACATCCCCCAAGTATATGGATCGTACGTCAGGCTTGCGAGTTTCAAAAAATTCTTTGTGAAGCCGATAATTTCCAACGCTCGGGCGTCACGCGCTTCCGCAATTTCCTGCAAAATAGTATCATTCACATCGGAATTTTCTGTAGATGCTTCAATATGCTTTGTGACAGCCTCTGAGAGAAATATTGCATCCCTGATGGCGAGGTTCACGCCCTGGCCAACCATGGGTGAATGAATATGGGCTGCGTCCGAGTCACCCACTAGGAAAATTGCAGCCAAGACGCGTGAAGGTGCGGTCAGCGATGGCTGAATGCCAGGGTTCTGAAACGTGTCGACCAGATCAGCTGGTCGATCTTGACAGGTGTCGGATTAAGGGATGGATCCGATGTTATACACGCTGGACCATATGTGTTGGCAACCAAGTGCTGGACGTACTCCTTCGGGGGTGAATGGGGCGGCTCTCCGTTCTCCGCTAGTACAGCACAAGCTACACGAATTATGGATTTTGTAATGGGCTTTCCATCTCGCGTCATCTCGTAATTGAAGGGGTTGCCGAATGGTGTGAGCACAAGGACACTGCCTGAGAAAACTGTGTTATTGAGGTGATCCTCGATGGTTAGCGGACCAACAGGTTCGGGCTCGAATGTGACATCTGCTACGACCATTTGAGCCAATATGATATTGCTTAGGTTTGGGCCTTCTGGGTCAGAGAACCCAATTCCAGAAATGGTACGAATCTAAAGGTGCTCGTTAGACATGCTAAGCTAGCAGGCACCAGGAACCCAAAATTGAGCGGGCACCATCTCTTGTGCCGGGGATTGCATATTCCTTTGTCAGTGAGGGACTCTTTACTTTCGCATCGTTTTGTGGAGGACTGAGGGACGTCGTAATATCTGCTTCGATCCGGCAGTATGGCAATATAATACGGCGGTCTAGACCATCACCTCACGAACATCGACGTACCTCGTGACTGTGAAAACCGAACGTTACATACCAGTCAATTCAAAGCAGGAGGATACACGCGATGCTAATGTTCTGCGAATGTGGAAAATCCTTGATATTGAGAACGACAAGCTGCCAGAGCAGACAAATAATCAAGAGGCCCGTATGCCTGTAGTGCTTTACGAGAGCTGAAAGAAAACTCAACATGGTACTGATGCCTACGAGAGCGAAAACTTGCTTGATATGTTATAATGAGCAGACACCAGAATGCGAAAAATGGAAACGAAAGGAGCCACGGAGGCCTAACACCACCGACAGCCTATGCAACAGTATACACGCGCTTCATCCATCACACGCATCATCGCAGCGATGCCTTGGACGTCTTCGCGCTCACCAGCCCTCCTCCCATCCCCGCGTCATCATCAGTCGCAGCTTGGTTGGCGCTCGCGTTACGGATAGACGTAAGCACCTCCTTGCAGTACTTGAGCTTGTCTACGAGTCGCTGGTTGAACTTGGCCTGTTCGGGATCTGCAACAGGAGGTTGTAAAGATAATGTCATAATCTCGCTGAGCGTGAATCGCGTGATCTTGTAGTTCTTGTCAATATGCGTCACCAGTAAACCATGAGACGAAAGGATAACTTTTGAGTGATCGTAGAAGTTGAACTATATGGAATCCAGCGTCAATTGTCAAGCACACGAATAGGGGGTAAAATGAATGACCTGAAGGACGTCATGACTCATCTTGAACACGATAACGTGTTTCATACGCAAATACTTCTGTACGAAATCCATTCCCTTAGTGCGGTCATGGTCCTCGAAAGTGTACTCGTAGTCGCCGTACAGGCGGTCCATGATGTAGCGCTCGAAATGCTTGAGAAGGTAGACCTTATTCTTGAGGTCCTCAGGAAACTCGGTTACAGAATAGTTCTTCCTAACGTAGACAGTTCCGTGGCGTCGAGAGGAAATGTAATCAAAGTGACTGGGACATGTGTCAAGTCATGCAAAAATCAGAGGTAGACAAGAACTCACTGCTTATCTGCTGAGAGAATGAGGGTTGTACTGTCATTGAAGTGCACACCGACAGACCCATCCGTCAGCGCGTAACCCATTCCGTACTTATTGCAGTAATCCACCCATGACACGATGAAAACGCGCTCATCAGGGATGGTAGTATCATCACGGGGATCACGGAACAGCTTGCCGGCAGCCTTCGCGTCAAATGCCTGCGTCAAAGTCTGTGCAGCGGCATCAAATCCATTGAGTTTTGCTTGCGGAGATTCCAAGTGCACGTCCTGCACTAGAGTTTCTTTGCGTTCTCCGCGCATCGGCTCCTTGCCCTTCAGATCCTTGCGGGTAGGAGGAAGGTTCTCCTGGTCTTCATCGAGGCGCAGTGCGCCGAGACCAGCCACCGGAGCCATCTGGGCCACGATTCTCGCCTTCTGCGATTCGAGCTCCTTCTGTCTCTGCTGATCGTGGTTTTTCTCTCGAGTTCCTCGAGGCACATCGTTCTCTTCTTCTATGTCTTGCAACCCACGTGCAGTGCGCACGTTCCGTAGAGGTGATTTCGTATCCTTCGCGGCTTGCAGTTTCCTGAACAGAGGCGACTCCTTGACTCCGTTTGTCGACATCACCAACGGCTGCCTGGCAGAACTAAGCAGCGCAGAGATAGGACTGCCAGGCTGAACAGCCTTCTGGAACTCCTTCTCTTGCTGAGCGATGGTCGACGTAATCGGATTCTTCGCCTTGTCTTCCGGAGCTGACGGAACTGCTATGGTCGAAATATGGTCGTCATCCAGCCACACAGCTTTCTTGAGCTTCATGAGGTTAACTACGGACATTGGGCGCGTAAGGTATCGGAAGTCGGGGGGCGCGTCATGTGCGGAGACGGGAATAAATGGTGGGACAATGCCGAGCTCGATGAAGGGCGACTTAAGGATTTCAAGGAGAGTGGGACGTTTCGAGGGGTCAGGTGTTAAAATAGACGTTATGCAGTCCTTAGTATCGGGTGCAATGCGGCGTTCAGGTGGGAACTCGTAGACGTTGTCGCGGATCCGTCTGCACGAATGGTTGATTAGAAATCAGGATACAAGAATGGTATGCCTCACGTATAAATCTCCTTGACGTCCTTAGTTTGGAAGGGTGGACGTCCGATAACAAGTGTGTACAAGATGACACCAATTGACCAAGTGTCAACCTCGAAGCTGTGCCCGTTGGCGGTGTCAAACAACACCTCAGGGGCAATGTAGTTTGGGGTGCCACAAATGGTTTTCTTTCGTTCACCAGGGTTCTCAATCAAGGCAGCAAGACCAAAGTCGCCGACCTTGATGTTCATGTTCGAGTCAAGGAACAAATTCCCGAGCTTAAGGTCACGATGGATAACCTGGTGGGTATGCATATAGTGGCATGCGCCGATGAGCTGCACAAGGAAGAATCGGGCCTCGCACTCGCTGAAGCGACGACGACGACGGAGCATATCCATCAATGATCCGCTTGTACAAAGCTCGAGTGTCATGTAGACGTTATCGTCATCTTCGAAACATTCCTGGAAGCGCACAATGTTAGGGTGAGCGAGCGAACGGTGAATCTTGATTTCTGCGTAGAGCTGAGCAAATAAATGTGTCAAGATGCAAGTAGATGATTAGATGTGGTGTAGACTTACCTTGGTCTTAGCCTTCTTCGTCTTCAGAGACGATTTGGTAACGACCTTGCAAGCAAGGTGTTGGGCGGCACTGTGACGACCGTCTGCCACCTCATAGACACGCGCAAATCCTCCCTGTTTGAAACATGAAAGGTTAGTGTGTACAAGGCGGCAATCGACGGAAATCCTACTTCTCCGAGAAATCCTACACGGTAGTACTGAACTTGTCGATTCTGGTCGACGATTACTCTTGGGGGTGAGGGAGGGGTAGTCTTGCTATTCTGCCTGGGCAAAGGTGGGTCGGCTGGAGTTGCCTTGGGTTTCTCTTGTGGCTTTACAGGAGATGTCAGGTGAGGCTGATTGAGAACGTTTGCATTTGTGAAGGGGTGACGACGATGAACGGGCTGTTGCTGATCAGAGGGAGCGGGCATACGGGCATGAGTATAAACAGACATTTCAATGGCCTAACACCTTGAAAGTCTGATGGTTGTCTTGAGAAGAGAAGAGAAGAAGTGCTCAGAAAATGAACAGAGCCAAAACAAGACCAACTTTAACTGTTCTTTGGCTGACAACAATTCAAGGCGTGGCTACCGCGTGTTTCGCGTGTGTATTATGTAATCCATCACGTGTAAAATCAACATGCTCGTGACCGCTCACAAAACCCTAACCTTAGTCTGGGGTTCCATGGTCCACTACTAGTCAAAGCGATGGTCAAAACATCCAGTCAAAGCCACTTCATTGTTTGGAAAAGCGGGAGCGATTAGGGTATGCTGCGAATAAAAGAGCCTGTGGTGGCGTCGATGACCTTCCTCATCCCACAAGACGTGATAACGGCCACAAGATCCAACTCGACCCGCCGCAGTACTAACTTTCTTTTGCTGTGGACGTGAACTGTGGGGTTTTATCATCTACCCATTGATGACCTTGGCACTGAAAACGTCCACAGGACCCATACCTCTAGGGAATCATGTTTAAACTAAAAACCCTGTCTTTCTCAGGCAAGGGAAGGCTGAACTTGAAAGTCACGAGTTTGACTAAGGCTAGGTACGCCGCTACTTCATAGTCGTGGCCTTCACTTTACAGAAGATCTTCCTACAGAAAAGAAAAACGAAATCTGATGCAGGAAGTATATTCCGCGGATCCTGAAGCCAATGAGTTGGATGGCGCTAAGCACCCCACGGAATCGGATGATACATCTATGAACACCCAACCGGCTACATCTGACTCAGCCATTGACACAGCTTCAGACGGCAAATCGTTACCTAGTCACTCCTTCACTGGTGTTATGATGGTTTCGAAAGGCTACGCCATTATCAGGCGAACACTCAAAGCTGTTCCTCGAAATTCACAAAGAATGCACTCCCGGAAGATGCAGTACCACTTCTCCCAGGCTTATAGCCCCACCAAGACCTCCACACAGCTCTCACCTACTTCGACGATGCCAGATGATTCTACAGGACCGGTGTGTTATGTAGAACCTTCTATCAATCATGATCTATCGACGAAGGTCAAGACTCATCTCCACATCGCCGAGGATGATATTCCGGCCGCAGTGTCAGAACCATCTGGTCACCCCACGGAATGCAAGCTACATGTATCGAATGACGATGACGACGATTCCATGCTATGCAGGAATTCCAGGTGTCCGCGGCGTTGCACTAGTAACCATTCCGTGCCCGACAGTGCACTGAACCTGAGCACAACTGCTCGAGAAACACGGAAGACTGAGAATGGTCGAATTTTGGATTCCGCGGGAGAGGAAGAATTGTGTTCTCACGCAATTTGTCGCTTTCCTCGCGGCTCTACGCCCGCCCCTTCTAGCAATACCAAGACACCTTCAGCTTCGAAAGGAGAACCCAAACGCGCAGTTGCACAATTGACAAATGTCAATGTCGAGGAAGGCACTGGTATTCGCAAGGCCTACTGCCCCACTCAGGCCCCAGTAGACACTACTCCTACCGATGCCAAAGTGTCGCCAAACGCAGCCCCATTTCTACTCCTTCCTGTAGTCGATTCCGCTAGACTACCTGCCATGTCGATCGAGCATCTGGGGTCATCAACAGAAAGTGTTGTATTCAACAGCCCCTTTGCCGCATGCCAGGTTGATGAGAGACACGTGGCATTGTCGTCTGGTCTCATTCCATCGCTTCCCATCCTACCCTCAACCACGCTGCATGATCTTTACCCACCGACAGATGGACCCAAGTTACTTGCAAACAACGGTATCTCGTCCCTTACATCGATATTTCCTGTTCCTTTTATGAATCCTCCGTCGTACGGGGCAGCCTTCAATTCCCATGCTCTGGCACTTCCCAACCTACCTGAACAAGTGCTTTTTGCCGAGCAGCCAGTCTCCACGTTTTCAGGACCCTCCCTCAGTGCCACTACGTACGACGGGTTTACCGCGGGGCCATTCTGCTCTGGACCTTTCACTTCCGACTCGCTTGACATATCTTCTGACTACGCATCTTTTGTCAATCACGGTGATGTCCGTGCTAATAAAGGTTCCCCGTCGCAACCAGAATGGATTGGCCATTCCGACTGCATTGACGTAGAAATGGTAGATGCTGTCATTAAACCTACGACGTTAATACCGCAGCAATGCCTTGCGAAGCCTTCTGCGGAACTAAATACGTTTAGGCCCTTCCTTGACCTCCCTCCTCTTGATGTCACCACTGCGATACACTATGCTTGTACCCATGAATCTCCAGCTTCAATTACCGTATGTGGCGGAGTTTCAACAGATGTGCCTGCAGTTGGGCCTAGCTCCGAGGAATTCTCTACGAACGTCGAAGCTAGCTATTATCAGCCTGCATTTGATTCTACTGCACGTTATTTTCCAACCGATGTCGGATCTTCAGCTGTTCAGTCTGGGCTCGGCCATAGTTCGCGATGGCCTTCTAGCATTCTTGAAGCACAATCGGCTGTATTTTCGATGCCCATACCAGAACGACCTACTGTCTTATCTGGTTCAAGATCCATATACCCCTGTTCTGGTCCTTCTGAGATACCATCAGTAGAGCAATATGTTCACGAGATTGTCGCTCTGGAACAAGAGATACAAGGGACCTCCGGGCAGGCCAATCGTCTTCACGCCATCCTTGAGAACGAATACGCTCGTAAGTGAACCATTTGTTCCAAAGACTGGACTAACGGACATCGTATCCTGAAGAACAGGTATGTTTTGTAGACCTCAAGTTCGACGCTCACGAACACGCTGCATTCCAGCCCATTCCTGCCCCGAACACAGTGATCCACGAGGAGATCGTGGTGCAGCCAGTCGGTCACGTTAACGACACCATTACCCCAGTCCGTCGCCAACCCCAGTACATCACACCGTCAGCACCAAGCATCACCGAGAGAGGTTCTGATGGAAAAGAAACCCAGACAGACGACGATACGAAAACCGAACCAGACGATGATGCAAAGACTGAGCCGGATGATGGGATTAATGAGAAGGATGTGAACGCTGAAGTACTTGCCCACGCTATACTCGACATTCCGCTTCCACCAGCGATAGTCGCAAGCGTTCAACTCCTTGGCCAACGGAAACGGAGGAACTCGTGTTGCCGTGAAGGCATCACCCGCATGCGTGCAAAGAGAAGGCAGATGAACATTGAAGAGAGCGAGGAAGACAGCAATGGTGGTATTCGTGCACATCGGATGCGGTTTAATCATTTTTCGAGACCGTCACCTTATGGATCGGTGCTGTGGCGACGCAAAGGTCATGGAAAGGGACATGAGAGATGGTATCCTTCGAGCGGCCTTCACTCCCAGGTCAACGTACCGTCCGGCGAGACCTCTCAGACGTCAGCAGTTGAGTCAGGCGACAGGTCCCTGTCGTGTTCTAAAGTGCATGGACTAGAGTCCACTCCAGCTCAAAGCGCCCAGCGTCACACCACTGCCCCCACATCTTCACGACGTCAGTTGCGAGACGAAGACTCTCACTATAACGCCTCTGGCAAACTTCGCAACAAGGAGAGACCCGAGAAACAGACCCGATTCAAAGGTTGCGTCGAGCAAATGAGAGACTTTGTGCAAACCCCACCACCACCGGCAAATCCAATACCAGACAAAAAGAGACCGCCGGCCCTGCGTCGGGTTACTGGGTACGGGAGCGCGGGTCATCACCATCGGGCTCATCGTCCCACCAATGGCAGTGTGCAAGTACGTACAGACAAGCTGGATGTCATGCGGCGTGCTCGCCTGGCTACAAGCAGTCCAGCTTCGAGACATTCTCCCACCAAGGGCGATATCATGCGGCATACCCGTTTAATTACAAGCAGTCCAACTTTGAGACATGCACTTGCGCTGAGACCACCGCGTGTTGTATCAGACACCTAGGACAAGGATCTGTTGTGTAGTTTCACATTTGCGGCAGCCGTATTTTATATTTGCGCAAGGGCGTCGTCTGTAACCCTTGCTTGCCTAGTTTAAGTTATGAACCGCACGTGCCAATAACATGGAGGAAGAGCCCGGAGAGTACGACGTTTTAATGCCAGTGGTCTCGCGCTGGTAGTGGTCATTGTCCGATGAAAAGCGCGGCAATCAATTGCTGAGGATTAAGGCTACATATTGGTAACAAGCAGTACATAGCCTGACTGCATCACGGAACATAATCGGGTGTTGACTACAGTACATGGGTAACGTCAATTGAAGTGCAGCGTGGAGCATGAGTATGAATTCAAAGGAAGGTTAGAAGAGATCTGGCCAGCAAAACTCTGAGAGAAAAAGTTCGACTTGATCGGTCTTCGAAAATGGAAGGATTCAGTTCTGAACGTCCAAATGTTCCCTGCACAACGGACAGGTCTGGTTCCTCGCCAGCCATGGAATCAGACAACTCTTGTGGAACCTTGCAGAACAATATAAGCCGGCAGTCACTACAAGAACAAGAACAACATACGCATGACGACACTTTGCTCCCAACACGCCATGGTCCCCACTTTTGAACTGGGACAAGCAGATAGTGCACTTCTGTACATTCACACCCAGCAGCGACAATTTCAGCTTCACACGTCCATCACTTGTCACCCTTCGCCTCTCTAGTTCTACCAATCCAACAAGGCAGTTATCTAAACTGTCAGGATTGCGATGTAATGTGGCAGGACCGATGAAATCGGAGATGAGGAGGAGGGCCTGCGCATGTGGGTGACTTCAAGTACGGGCCTGAGAATTGTGCATCCCGAATACTCACGTCGTAATTTGAGCCGTCATCGCGGGGGTGATCATCTCCTAGGCTCCCAACGAGACCAGTGATGAATTCGGCTGCGGGTGATGTGAATGTACACGAAGATGGCAACGTTGTTGATGTTGGCGTGAGTGGCCCACGAGGACTGGAGCTGCCAACAGTGACGCTGTCACTGTCAATATCGTCCTCGAGGTAGTCGATGGGGAGAGGCGACGGAGTACACACAGGTGGAGTACGATCAGGTATCATGGGCGTGCTGTCCGGGAGAGGTGGGGTGCGGTTTGGCAACGGGGGTGTGTGAATGAGGAGGGGAGGGGTGTGACTGGCGCTGGAGGGGCTAGCTTGATCCAAGCTGTCGTCGTCCAAATTGATCAACAGGCCCTCGGGCACATGCAGGTTTTTGGAAATAGCCCTGGGGTGGTGCAAGACTGTAATAGCGGTGGAAGTCTTCGGATCCGGTGTCCGGCCTACAAGCCATGTAAGAGAGGGCGATGTAGATGGGGTCTGGGGTAGAGGACGGCCTGCATAGTGACGCCGAGGAGATGCAGGAGCAGGGCTATACGGAGGGGTATGTGACTCTGGGGGCGGGGTAGGCGGTCCCGAGGGGAAGATCGCACTATACGCAGGCGCACTTCGCATCTCCAACTCGCGCGACAAGGACCGTCCACGATGAACGAGGATCTCCTCGCGGCAGGCTGGAGTCCGACGACGCGAGACCCGCTCTGTCGCAGACCTGGTAGGCAACGAGTTATTGGGCGCTGGAATGGGTGTAGCAGGCGTCACATTGTAGTCAATGTAAGTCACTTCTGAAGCCGATGTCGGAGAAGCTCTGGAATATGTGCGGGTAATCTTCGGAAGCTCTGGCTGGGTAACAGCACGAGGGGTCGAATGTGAACGAACATGTTCATGCTGAACTTGATGAGTTCCCAAGTTCATCTGCGAGAAGGAAGTAAGTGCCCTTCCCACTGAAGGTTGGGATAAGGATAGGGATGACAAGGTTGGCGAGTCCCTCAACGTTATCCCACGGGTAGGGAGACGAGATCTCTCCAATTCCTCGCAAACGCCAAGATCCTGTTGAGAGAAGGATGGAAGCGTCCTTCCGACTGTGGCCAACGACAAGCTCGAGGAGCTGAAGAGGGAAGCAGAAGACGAAGAAATTGGGGATACTGGGGCACTCGATGCGCATGTGTGATCGCTACGCAAGCTGGAATTTGTGCGCCTCCGAACATGCCGATTTACAAATGGAGGAGAAGCCGGACGTTGAGGACGATCTTCAGACGGAAGTACAGTCCGAATGCTAGGACGGTATGGGTGTCGATTTGTATTTGAGCTGCGAGTATCTTCTGTAAAGACCTCGGGATAAGGCCACGTCTCTGCAAAGCCCGAGCTTAGTGCAGGAGCCGGGCTTGGGGGGCTAGGGTGACCGGAGGAGTCTTCCAAAGAGGAGTGAGAGGAGTCGGTGCGATCCAAGACTTCCCAGTCCTCCAAGGGTTCAGCACCTGCGCGCTCTTTCTGCTTCCGATGGAACAGCTTTCGAGAAAAGTGGTGATCTCCGTGACCATGAAGTGCGGAAGGTGAAGATAGATTGAGGAGTGAAGGTGTGCTCTTGAAGAACGGACTGGGGTTACGCAACAGCGAGATAACAGATGACGAGGGTTGTGGTGATTGAGACCTATGGAATATTCTCGATGGAGAAAGGGGAAGGCTCGGAAGAGGCAACTTGTGTTTAGGCGTAACTGGAGAAGATGCATCAGATGCTGCCTGCACGCTGCGGTCGTCAGAATATGAATCTTGATCCTCAGGAATCCTGAGTGACAATCGAGAGTTCGCGAAACGAGACTGAGAAGTAGGGCTTCGTTTTGGAGCCTGACTAAACAATCGGGTCCGCTGCGGCACAGCTGGAACATGTGATTCCACGGACCGCTGATGGTGCCTTGTCACTCTTTCCTCGAGGGGAACTCCACGTTGTCGATCCATTTCCCATCTCTGAGGTGGATCTATGTCCACAAGCTCTATACTTGACTCGTCGTCATCAAGTAGTGCCTTCTGTTGTACTGGCACCGGGAAGGCGCAAGACCCTGATGAAAGATTCGGCGCATGCACAAGCGTGGGACTCGGGGTATGCAAGGGCATCATCAAAGGCGATAACGCAGGTGGGGGTATCGATAAAGGAGTCGCTGAAACTGCGGATATCAGTGGATCTGTGTGCATAATGATGTTATCATGCGTAGCTGAGGGCTGTGTAGAGCCCGAAGAGGAGGTGCGATTTGTGACAGGTAAATGTTCTGGATGCATATGAACCCCAGCCACGAATGTAGATGAAGCAAGTACAGATGAAGCAAGACTGGACAGGGTAGGACTGGTCGCTACCTCGTAAGTTGGAGGCGGTGGATAATCCGAAGTATCTAACCGATCAGTTGAGACATTCAATTCTGCCACCTCGAGACATTTGATTTAATCTCACCCCCATCTTCCCGCACTCTTGCTTGTCTGCGACGGGCGCTGGCACCACTGCGGGTATCTCTAAAAGAGTAGGCAAGGTTAAAGCGGATTTCTTCGCGTTGGCGTTCGTCTTTGTCTGTTTTCTTGGGCTCTTTCGCTTTACCACGGATCTTACCAGTGGTAGCTTGTCGACTGGGCTGAGCGGTTTCCATAGCCTGATACGGGTCAACCTGAGCGGGCTTCGTGGCCCGTTTGCTTGAGGTCATTGTGAAGCACTGAGGGAGGATAGAACAGCCTGAGATGGCAGACAAGGGCGAAGATGGGCAACACGCCTTCACCTGCAGGCGACCTGACTCGCTCTGGTATAGTAGGTGTTTATATTTCTTTGGCGGTTTACCAAAGAGGCATGGCGCCCTATCCTTGCGGCACTCGTGCCATGATCCTTACGCGGAACAGGGACGAACATGAGCCATTCATATCGCCTGCTGAGAGAATACGACAGAATGCCTTTGCAACGTTGCAGGGGGACGTTTCAGTGCAGAAACACATACCGTATTTAGTGGCTGACATAAGCATCACACCTGGCATTTGCCGACGGGACCAATGCATGACATAAGCATCACGACGCACGTGACCCCTAACGCGTCTGTGAAGAGGTTGTAGAACCTAGATCTTGAAACTTTGTACACCATGCCAGGGCGCGTATCCTCTGTCGAGGAGACCCTCACCGCCAGCGTCCCCAAGATTTTCGACCAAGTTCAGAATTCCACTGCAAATCACCAGAAAAATATCGTTGCACTCCACAAACTCCACCTAGATGCTGCCAGTTTCACCGAACCCGTACACAATGGCAGAAGCATCAAACTCACCGGTGAGCGTATGTTCGAGGAGAAATTCAAAGACATACTATGCAGGGCCGCCGCTGTAAAGAAAGGAACATCGCAGGGCGACCGGATAGTCAAGTTTGTTGGAGCATATACAAAATACATCAATGAGAGAGGTATGATGTCTGCTCATTTCACTGATCCTAAATCTTATTTTATCGTAGCTGCTGAGGTAAAGAAAGAGGATGACAACGACGATGATGACGATGAGACCACAGCCTCTCGCTTTGTTGAGAAAGTGCTTACCTTCCTCCTAATTGGCTTTGAAGCCAAGGACAAGGTTGCACGCTACCGCTGCGTCCACTTTTTGGCGGAGATGGTCGCGCACTTGGGTGAAATTAGGTTGGAATTTTTTTTGTGCAATAATCCGCGCTGACTAGGCATAGCGAAAAGTTGTACACTGAGCTCCGCACAGCTCTGTTCGAGCGCGTGCACGACAAAGAAACATTTGTTCGAGTTCAGGCTGTCATTGCACTTTCGAAACTATGTGGCTCGGAAGATCCATCTGATGTGGAAGAAGGAGAGCCCACTGCCCTTGAGATCTTGCTGGAGACTCTTAGTTGTGATCCTGCCGCGTTGGTTCATTTGTCATCAGTCGCCCAACAGTGTGCTCATCACTTGTCTTATAGAGACGTCCGTAGAGCCGCATTGCTCAACATTCCTCTGTCTTCAGCGACCCTAGATGCTGTCCTTGCTCGAACCCGCGACACTGATACGATCATGCGCAAGCTGGTTTATTCCGCTATCTTAGTCCAACATTGCTTTGTTTCTGATGGCTCTGCAATGGGGCTCGTTCATCCTCGCGTGCTTACCATCGCCCAGAGAGAATTCATCATTCGCAATGGTTTAGGTGATCGAGAACCAGCAGTTCGCCAGGCTGCAGCTTTATTACTCAGCAAATGGGTAGACGTTGCTCGTGGAGACGTCAAGAATGAAGAAGGCAAGACCGCTAAAGATGATGTTCTCGCACTTCTAAGCCTCTTTGATCTTACGGAGAGCACGGTTGCAGAAGACGCACTGCTGAGTATTTTGGACAGACGCCGTGATATTTCCGACCACGTCGAGTTTAAGGGTATGTTCCATTGCAGAATCTCGGTCGGAGGAGCTCATTAGTACATCCACAGATGCCTACTGGGCCAACCTGACCCCAGAGCGAGCTTTTTTCGCTCGCGTTTTCGTTGACCACTGCATTGTCATTAAAGATGCAGAAAAACTGGACGCTTCTCTCCCGGTTGTCACTGCCCTTGCCTACCACATTCAAGCTGCCTACAATGCATACCAAGAAGACTTGGAGGTTGCCGAGCAAGAAAGAGTAATTCGTGGTGAACCAACTGAGGAAGAAGAAGAGGCTCGCATTGACAAGGAATTTGTCATAGGCGAGATGCTCAAGGTTTCTGTGAATCTAGACTACGCTGATGAGATTGGACGCCGGAAAATGTTCCAGCTCGTGAGAGACATGATCTCTCAGGAAGCACTACCCGAATCGCTTGTCGCTAGATGTTTGGACGTATTGCGAATACTATCACCAAATGAGAGGGATCTTATTCGAGTGGTTGTAGAAGTAGTCCACGAGCTTAGGGATGTCAGCGACGAAGAAGAAGTTCTAGTAAGTCGGACACCTCTTTGTTCATATTTCATTCCCATGATAACCTTATCTTTGCTAGAAGGAGCCTGCAGATGACGGAGAGACCAATTCTGGCGAAACACCCATGTTAACTCGTATGGCACCCAAGGGACCAAAGTCATCAGAAGATATGTCTTCCGAAGAACGAGCCCGTATGGACGCGATTGATTTGCGTTGTCTGTCACTTTGTATAGGCATGCTGGAGCGTGTTAACGGAGTGCGTCATAGCTAATGTTCAGTTTCCTAATCACTCACTGTTACTCAGACATTCGAGGAAAATTCGACACTCGAAGGCATTCTTGGCGAGCTAATCATTCCTGCCGTCAAGCGTAAGGAATTGGTACTTCGTGAAAAGGGTCTCATTTGTTTAGGTCTTTGTTGTCTTATCGCTCGAGTATGCTCACGTTACCCATCATGTGGTTTAGAAACTAATTAATTTCACAGCGCATGGCTCTCAACTCTTTCCAGCTTTTTTTGGGTCAAATTCAGACTGCCCCAGAGGTCCTGAGGATCCGTGTGCTGCAGATCGTCTTCGACATTCTCATGGTGCACGAAAATGACTTCTTGAACAAAGAGGGTGGTGCAGTGGGTAACAGCAGCTTCAACCTCATTGCTGTGCTCACACTTCTACAGAGCGAGCGTATCGTCGAATTTTTCTTGCATGTCCTGGAAATTGAGGAATCGGACAAGGTGCAAGCCCTACTGTGTATCGGCCTTGCAAAGCTTGTCCTTGCCGGAATGATCTGTGATGATAAGGTTGGTGCTGATAGATTGTTGCACAATGTCAGGAGGTAATGCCTCTTCAGGTACTGCAAAGCCTAGTTGCTGCATATCTTGCCCCGGACACGATTGACAACCAAGAAGTCCGCCAGTGCCTTGCCTATTTCTTCCCCGTGTACTGCTACTCCTCCCCAGTCAACCAGCGGAGAATGCAACGGCTGTTCGTTGGATTGTTCGAGGAACTTGCCCCAGAAACCCGAAACGTTGACGAAGCCCAGGATATGGTTGGTCCTGCTCAAATAGCAGCTATGTTCGTGGACTGGACCGATCCGCAGAAAGCTATGTAAAGCAACGTTATTGATCTTGAAAGTGTTAGTTAAAATGATGCAGCGAGGTGCAAGATCAGCCAACTGACGAGACAATTCATATCGACCTGGCAAGCGACATCGCAAGAGCATTGTTCGACGACAAAATGATAAGTATGTCAATAAATTTCCGGAGCAAACCATTAACCAACGCTGAAATTACAGAGGAGGACAAGAAAGTTTTATATCAGGTTCTTGGGCGGCTATACTTACCGGACAAGGTTGATGACGATAAAATCCGCACACTTAAATTACTACTTCACAACCTCAATTCTGTGAGTTCATCTGAGGTTTTTGTGTCGATCAAAAAATCATCCGCATACAGCGTCGACCGATCCGTGACACAGCAGCCAAGAATGCGCTTGCGAAATTTGATGCTGCGATCTCGAAAAGATATGCTGAGCAGCTAGAGAGCTTCAACGAGGAAGACTACAGGCAACTGGAATACCTGAAAGATGTGTTCGAGTTTCTTGATGACATCATTCCCTTGGACGACGGCGAGGAGGTTGACATACCTCGCACTCGTGCCCGGAAGAGGTGTGATTTCCGTTAAGCTACCGTTTATACGCGTTGAAACTGATTGAGTGACATAGGCGCTCAGAAAGCATTGCTACTGATATCACGGACAGCATCGCACCAGATGAAAGTGTGGCTTCTGCTGCTTCTTCATCACACCCAAAGGGCAAGGGCAGAGGGAAACAAACCAAGTAAGGAGTTGTTCGTTCATTATTAACTTCCAGTCGATCAATTGTTATTCAGGCGGAGACGTGTTTCTGATTCCGGTGACTCGGATGATGTCCTATCGGACCATGTTACCCCAGCGCCCACACGAACCCTGCCAAAGCGGGCCGCGTGCGTCAACATGTCATGATTTTCCCGTTTAATGTGGTCTTAACTTTTGCTCGCAGATCGGTAAAGAAACCTCAGGTCGTGCAGTTAATAGACGATGAGGATGACGAGGAGGAGGAAGAGGAGGAGGAAGCTACATCCCCTCCTGCCTCTCCGAACGGGCGAAGGCCCAGGCCGTAAGTCGCTTGCATAAGTGGGACAGCACATACTCATTTGTTCGTATGCAGTGCAAGCAAAGCGAGGGGTAACATTCAGCCTGCTTCTGCAGGGGATAGCACCCTCGATTCCATCATGGATAGCGAAGAAGACGAAGAGGAGGAAGACGAAGTGGCTAACGATATTTTGGCTTCGGAGGAGTAGAATTTTCATGATCTATGAGTACAGTATCTATTATGATTTATATGTACCCCGTACCACTGTACTTCTACGGGCAGGACTGCTGCTTTCACAGGACTGGGTGATTCCGTCAGATTGGATGATAACATGCTTTTTGGTAGCGAGTTTAGCCACTCGACTGCAGTCTGCCATGACATGCAATAGTGTCAGCAAAAAAACCAGTGTGATTGGTCTCCAGGAATCGCTGCGTCCAGTTCCCAACGCGTATATCGATCATGTATGTATGGACCCAGTGCAAAACCTGATCGTCATCGGGCACCACACCACCGATCATCATCATGAATATCCCCCGGACCGGACCGAGAGCCTTGACCTTAAGGCTCTGGACCGAGATGACGTCCACCCCCAAGCAGCTGGGCAGAGGCTGTTTCTATCAATCTGAGCTTATAAGGGAATGCCAAGGCCACACTTTGAAGCTCCAGGGGTTCGGGAGGCATATTGCTCTCCGACCGTCACCTGCGGAGCACGTGGCGGTTGCAGATCTAGGACTGGTACCACTCGACAACATCCAACGTGAGCCTTGCTAAAAAAGACTTGGGTGATAATAGACTTGACAATGACAATAATTGACTAACACATGTAGAGTGTTATCAGTTGCACATCACACTCAGAAGACGAAGACTTTTGTTTCCTCGGAAATGATAGATTCCTAATTATAAGCGACATAAATTTGAATCTTTATTCAATTGCCAAGGATATAGTACTATCTCTGGCACCGCAATTGTTGGCGTGCTTCTTGATGCCCGTATCAGTACTACAGCGACGACGAAGCGCATCGCTGAGTATGTTGCTCCTAGTACGGCCGCGGACGATATTGCGCATAGCCCACAACAAGAAGTATGGATCTCAGATCCTGAACATCGAATACTGTCCTTTGTCATGGACCTGCCAGAGTGTAGCCTGCGTCGTTTCCACCAGGATTTTCCTTGACGGCAATACCTTGGGAAACATCGGAGCCCTTCCGAAGAACGCCCGTGTTCCATTTGCATATTCAGTAACACAGCTTCGGCGTTAGCGGAAGTCGGGACCGTCCCTGTAGTGGGACAATTGTTAGGCTCGGATGTTACGGAGTATAGATCACGTATGAGCCCTTTGGTTGTTAAACGTTAAACGTTAAGCGCTAACTTCTAAGCACCGGTAGGGTCAAGGATAAGTCACGTGAAAGAGCCATCTACGATAGCATTGAGGGGTGAGTTAATAACAACGTCCCTGCCTTATGTCGAAGTGTTATCGGACGGGAAATGCACATGATGTGGTGAAGATATGGGTCGATAAGCACAAATTTTATCTGCCTGTAGGTCGCTCTCACTTTCCCAGGATGTCCGCCATGCTTGTTTTATTCAGGGTGGCATCTCTTATCAGCTATGACATGCAGCACGGTGTGCTGCCCGTTTGCAGAATAGACGTGCCGCTATCAAAGACTAAATAAAATCAAGTATTACGGGTAGCGGAACACGTACCACACTCAGCCGACCGAACTGCAGTTCGCAAGAAGCTTGAACGTTTGCACTGGTCTCACGAGTGATGTAGACCAACGATGCGGTGAATTGTTGCCTGAGTGATATATATAGTAGCAGCTGCGGAAGTGCACGACCCGCGAGGCAATATGTATGCCCTACGTATCTAGCAAGCCGGGACTCTGGTTCACGACAACTTTTCGGGTGTCGACTCAGAATAATAAGTGTAATCGCTGATTTTGTTTGGACCCACTCCGAAATGACATTTAGTTGTATTTCTTGTTTCATCATGGTATCTAGTCAAATTGAGCGTGCCCTTTGGAAAACTGGACAACCAGCTGGCATGTGTTCGCCGTCAACGCGCCCGAGACGTACACCTGGAGCTATTCGCACTGGCTACGTAGAAGGACCTTGCACACCCACATATAGAGGGTCCTTTGTTGATGTATCATGTAAAAGCTCAGCGTGTAGGTGGATCCATTGATGACGCGCTAGCGCTGCTCTGGGAGTAGTGTCACGGCTTTAGCAGTAGGATGTATAAATATTAAATACCAGAGACTGACGGCAAGCTTCCCCAAAACACCGTGTCCGGTACGACTGATACCACAGCAACTCTGAGCTTTGCATGTAGTCACGCAACCACGGCGTAATATCTGTCGCGTTTGTCTTCACCTGCGGGTTCTGATGTCATATCGGTGGATTGAAGGCTGGGGTACACCCGTCTTTCCTGATCAGACAAGGTGAACAAAAACGCGCGGTTAATGTAAACAATGGTGACTGATACTGATACAACTTGATGATTAGTTGAAAGCGAACATGAAAACAACAGCAGCACTTCGTTCGTTTGAGTGAATCTCCTTTCGACCTGAAACGCTAAATCCTGGAGCTCCTCAGCAGCCTCTCTGCTGCCTCTCTGCATCTGTAAGGGGCACATACTGCCCACAAATCAGCGACGGATTAGATAAATTAAGAAAGCCTACCATGACCCCCATCAAATTCTTCTTCGTGACTTTACCATTCTCGTCCTTGTCAACTTGCATGATCTGTTGAGCAAATGTCCCAACTGGTATGAACATCCGCCCAGGGCTCTTAAGCTGATCTACCAGCTGCTGTGGGATTGTCGGTGCAGCGGCACCGACGTGAATTGCATCGTATTGGGCAAGGTCGCTATATCCTTGACGACCATCGCCAGTGACTGTGACGATCTCGCCCTTGTCGAGGGCAG
Organism: Suillus americanus; assembly: GCA_016695465.1. Taxonomy (NCBI): domain Eukaryota; kingdom Fungi; phylum Basidiomycota; class Agaricomycetes; order Boletales; family Suillaceae; genus Suillus; species Suillus americanus. The sequence goes on from MU177917.1 coordinate 235,394, forward strand.
AGCCCAGTCCATCTTGTCTGAGATTACCCTTTGACCAATCAACCAGTTCGGGGATGTGATCGATGCCCACGACAACGCCGCCTGGGACAAGGTGGTGGAATACGGCACAAAGGTAGCCGGACCCACTGCCGACATCGAGGACGCGCTTGCCTGGGCCAAGGTAGTCGAGAAGGTGTTCGATTGCATGCGCGTGCTGTAGAAATGTACGTCAGCACTAGTACAATCAAAATTCTGAGGACTTGCCATGTGTGGTGCAGATATAGTGGAGCCATGCCCTATGGATCTGTGCAACAGAACTTACTACTAAGACTCGGGGAAGAGATGTGATGCGCACTGAGGCGAGTCCTCATATGCCTCCGACTTGTGCATGACATAATTAGCACGATCAACTTTCGTCATGGCCTGTTGCAACCCAGGTTCGACAAAGGATTTAAGTACTGGTACAAGTTGCGAACTGACCTCATGCACTCTATCTGTTGTGATAATTCGTGCTGTGTGCATGTTTGTGATTAGGCCTGCATTTGTGCGACCAGAACAGCGCCAAGCCATTAATGTGGTAGTAGGTGTAAGAGCAGCCCGATTAGTATTCGAGGAGTTGAAGGAAGCTACTAGCTTTAAGATGTGGTCACCTCATTATTAAACTGCCAAGAAAGGCCGTGTCCACACGTGCGTGACACCTGGCGCAAAACATGACGCAGCCAAGCAGCAGCCAAGGATTTGACTGGTCCAGTGGCAGTACTGCGTGTTTCACCGACTCTCAGGTTTTCCATTTTCCCATTCTCCAAAATAACTATTTAGCCTGCATCGTTCCTGTCTTTTCCAACATCGTTTTTGACCCCTTGTCCGTTCATGGATAACACTCCCATCTGGCCACTTCTCTCTACTGTATTTCAGGTGTGTATTCGGAATGATTAACACGCTCCTGTCCGTTGATTTTGTTGGCTTTTAGTCCATTCTAGAGGTATTTCTGCTATGTCTCGCAGGCTACATACTCGCATGGTGCCGTATCATTGACAAGCCCACTCAACGCGTTCGTTTTGCCCTGTATTTTGGTTTTACCAACTTGCTTATCCGGAATGCAGGTGATAAATCATATCAACATCTCCTTGTTCACGCCTGCGCTGCTGTTTTCCAAAGTCGCATTCTTCCTAAGTCCAGGTGCGCCTCATATTTTGCCCATCAGCCACATGCTAACAGGCTAGCCTCGTGTGTCCCACAGCCAAACTCAAGGAACTATGGGTTATTCCGATTTTCTTTATCGTGGTCACAGTTTTCTCTGCTCTCGTGGCGAGTGTCCTTTCGAGGATATTTAGACTGAAGAAATCTCATCTGTGGGTCTCTTCATTCATACTTATTGGCCTGTCCTTCCGTTGCCTTGTCTCCGATTTTTACAATGACCAGAGCTAACAACCCATCGCTACTACCTCTAGCAACTTCGCTGTGGCTGCTTCGATGTTCATGAACTCGAACTCGCTACCCATCGCTCTGATGCAGAGCCTTGTGGTCAGTGTCCATGGCCTTAAATGGACCCCAGACGATAACAAGAACGCAATGCTCGGTCGTGCACTCACGTACCTGGTACTATATAGTACTCTCGGGATGATGGTGCGTTGCGTTAACTCGGATTATGTTTCAGCCATCTTTTGGATTTGGATGTGATCATCTGAATTGGATTTCTTGGTCCCCATGGTTATTTGATTTTTTGAAAACAGTAGTTGTCCCTTTGTCGGGCTTGGCCTGCTTGGCCTTTCCAACGAAGCTCCCAAGCCAGTTCTTTGAGCTTCTGAACTTGCTCCGTATCCTGTTGTTTGCAAAATTGTTTACTTATATTGCTCACAGCTTCGCTGGAGCTACGGCGTGCGCTTGCTCTCCTCTGCAGACGCTCCACCTACGCCAACTTCTCCCCATTCGCCCCTACTTGCGGATGTACCATGCGATGCCGAAGGAGCCCAGTACGCTGATAATGCATCCCTATCAGATGGGACGACGCTTAGCGAGCACCATGGTTCATCTAGGTTCGACCCCATGAGCCCCTCTCATCACTGGCAAACCCAAGCCCGTACCCAAGCCGTACTCGTGACTTCATCTTCCGATGACACAGATGACAATGATCATGATACAGAGTGTGAAATTCCCATCCCAGAGCCTGCGGGCCATATCTACGGACAGCTGCGTTCGCACCGCTCACCATCGCACCTTCACCTCTCGCCATCTCGCCATCTCGAACAGTCGTCACTTTCGCATTCACGCTCCCCACACTCACTGCACCCAGCACGGAACACAGCTATATATCACTCCTTCCCAAATTCACCTGTGCGGGAACATACGCCTTTGGTCTCAGACAGTGTCACGCCCGCGGACTCGGAGGACGAAGAAGATAGGGCAGAGGTTGAAAATGGGGCTTTCCGCCGTCAACATCATAAGAGGCCGCACACTTGTCTCCGACACGTCTGGAAGCGCACCAAAAATGGATGGCGCCATGTGAATGCGTTCATGACGATGCCCCTATGGGCCTCCGTCCTTAGTCTCATTGTTGCGTGTACTCCGCCGCTCCAGGCTGCGCTTGAACGCATGGAACCTGTGAAAGGCGCGCTTGGTGCTGCAGGCAACTGCAGTATACCACTAACACTCGTGGTGCTTGGGGCATACTTCTTTTCAGAACCTCCCGATGATGACATGGAAGATGGAGGCTACGAGACAGACGGGACAAGACGGGACCTTGGTCAGAACAAGTCCCGCACCTCACTGCTCAGTACCCTCCAGGAGATGCTAGCACTCAAACGTGCACCGCAGCTGCAACCTCAGACGCGAGGGGAAGGCAAGACGGTGTTCGTGGCGATTCTTGCAAGGATGGTAGTCGTCCCGGCTGTGATGCTTCCCGTGTTGGCGATTCTTGCGAAGTTTGATGTTCACGATATCTTTGCGGAGTAAGTGTCTTGAATCATTTCATGGATAATTGCTGATATACGATTTTTCAATAGCCCCGTGTTCGTGGTGTCAAATGTACTCTTGATAGCAAGTCCACCAGCTCTGACGCTCGCGCAGGTGTGTTGTGTTACCCCATACTAGATTCTCGTGATTAACCTAATGCTTGCGTGTTAATCAGATAACGCAAGCAGCCTCGAATGACTCATTTGAAAGGCTAATATCACGGACGGTTTTCTGGTCGTACTGTGTCGTCACCCCACCAAGCACGATTTTGGTCGTTGTTCTGGGGTTGTTGATTGCGAAGCTATAATTCAGATGGTTGGTACAATTTTTCTCTGCTCATCATGATTCCTTGATAGCTGAATGGCGGACGACAGATTTTTGTTAATTTTTCATCTTATTTGCTGGGGAACCTGGATGCTCTTTGGCGTATATTTGTTGACAGCGCGAGCGAGTTTGCATATGTGCAAACTGATCTATTGCCGAGACCTTTGCGATGACCTATACTTTGTTGCATTGGTCTTCTGGGACTTTTTAGTACCATCCTCTCAGGTATCGATAATCGAGCATGAGATGGAATACGAGTTTCGGCGCCCGAATACTCGATCATTCATCCTCGCTGTCATACATTGCACTTTCGCAGGCAAGCTAATTGCCGTCTAGTATGCAAACATTAAAGTCAAAACCGAGGAGTGGTTATATTTACCTGGAGCAAAATTATATCCTTCAATAGTTCTCACGGCTACAATATCACGGACTCATGAATCCACTGATATGATTGATTCTAATCATGATGGTGGCCCGAGTCTACTTGGAGTCCAGTAGACGTTAAATTCTGCCGATTAGTGCATCAATGCATTACTTAAAGCCTCGTCCGTGTCGCATCTGCCCCAATTTGCTTTTTTTGCAAAGTGAAAGTGCCAGGATAAAATCGGGGTATTAATAATTTAGTTACGATTGTGTTGCAATAGGTTTAATATATTTCACTAGCGAATCACTTACACGATTCGGGGGTGCGGGTGATGCTTGGGACAATAGAATCCTGAGCCTGTACACGATATTCGTTCTTATCTCCAGGTATGGTCCAAGGGCCTCAATGAGGCGCCCGCCCCTCAGCTTGAAAGCCAACGCGTTCTTCGTACTAATGAAGATGAAGCATGCTATTTGATTCGTTAGCGACCAGTATGTAGTTGGCACCGATGCTGTGGCCGATATTCGTGGTTCTTCATAGACGGCCTTTACAAATCGAAGATCCGGAATGAAGGCATTCTCGCCTGCGTGGGATATGACATGGAATCTGCATCCACAGATATTATTGACAATGACATACTGTCCGAATCGACGGTATCATGCCAGTGATATCCCACACGGTGTTTTTATGCCTACTAGGAGGATCAAAATTCAACCTGGTAAGTCAGCCTGGAAAGGAAGAATGACATAGAACCTTTCTCACAGACAGATTCCAAGTAAGCTTGATCCCGTCTGAGGATGCTAACGCCAAGTATGCATCAAGTACAGACTATACTAGTAGTCACGCACAATGAACCACCGTAAAACATCGTGATTATTGCGGCTGCCAAGTCAGCAGGATCAAATTGAATATTCCTTGGAGGGCGCGGGGAGCGGCAGTTGGGCATGGCAGAATGTTGAACATTGTTGGTAGGGGAGCAAGCGGGTGTTGCCAAGAGTAGGTGAGCATGAGCTGTTATTGATGGCGCAGGACGTCGAGGGAGCCATGTGCAGGACAGAAGAGAGCATAGGAAGAGTGGTTGATTGAAGTACGGAGAGTACTTGCAAGGTGCATGAGGTCGCGATTTAAAGGCCTAGGCCCTCAAAGTTGCAGCCCCGGGACTACCAGTACTCGGCGTGGGTGACGCTGACTCGTCCGATGCGGCTCGGCCGGGTACATAGGCCTAGGTGGCATTGGACTAGCAACAACTTGCCACCATCTACGCCGATTCTACGCTCTAGATTCAGAGTGACTACTGGTTTCAAGGACATCACCTACCCTCCATTAAGCTAGAAATGGAGTCTGAGGGGATCGCTCGAGGCAGTCCTGGATCAGCAAATTACTTCGCTTAGCAGAGCGGCTCAGAATCGAACGACGAATACCATTAATATTTTAGTCTCTTAGCCTAGACCAGATTGACATTCTTTGTGCTGCACCATGTTCAAATGCGTTGAGTAACTTGAGTCTGCTTTAAATGTGCTTGCAAGTACTAGTTCAATTGGAGGATGCCGTCACAGCTTTCAAGCCGACGTAAATTCTGAATCTACCTCCTAGCTAAGGAGAGCGAGTATTTCACACACAACTTTCCTTTTCAACAAAAATCTCGTGTCCTAGTCACATTTACATCGCTCCAGGTTCATTCCAGGCTCCAGTGGACCCGCAAAGTTCAAATTTCGTCGTTTGAGGGCCTGCCTGGCATGGTCGGATTCTATGAACTCCAGCTTATCCTCCTTGTCTCCTCGTGTCTCATCTTCCTACTCCTTGAGCGCCATGTCTCACGACGGAAAGAGTCGAAGGAGAAAGACCTGCATATCGCCGAGCGCCTGGAAAACGGGGAACCGATGGCATCACACAACTCCCTAGCCACACTAACAAGGCAGTATCTCATCGTCTATGCAATTGTAATGGGTATGCACCATCCTCTGCTCATGGAAATCGCGTGGTCATGAACCTATACAGGTGCTGATTGGCTCCAGGGACCATATGTGTACTCATTGTACCGGGAACAGTATGGTCTCCCGGAAAGGATGGTCGCAATCCTTTTTGTCACAGGTTTTATGTCCGCGGGGCTCACTGCACCCCTGGTGGGTGTCTGGGCAGATCAACAGTACGTCACATATGCCCTCTTTACCGCTATAAAGACATTTGACTCTGGTACTGTAGCGGACGCAAAAAACTCTGTCTTGCCTTCTGCCTAACGTATACATTCACATGCTGTTGCATATCTATCCCGTACTTGCCCATCCTTCTCCTTGGACGTGTATGCGGAGGTATATCAACATCAATCCTCTACTCCGCGTTCGAATCCTGGCTTGTGAGCTCTGCTGGGGCGCTAGCCCTCCCCTCAACGGATCTTTCCACAATATTCGGACGCGCCACGCTCGTGAATGGTTTTGTCGCAACAGGCGCAGGCATTGCAAGCAATCAGCTAGTCACTTTGACAAATTCATTCACATCTCCTTTCGTCGCTAGTGGAGTCTTGTTGTTGTTAGCGTACCTGGTGATCCGTGCAAGCTGGGGGGAGAACTTTGGCGGCGGCGGACCAACACCCGGCAAGGATCTATTTCAGTTGAAAAGGCTGGGGCAGGCATGTCGCATTGTCAGAGATGGTGAGTCTGGCTTACTTCCTGTTTTTATGTTATTCAGGTCGTGAATATGATTTTAGATCCTATGCTACTCGTCATTGGCCTAACCCAGACTTGTTTTGAGGGCTCTATGTACCTCTTTGTCTTCCTCTGGGTACCATCTCTTCAGGAAGCTTCGCCAACGTTTCCCACTATTGCACTGCCGCTGGGCTACATCTTCTCCTCATTCATGATATCTATGATGCTCGGATCCCTCCTCTACAGTGTTGTCACCACTCAATCCGGTGGTCTGACGGTCCATGCAAAGCTCAGTAGCTTGGTCTGTGCATTTGCTGCCCTCGCACTGGCAACAAGCGTAAGGAGCGAGAGTGAGCGCGTCAGGTTCTGGGCGTTCTGCGCATTCGAAGCGTGCGTGGGGATGTATTATCCTGTGCAAGGGATGTTGAGGGGAACATTAATATCAAATGAACACCGAGCAACAGTACGTTGCCTTTCCTTCTTATAAAAAGAAGATACTGACCCAAATGATGTAGCTAAGTTCCCTGTTCCGAGTTCCCCTGAACGTGTTTGTTGTCGTCTCCCTGATGACCGGGGTGTCGAGTGCTAGGAGCGCCGTGTTGAGCGCAAGTTCGTTGATGCTTGCGTTCTCTGCTCTTATGACTGCGTTTGTAGTCGTCGCGAGGGCAGATGATTATGTATCCCCCGAGGCAAGCTTGAGACCAGAGTGAGACGTATGGTCAGCGGTTGTCTACTTGATCTGCGTGTCATTGACTGATCCAAGTATCTAGCGTCTGGTGTATCATAGACTCGTAGACAGTCACTCGTTTCAACTCTCTACACATCAACGTCGTAAAAACTGTTCTTAAGCTTGCAACGGACGAAATGGACTCTAGATAGTAGATTATACAGTATTAGTTACCTCATACCAAGCCAGGTTGTGGCTAAAAATCTTCTTTATTCAATCTCCGATTCATGGACCGCTGTGAGTCAGCTGATCGGCAACACAAAATTATAACCTCTTCGTCTCCTTTTCACTTGTTGTTCCGTCTTTTCCCTCCCTCTTTTGCTTTTTTCCTCCTTTCCTACTTCATATTTGCTTTGTCTGACGCCGCAGAAATGGACGTGGACATGAAAAACAAGGACGAGATCGACGACAAGCGCGACAGGGAGAGAGACCGTGAGTTCGACCGCGACAAGGACCGTGAAAGAGACAGAGAGCGCGACCGAGACCGTGACAGGGATCGCGACAGGAGGGACCGCGACAGGGACCGCGATCGTGACAGAAGGGACACAGGTGCGAAACATTCCTCGACCTAGTACACAAAAACTCATTATTTTCCACATGTCGTCAGGTCGCGGCGGTAGGAGCCGGACTGACCACTGGGAACCAGACGACAGACGGAATGGAGATGTAAGTCCCTTGTCGCTCCTTGTTTTTACAATCCTGACATAAGTTGCCTGTAGCGCCGGAAGCGCTCGCGCAGTAGAACACGTTCCCGGTCCCCGAGGCGTCGTTCAGCTTCGCCTCGTGACCGCAGGCATTCACGCCGTTCGCGCTCTCGCAGTCGCAGTCGGACGCCCTCGCGCTCTCGCAGCCGTGACCGCGGTGACCGTAAGCCCGCTGATCCGTTCCCTCGCTCCCTTGGTGGGCCCATGAACGCAACTCACGAAGAAGCTGTCGAATTTGCCAAGATCAGCAAGAGAGAAAACCGAGTCTATGTCGGCAATCTCAGTTACGACGTCAAGTACCGTGACCTAATGGAATTCATGAGGGGAGGTGGGTTGGGGAATTTAGATTTTTCTTTGATTGGGGAGAGAGGCGGGGTGTGGCCACTTTGTAAACCCGTTCTGCTGAGGCTCAGAAGGCAGCTGGTGCTGGCGAGTGTGAGCTGATGAGGGAGAGTGGTGTCGTGCCCTGGCCGGTTTATTTCCTTGGCTTTTCGATTGATGGATGGTTGGATTGAGAGGATATTGATGGGAGTTTTCTTTTGGGGATTGATAGCTGGTGAGGTTCTATTCGCCGAAGTACTCGTCACGCCAACGGGAGTGTCCAAAGGCTGCGGGTAAGTGACTTCTACAATATTTCCATAATCATAACTGACTTATCATACAGCATTGTCGAATTTGCTTCGCCTGAGGATGCGCAGCGCGCCATCCGCGAACTCTCCGAAGTGGCCATGCTCGGCCGCCCTGTATTTATTCGCGAGGTACGACTCCCTTGTCTGGTTGGTGCTATACCCACGCTGCAAAACAGGACCGGGAGAACGAATCGCGTTTCGGCGCTACGCCTGTTCCAGGCAAGATTGGAATGGCGATGGCAGGGCAAGGTTTGCATGCGCAGCCACCTCCACGTCCGCCCCATCATAATTACTTTGGAACTCACAACAATCCCGGCAATCAGTTGTATGTTGGCAATGTAGGTTTATCTTTCTGCCATCTGTTATTTGTGCTGAATCATCCACAAAGCTACCATACCAGGCTGGTTGGCAGGACCTCAAGGATTTGTTCCGTTCGGCTGGTAATATAATCCGGGCTGATATTAATATTGGTGCGGATGGGCGTCCCAAGGGCTCCGGAACTGTAGTCTTCGAGACTGCAGCTGATGCTAAGCAAGCCATCGGTACATATATTCACATCTTTGTAGACGTCGATTAACCCGTCATGCAGGTATGTACCACGGCTTTGACTGGTATGGCCGGACTCTTGAGGTTCGGGAGGTAAGTTGGAGGTTGTTGCTCTGTCTCAATGCAATGCTGATAGTCTATTAGGACCGCTATGCTGGTCTTTCTGGCCCAGGCTCATTCCGTGGCAGCCCTTTCCGAGGTGGTGGTGGCGGCGGCGGCTATGGTGGTCGTGGTCTGCGTGGTGGCTTCAGAGGTAGCCTCCGTGGTAGTTACCGTGGCGGTTTCGCGCCCTCTGGTCCTGCTCGCGATTTCTCGAATCAAGACTTGTACGCAGACTACTCTGGTCCTGACCAGCCTGCTGCTCACGGTGGGCTGAGAATGGATGGTTACGGTAGCGGCTATGGGAGCAGTGGTGGCTACGGCGTGCCTGGCGGTGGTGGCGCCGCCAGTGGATACGATGCTGAGCCTAGCCAGCAAATTATGGTTCGCAATGTGAGTGGTTTTATCAGTGTTCTGTGTGGACAGGATTATTTATATGCATTCCAGCTCCCTTGGTCTACCGCAAATGAAGATCTTGTCGAGTTGTTTGAGACTACTGGGCAAGTTGAACTGGCTGAAATCCTTTTCGATGGCGCTAGATCCAAGGGATGCGGTGTTGTCCAATTTGCTCAGGTTCAAGAGGCAGAGACGGCTATTGGTGAGCGACCATTATTTTACTCTTTTGTATAGATCGCACACTAACGCAACCGCGTAGCAAAATTCCAGCAGTACATGTATGGTGGACGCCCTCTCGACGTGCGATTCAATGACCGATGGCATACATTTACACCCACTGCAGCCAAAGGCGGTCAGGTGATGCCCATGCAGGCGGAGTGATCTATTTGTACCCTTGTCACTTCCTTCTGTTCCGTCGACATTTGAACTCCGGCCGCTTTCAGGTCGCTTCAAAAAATATCGTGAATCGTTGTTGAACTTTTTGTCTCTTCCATGATTGATTTGTCTTTAACTAATAATCGTAAAGTTGAATGTGCGTAGGCTTGCAATGAATCACTGGTTGACAAGGCCTGTGAGCTTGAACTTGTTTTTACTGCCCACTGCCATCAGAATGTATACAGCTCCGAAATGGTATAGTAATTGTTGTATTGATTTTTGCCACATGACTGCTGATTCGCGTTTTGTTTGCGGACGTGTGTTGATAACTTGACTTGCATTTACGTTCGAACTTCAAATGGTCGACGTGACTCCCCCTGCTGACGAGGACACCTCGCTCACTGTTTATGACCATAATAATCAACAAGTTCAGGCGGGGAATATCCTGTATGATCTTATCCATGTGGCTCGGATAACATCCTCGAGATGCCCTGGATTGTTGGAGGCTATTGCAATCATAACGTTCCCTTCAGCTCAGGCACCAGATCCCAATTCTCCCCTGGTGCAGGATCGCATATCTCACATTTCCCGGTTTCTCTGGACAGGGCGGCTCGGCATTCGTTGCACCGATAGGAGTGATTATGGCTACACTTCGGAGCCAAACACTGCAGGGATCATTTACATACACTTGAATCGGCAACTGGTCGCAGCATGGTCACGTAAGAAGACTGGGGGATGGTTCCGGCTCGTCAAGTGGGCCAATAATTACCAGTGAGTAATCAAACTGGCACTACCAAGTAGTCATGGTCTGACTACCGCAGCCTCCTAAAATTCGCTGTCCACCTCGTCGCTGTGCATGAATACATACATGCAATTATGTTTAGGTTTGCGGCACCAGCTGGTACACCTGACATTATCCGAGGCGCGAGAGGGGAGGCAGGGTATTGGGCGGAAGACTGGTTGACAGGGAATGGACGTGCATATTTTTTGTATAATAGAGGGCAAACTTTGGTCTTCGATCAAATATGTGCTGTACACTTCGCCAATGCTGATGGACATTTCCTCGAATTGAAAAGTATGTTTTCACACTCAAAATGAGCATTTATATTTTAACACGCTACATACAGAAGCAGATCGCAAGATTTTGAAGGCACTAGCTGCTGGGCAGTGGAGGCCATTCCCCCAAAACATTCGTCGATATCCTCCCGGGGATTGGCCTAGGATTCGTGGGAACAGATCAGATCGCAGCCGTACGGAATGTGCTCGCTCAGGCCAGACTTCATAAGGCGACGAGGGTGGGTCATTGAGGGTTGGCATGTAACCGGTCTTCGCACTCGCAATACCTATAGATTTTTGCGCCCATGCCAGCATGTAGAAGTGATGACTTGTTAGACAACTGAACAAAAAGTTTTTGGTCGATATACAAACTTACCCTGTGCGACATCGCTGAGTACGGCTTTAATGACATAGTTTAGAATGAGGTCTGCAATGACTCGGAGGCCACTTAGCAGCGGGCGGTTCGGACAGTTGTTCCAATCTTGGAAGCAGATCAAAACCAAGATTTTCAGAACTCCCAAGAGAAAGCTCAAGAGAGTTGAAAACGCAAAGCAGCAAAGTTAGATACTGAAAGGTGCGGTTCGGGTCCGCTCGGCGCTTACAGGTTGTCGTAAGCAATCTTGCAGCCAATGATGGTCGAGTCAATGGCAAGCCCGAGGTTAGAGTGCAGTCAAATGAACTTCTCTCGAACATGGGTATTGTGCTTACGCGACACTACGGTGGAGGTGTTCTGCTTCCCTGAAACTTTCATAGTTATCCTGTTAAAGGTAGTCGAAAAGCAGCCTGAGTATCGGAAACTTTCTGAATGCAATGTATTTAGTCTTTTCTGACCGGAAAGTCTTGCAGAGAAAATCCGAGAGAAGTGTGAACCTGCGAAATAGTATGCGAGTGTCGCATCTCGTCAACACTTTGACTCATTATTTCTTGGGCAATTCTGTGCGCGAGCCAATATCAGTACACCAATCTTTCACGACTCCTAGCCTACAGACCCATCCTAAACCTTGATGACCTCGAGCTATGGGTTAAAAATCAACTCAGACTTCCTTGAGATAGGAATGAACCTGCACTTGACGTATCGTTTTGAAGCACATATATTCTGTCTTTATCGACCCATATAGTGGTCGGCTCGTAAGACGCCTTTATGTCCGACACGACCTCGACATAAGGCAGGGAGGTTGTTACCACCTCTCCCTCCAAGTCTATGGTAGATGGCTCTCTTACCACTTGTCCTTGACCTTGCCGGTGCTTAACAGCTAATGGGCTGAAGTCCATCATATGTAATCTGTACTCCACGAGGTCGTTGTATGACCTTTCGATCACACTAGGGATGGCCTTGAAGACTCGACTCCCGCCAAGGCCAAAACCAAACATCTCATTGTCCTGGAAAACACGAGAATTTAAAGGGCCCCACTGTTTCCACGGTACTGCCGTTGTCATTCCTTCAAAGAAGTCGAGCTGGAAGAAGATACTTGTGGAAATGACAAAATGGAAGAGAGCCTCAGGAGAGTATGTGAGCAGGGATAGCAATTGATGTGTAGGGTCGGAGGTCCACATTGTTCGTTGGGTACGTGCAAGATTCAAGTTGATCTTCGAGGGGAAGCACTTCACGAACTGCACTTGTGCAGGAAACAGGAAACATGCCAGCAATTCCGGTGCCTGGGACATATCCTCGATTGAATAGACCTTCAAATTGTCATTCATGACAATTAATAATCTATTGCTTCCGAGGAAACAAAAATCAAGTAAGCCATCAAATTGTTCGGCGTCGACTACAGTGCCGCTGAGGACGCACTAAATCGGGTGTCAACTCCTCCAGCTATTTCTGACATGGCTCACTCACATTGGACATTGTGGAGTACTGCCAGTCCCAAATCTGCAACCACCATAAGAGCCTGTCTGGTTCACCGCGCGGCGACTCATGGCGCCAGAGAGCGATATGCCTCCCTAAGCTCTCAAGCCTCCAGTTCTTATCGGAGTCAGAATCTAAGGCTTGAAAGTCCATGTTCTGACGTCCGGGTAGCTCTGGGGACATAATAAGCGTTCTTCCAGCAGCTTGGGGGTGGACCCCATCTCCATCCAAAGCTAGAAGGTCGATATAGACACCCGACCCATCAATGATATCATACGCGGCAGCAATCAGGTTTTGTTCTGGGTCCATGAGCACATCGATGTTCTGTGTGTTGGGAAGTGAAGATAGCGATTCTGAAGACCATTCACGGTCGATTGCTTGTTGTGAGGGCTCTGGTGCTATTGGAAAGATCTTGGCGAAGCCTGATAGATTTTCAGTATCGCAGACGCAAAGGTGGCCATTGGAGAGAAAAGCTTTATCAGTATAGAATATTTTTGGTACGACGACTGTTTGGACAGGCCGAGTGTTAAATTTGAACCACGCGCGGGCTTTGTCCCTCAGGAGCTGTAGGCGCTCCGAGATAGGAGTGTGGTCGTCGACTCCGAGTTGAAGATTGACAGGAAGCAGCTGTTGGCCACCGAGTTCAACGATGTACTGAAGTTCAGAAGACGACAAGTATGTCTGGCGAAGGCCTGTACATACCTACAAGATGATTGTCAGTACAGAAGTCCACTTAGGAGTATTGACGGTGACAAGTAAAATGATGCTCACGGATGCGCACCGAAGAATATCTTGGTAAGAAAGGAAGGCCAGAATGTAAGCATGGAGATCTCCAGCGAGAGACAGAAACTGAGGCATCATATTCTGGTTCATGAGTGTGAAACTTGAAAGGGGGGTCCGCCCGGACCAGAGCCCAACAGCATCAAATTATAAAACTAGAACTATAAAAGCCCCTGTCCTATAGGACTCCGGCCTTGGCTGTTTTGCTTGGAAACCGAATTCGTATTTTTATTAGTACGGTACTTGCTCAACTTGCGCACAATTGAACTTCGTGATGTCGAGTCAGCATTCGAGCAAGGAATAGTTTTCGAAGTCCGCTTGGTGCTTTATTCCTACATTTTCAGCCGACTCAAAATCATCCATGAGACTGAACCCTCTCTCCAAGTGGAGTTTTAGTTCCTCGGGAGTCTACTATGCTAACATGAAGTTTCATCTCACAGGTACATTCCGTCGTTGTAACGTGTATGCGAAGTACATACCGACGGTCTACGGCGAGAATCGATGGAGATCCTCTACTTAGTAGTATCGGCAAATGCTAGGAAGCATGCACAATGAACTTGAGGGCTTAGATTGAGTTTCGACCACCTTGTATTTATGACGGCACCTGTCCGTCAAAGCACGGACGTCTGACTATGTACTCTCAGTCCCACTTTATCCACAGTCCCCTTATCCCTACCCCCGTCTTCCCCATTCCCCCCACCACTCAGCCCATCGTCGATCCTTGCGCCATCATGTCTGGTAGCTCAGAGAACCGATATGTCAGACTTGAAGTGAGTTACTCGATATCACTTTCGTATCTGTTTCATCATCCTCACAATATATGGAAGCTGCAGTGGCTGAAATCCGTAATCTTCAAGCTTTCTCGCGGCTCTTACTCCCGCTGTCGTACGCAGACTTGCAAGCGGCAGCGCGTCATGGCCCAGTCATCATCTTTATTGCCAGTAAATACTCATGCAGCGCCATCCTCGTCCCGACACCAGGAGAAACCCATCACATTCCCTTGCCGTTTATCGTAGATCTGAAGGTTCTCAAGGATCGCTTCACCAGGGCAATACGACACGCGTCTCGAATGAACCCAGCAGAAATCGAGGACGGATCTGATAGTACTCTTGCGGATGGTTTGGGACGAGATCGTGCTACCTATCGTCAACGTACTCCAGAACATCCTTAAGCTAAAGCGCCGCTCTCGAATTTGGTTATGTCCAACTGCAGCTTTCACGTCCATTCCTCTCCATGCAGCCCACCCTTTCAAACAAAGGCAGATCGCCCAAAGGAGCCGTGCCTGGAGGATCTCTACATCTGTTCCTACACGCCGACACTTGGCTCTGGTTAGATCTAGACAGGCGATGAAGAAGCGTGTGTCTCCGTCCTTCGTGGCGATTGGACAGGGTCAATCAGGTGCAGGGAAAGGCAAGGCGCTATTGGCTGTCGACAGCGAGCTCGAGCTTGTCCGGAAGCTCGTCCCTGCGACTGCCAACTGTACCACTATTTCTGGCGATGCAGCTACACGAGCAGGTGCGCTCGAAGCTTTGGAAGGGAACACATGGGTGCACCTCACTTATCGTGGCACGCAGGACCCTGCGCAGCCTTACAATTCGCATTTTGTCGTGCGAGATGAACCTCTGACACTACTTGATATAACGGAGAAAGAACATTCCGCACGCCGAGTTCGCGACGAGGAGACGCCCGACGAAGACATTCACCTTGCAGCTGGCCTCCAGTTTTCGGGGTTCAAGAGCGTCATTGGCACGCTGTGGGGGGTCGACGATGCCGTCGCAAAATACGTCGTCGAAGCTTTCTACAAATATATATCCAAGGATTTGGAGGATGGTGGCGTCATGGATTGTACGAAGGCAGCTTGGGCACTCGACTGTGCTACACACGCTGTGAAGATGAAACCGCCGCTCGAGCAGACGATGGTTTTTAACCATATCGGCGTGTAGTTGCTGTTGTATTGCTTTCGTCTGGTATGGGTTCCTTTTCTTGCATTGTCTTTCATCCGCGTTGTACTTCAAGTTACATGAATTACTGAATTGAACTGTTACGCCTGTTATTATGCTATCTTGTTTCCGCGTTTGCAGTTTTCTTTTGTCTACTCTCAGAATCTTCAGCAAATTCATTTATGTTTATTTCGTAACGTCGTCCCCTGGTACCTTCATTCTCTTGCCTCCAACTGTCATTTCCGAAGTGGTGATTTCCCTCTGTGATAGATGCCTTCGCTGGTGCATATCACTTATCAGGTTGCTTGACACATCTTGTAGTTGTCGCGTGTGCAAAAGCTGGGTTGAGGTGCCGATCTTCCGCTAGAGAAACTGCTAAGAGGACTGATGAAATGGCTTGCAGATTCAGAGCGAGTAATGATTTCTAGATCTACATATATAGGTCCTGTTAAGTGTGCTACAAGCTTGCAATATATGTTGGGGATTTGCCGAGATAATCTGGCTCTTCTTTCTCTGCTTCGCCGTCCTTGGGGTCTCGGAATTCTTCAAAGGTTCCGAAAACGTCGTTGTCGTCCACCTCACCTATACCAGGGGCTGGCGAGATGGTGTTCAGTATCATCCACACCATTGCGCTTATGCAGACCGACAAGGGCCACGAGAGGTAATAGACATGTCTAAATTTTCCGGTGTTCAGCTACGGTCGTCGATTGAATACTATAGAGAACATACACCCATGCGTCACTAACGATCACGCTTACTGGTGTCACAGACGCGCAAAACCCGGGTAAGCTTGCCCAAACACCCTAAGATTTGATGTGAGATGGAATGGTAGGTGGAGCTGTGGAAGTCATACCAGGACCCAAGCAATGGGGGCCCTCCAGTTCAAACCGTGCCAAAACCTACTAATCGTAAAAGAGAGCTCGTTAAGACATGCAAAAGAGATTGCAGACCAATAGTCGCTTCCAGTCTGTGGGAGGAAGAGGTGCGAGAGTTTGATATGGCGATGTCTTAAGAGGTGATAATCTGCCTGAATGTGAAAATTGTCGTTCAGGCATGAAGGCTCTGAGACAGAGAGACACGAACTTACAAACATGATCCCCGTAAGAGGACCCAGGAAGACTGCATATCCGGAGATGGCAGATATGAATGAGTTGGCGGTCTGATCAAGCCGATTGAATTGCACCATTGACAGCTACTGATGCAGAGTGAGTAGACCTACGTTCATGATTTTCCAAGGGTTGATGCATATTCCAATGACAGCAATGATCAACGAGCCGCGACGGATGTCGATGTAACTGTCGAGCCCCGCACTGAATAGAAACTCGAGAGGCATATGAAAGACTTACCGAGGGCACAAAGCTGCGAGATCCATTCCACCTACGACACCACATGCGACAACCTACATCATTGATTAAAGCTGTCAGGCGGAAAGATATGCTAGCCTTTTCGGAAACATACGGTCACACTCAGTTGCGATAAGAAAAACGCAAAGGCAGCAAAAAATACTGCGGCACGTGCGACAGGAGCTTCGTTGCGTTGAATTGCCTGGAGCAAGTCATAAAGTTTCCTGCGCCATATGTATTATTCCGTTGTACATTTCAGAGAAGCAGCTTACCACAATAACGGTTCGTTTGGGTAGAAGCCCCGTGCACAAGACGTTGTGACAATTCCAAGGATGTTGGATCCGAGAAGACATAGAGGTATGCTAAATATCTGCCCATATACTTGGTCTCCAGGGTGGACTGCGTAGCGTGAGAAGTCTAATGATGCTCATTTAGTTAGCGATCGTTGTCTTGTGAAGGACCGCGCACCACTCTGATATAAGATCTAAGAATGCTTAAATTAGCTTCGCATAGACTGTAATTGATTTAAGAAGTACTTACACCACCAGCCCAGCCTCCAATGCCGCTATTGATACACCTCACTATCACCCAAGCTAGCTGAGAACCTTGAAGATTGCCGATCCCATACACAGCTCTAAGGGCAAAATGTCAACATACATTGCAAGAACAATACTGATGTGAACGCACTCAGGATTGGAGAAAAGCGGACCGCCATTTCCTTGCTTGACAAAAGCCCAAACGAATACAGCCAGAGCGGCTATCAATACAAGGACCGCAGATATAATTGCGGGTATGCGATATCTATTGGTAGGCGCACGGTTCAAATCCGGCACCGCAGAAAAGTTGGTAAGAACGCACGACTCAGGTTTCAGAAGCAACAAAGGCAGGCATATAAGCCAAAATATAATGAAGGCAACTGAAGGCACAAAACTCGTCAATCATTGTTGTTGAGCCAAACAAATTGTTGCTGTTACCAAAGTCATTGGTTTCCATTGCAGCATTGGGTCCAAATGTGTTTGGCATGTCATAGAAACTCGCTAAGACGCTCATTAACATCTGGAAAGTCGTGGCGAGGCACTTGACTTACGCCAGATTGCACCAATCATCACTTTTGTCATCTGACCACCGAACCATCCTTGAACTCCATACCAGCAACAAGACAACAGAACACGGTTAAGAAGCGGGAACCACGAGCCTCGCCTGAGACACACTTAGTGACCATGCTGAGAACAGCAAGCAGGGCTGAAACTTACAGTCCCCAAGGTGCACGGTTTATAACTGCCTAATCAATGTCTAAAGAGGATATCGAGAACGGCAGAGTATCACTTACAAAAGGAACATGCCATTGGCCTCCTCCATAACCACCAATCACGAGGGCAGCTGTGATTCTAAAACAACGTATACTATGATATATCTCAGAGGGCTATGCATAAAACTTACATGATCGTACTCGCCAGGTTTACTGCAAGATGAAGTATAAATTTGTTTACTTGGCTACACACGTCAATGGTCTCACCAATGATCGCTTGCTGAACCGTAAGGCCCAGAGCGACTAAACGTCGGAATCAACTTTTAGCAAATATTAAATCTGTATTCGACTCACGAGATGCGGATGCACCTGACCACTCCGCGATGTTAATCGCTGAAGTCGACGTTCAACACTATATCTTCACCGTGACGAAAAAAAATTACGTACCAGTCGCAAACCAAAAGAACACAAACACTTTCTTCGACCATGTTCGGCGAGAAGGTGGAAGAGGGATGGTGTCGCCATTGATGTAAGATGTTGCATGACCAGGCACCTGTAATTACCGCGACTTGGATGTAGATAACTGCTGACTTCTGGAATGAGATCGAAACCTATCATAACGCACCTCGAGAAACTGCATCGCGTTTTTTGTCGTTATATTATCACAGTCCATGATAAGATAGCGGGCTTGTGGATTCGCACCTCAGGTGTGCCAGCTCTCACACAGCTCTGAACAAAACCTTTCACAGAGATAGCATATTAATATAAATATTTCTCAGGGCTAGTCTACAACCATTAAATTTAGAGCTCTACAATAGTTTTTCGGCGGTTGGCGGTGTACCGTAGAAGGGTACGAGTCGCATGACTCCAACCGTTCCCTCGCACCTGCATGTCTCAGCATCAGTAAATCGATGAGTCCTTGATATTGTAGCCATGCGAACTGTAAAACGAGATAATTCAGCTCCTGCTAAACATAAACATTCATAATGCGATAAATTTGAGAGGCTGCTGGTGCTGGCGAGCATGAGCTGTTGAGGGCTGAGAGTGGTGTGGAATCCCAGTAGTCGTCGATTAATCATGATGGGTGGAAATATCGAGAGGTATCGATTTGGTCCTGATGGGAGTGTTTTTTTTAGGATTGCGAGTGATAGCTCATGATGTTCTATCCCATCACGCCTACGGCAGTGTCTAAAAGCTACAGGTACTAATACATAGTGAGTGCACGATATAAGATTAACACAACTCTCACTGGCAGCTCGGTCAAAGCAGCAAATATATTTCAACCCATGCCATACGCAACGTTACAAGCAAATTAGTAGTACAATTCGCGTTTCTCTACTGTGCACCCCACTCAACACCAAAGCCAAATATCACCCACGATGTGAGGACTATGGTGAATCCGGTCCCGAGCGCTACCCAGCGCGCATACAACGACACAGAACCCGGCACAGGGCTTTTCAATACCAATTCCTTCTGCTTCGGCATCATGCTCTCGTCCCTCTTGCCTTCTTCCGCAACCGTATGTCGACGTAACTCCCAAAGCCTCTCCACCTCCCTCTCTACATATCTCGGGCGCACCTGTGAGAGCCGCGCGGCAGGTAGATATCGCTTTCCCCACGACCAGTAGCAGGCACCAAGGAGCAGACCTGAGATGAGCATGGAGGCGAATGCGTACACAAGCCAGACCGTCACAGCACCCTCGAGGGAATTGGTGGAGGATAGATCTTGGAGCTTCCCTGTTGCTATCACGGTGATAATGATGGAGGCCTGAACAATCGATTCTGTAATACACGGTGAGTATTCTTCCCTTTGAAGAATTATACATACTCTTGATTGCGCAGCTGAAAATCGTGTCAAAGGGGAAGCGCAATAGAGATTTGTCGAGGGACTCACACTGTTGCGTAGTAACGAGGATCAGGTATAATGCTGCGCATGATCTCCACTTGCGGAGCTGGGGTGATACTCTGCAAGATAATGTCAAAGTCCCGAAATATTTAAAGAACGCCTCGAGACACCCACCTGAGCAAGCGCATAAAATATGTATGCACAGACTAGGTCGGGTTTAGTACGCCATCTACCCGAGTCATTCTGACTCACTGAATGTTGGCACTGTCTCCGAAAATCTCAACAGTAGCATGGAGATGAGGAACATACACCCCGAGATAAACACTGGCCTTGTGATCAGCTGCTGCATTACTCAAACTATAAAATGCTCACAAATCGTTACACGACGCCCATATGCATCAATGAACATGCCCAAGAAAGGGGTAAGTCCAATAGGAACGAACAAGTAAAAACTCGACACCCATCCGCCGACTACGGCTCCTTTCTTGAGCCTTTGCTGTGCAAATTGCCTGCGCAGAATTCAATACGTATTACACCATTGCGAAAGCAATGACTCACGTAGATACCGATACAAATGATTCTACGCCACCGGTTTGGAAGGTTGCAAAAAGAACCACAAACCAAAACGTAAAGGGCATTTGGCGCACAGCCGACCAATGAGATGTTACAACTTTGACTCCACCCACACTTGGCTGGTCAAACCGTTTGCAGTATTCGACGACCTCGTAATGTGAACGAAGATATTTGTCGAGAACAAAGGCACAAATAGCGCATAGAAACGAGAAGAGGCCCATGATGGCGCCTATCCACAGTGGCCAGGAATATGAGCCAAGGTTTTGGGACATCACGTTCGCGGTGCTCTGTCCGACATATTGAGCCATATTTGCCATCGACCTGAACAGTGGAGGTATATATAAGATATGAAAATGTAGTCATTGAACCTACCATATGAGGCCTTGAAACCATCAGATAAAAGTGAGACCAAGTGCTAACAATTATAACTCAAAGAGGCGCTGCACTCACCTATAGACAGTGCGAAACCATTCCCCGGTGCAAGATAGGTGGTGAATATTTTGTGCTGCGCATTGTCTAGCGAACCGTCCCCGATGGCAGCAATGATCTTGCCCACCATGAGGACATGGTAGCTATTGAATCCATTTGTCGTGGCGCCAGCCTGTACTGCAGCACCTGCAAGACAAAATGCGGCGAGTATGGCAGATAACAGCGGGCCTCCAAATTTGTCGATAGCGAAGCCCAAGGCGATGCAGAGAAACGTGTTTACCTGGTAAGTGTATAGGTTCCACGCTAGCGAGATAAGATCATCCATACCAGATTCGTCACAGATATCTAAGCGGGCCAGGCCAGGTACACAATAACGTCAATCTCGTTACATTCCTATCGAGTACATTTCTTACCAGTGTAGCAAATTCGGAATTATTGATCTTGAGTTCGTGTTCAATCGTTGTCTTCAGAGTCGCAGTGAGAGCCTGTAAACAAATAATCTGTATAATTCATTAAATTGAAATACGACGCCTACGTCAGACCAATGGTGTCCGACTTGCACCATACATGAGCTACCATCGAAATTCATAGACGTGAACACTTACATGTGCACATGCATGTTAATCCAACCATCACCACCTGCCATCTCAGAGGTAGCTTTGGCTTGACGGAAGAGTAAGATGGAATAATGATCGATAACTGGCTTTCATCTTTGCTTTCAACATCGGCAGGAGCAACAGCGCTGATGAGGCGAATACTGGTTATGGACATGATAGTACCAAAATGCAAGAGCTAGAGCTTTGGTCGACTTATGAGCCGGTGTACACCTCGGAGAATAAAGGTGGAGAAATCCCTTCAAGATATGGAACTTGGTAGGCTTATTGTGCAAGTTGTGGGGGATGTTCAAATGAGTTCGAGAGATGCTCCCGAGATGCTCCCGAATTACTATGTCCAATATAATACTTTGATATTACGTCCGCAAAACTGAATGAATACTAGTTAAACATCAATGTCGTTAGTGGTGATGAACCGACCTGCGTTCGCTAGCGAGGATTGGGAAGATCCATTGTTTGTGAGCCGATTCTCTGGGACAACTGTAGATATGCTATGACTAGCCTATCAGCACCCCGTAAATTTAGGGCCGTAGGCCACAGGTACGAGAATGTGATTTTGGAACGTCTTCGATGTCGTATCTGTTAATGAGCGATGAGCGGCGTCAGCACTCGTATACTTCTCTTCATGAAGACTAAGTCAAAAAGTGGTGGATACTTTGTATAAATCCCCGCATATCTCTGCCTGGGGACACTGAGTCCTTGTGGTGCGGACCCGGTGCGGCTGGTTTGGCCATGCGAGATGAAACGCAAGAAAGTATAAGATTTCCAATAGAATAGGATGTCACGTGCTAATGCACTCGCACCAATTCGCTTAATCACTGAGTGTCGTCCTTACGATTCCGAATAGGTACACTACAGCGTGAATGTTCTAGTTCTGCCTGTATGCACGTTTCTTTTAGCATTTTCCGTAGTTGTGCAAATTCAGTACTGGCAGTGTGATTACATAGAATTTCGAATTCTTGCTCAACTCGCGCACGATTGAACTTCGTGATGCATTCGGCCGTTGATTTTCTGCAGGATGTAGAACTCAACTGCTTACGGCGTTCCCGGACGTGATGTTGACAAACATTGGTAGCTTTTGAGCCGGTTAATTCAACGTTTTCTAAAATACCGATGTTACACAAGTTGATGCTCCATACAAATGCAAATTGTAATCCCATCTGACCATCGTTGAGCAATGTCCACCGCTGATCAATATCCAATAACAAATACATATCCCTCGCAAAAACTCCACAAAGGAGAAACAAGAAAAAAATTCACAACAACCAGTCCAAGAGTAGTCTGAATCGAGTTTCACGATCAACAAAAGATACGTGAGCCACGAAGTGAACTCAAGGACGAACCAGTCCCATAGGAGTTGCGCCTCGTATGCAACGAGGTGGTTGGCCTCATGCCCGAGGGGTTAGCCTCTTGTGGCAGTTCATGATGACCCCTGGCAACGACAAGCACACGTTGTCGTCGGAGTATTGACTAGCCTGCAACAGGCTTGGTCCACCTTGCGGGAGCGACAGGACCCTGTCGACACAACGCACCAAGTCATCATGAGCGCCTTCTTCACAGACGCATGCACGATAGCGACGGCTGGGATAAGTTCGCCCGATCCCCGCGGCGTTTTCAAAGCCGTCGTTCTCACCCTCTTCTGTGATGAACAGAGTCTTCGGGATGATGAGAAACGAAGCTGCTTTTCTGGTACGCCGCGCAGCTGATTATAGCTGGGCTCTGCTGGAGCCGATCGAGGGGGATTGGAATGCTCAGACCTTAGCCCGCTCAGGAATTTGGATGCGTGGAGCGATCCTGTGTGTGATGAGCATGCGTGGCTTTCGAGCTGGTTGGAGGAAGGAATAGTTTTCGAAGTCCGCTTGGTACTTTATTCCTATCTGATGGTTACGTAACTTACGCCTACCGTCGACTCAATCAAGAGTCAAAAATTAAAATCGTCCATAAACCATGCAGAGACTGCTCCCTTTCTCCATGTGAAGTTTTAGGGGACACAAGTTCCTCAGGAGTCTGCTATACTAATGAGGGTGGATATATGCTTTCTCGTTTCATCTCACAGATTGAGGTGCGTCCCGTCGTCACTCGTGTAACATGTATGTGAAGTATATATTCACCTTTCCTACAGTCCACGGCCAGAATCAATGACGATGCTCTACTTAGTGGTACCGTAAAATGCTAGGAAGCATGCAAAATGAACTTGGGGCTTACATTGAATTTCGACCACCTTGTATTTATGCAGGCTGTGCGTCAAAGCACGGACGTCCCTTTGACTATGTATCATATTCCAGTCCACCCATGATTCTGCATATTTCGTTGCCAGCCGTGCCCAAGTTGGATGAACCAATAAATGCACCGGACGACACACGGTGTGCAGGTAGAGGCTCTCGCTTCTGAGGAAGACGTCGAAGGTCCGGCTCCTTGCGGCCGATATGCGCCTAGGCCTTTGATTCTCGCTTCTCTGCTTATTCCTGAATCTGGCTACAAGTTGCAGTGATGCTCGCATAATTTTCTTCGCTAGCTGTCACCGAGCATAGACACATGTGGCACAGACACTGCACTTGTCAATAGGCGTCAATGTAGAGGCTGAGATATGTGTGGCCAATGGGATAATCACTGTGCGGCGTGCGCCACCAGATGAGTCTACGGCAGAGATGAGTGCGTACTCAGGCTAGCTGTAATACCGATCGGGCACCCACCTTGATCCTGTAGAATGTTTATCGCATTGTTGCAATAATGATAAAAGCTCACTTTCCTAGGGTGCGTTGTCGTGCGCAGTTGAAACGGTGTCACCTAGAAGCTGTGATCTGTTGAGGCTTGCAAATACAAGGATAGGTTACGCGTTACCTTTTGAACTAGGCGATGTTTGATCATTTTGCAAGACGTCGAATGGACGGACTTGTGAGACGAACATAGCCTAAGTAAATAATGAACGCTCGATCTCTGGGTGCTTCTTGTGAATTCTTCGACCTTCCTCACGAAGAGCTCTGCCTTTAATTTCCCTCGTGTATTTTTGCCACTACGGTCTCGATGTCCGTACATCGGGCAGAAAGTAGGTTGATGGTCACCGTTACTGGCACACTAGTCCAGACCATGGTCAGTCGCCATCGCCAGGCTGCAGGAATGAGATGTGGCGACGACGTGGATCGTGTGCTCCGAGATCGGTCCCTTTGATCAAGATGTCACTGGTAGCCTAATGTCTAATTCCATCGTTAGACTCAACCCGGCGAAGCACACGAAACAGGACCACGAACTATTACTATAGATCTAAACTTAGATGGCTGATGGTGCCAGCTGAGTATCGTTTCGACTCGACTTTGATGGACGAGTAGATGCTTGCGGCATGTGGAAGGATTCAGGGTCTTCGTGATTTTTCGCGCTGATGACTTGGATATAGGTAATTTCGAGTCTTCGACAACCGAATAGCAAGCTCTACGATGAGCAGCTGAGATTAGCTCATCAAACTGTCAATGAAGAGACGTTGAAGGAAATACAGATTTGAACAAGCAACACAGATTGAGCCCGAGGTAAGCCGAGTAGAAGGCGCTGGGGAATTGTCGTGAACTGGTCGCTTTATCGATGCGCTTGAGCAGGGAGACCAAATGAAGTCGGACGAGGCATGGACTCGTCGATAAGCTGAGAGGGAAGGGATGGATTAAGGCCTAAGAGCGTGAGTGGATCGAGAGTAATATCTGAATTGCAAAGAATGGCTTGCCGCAATATGTTGATGCAATGACCACTGTGCCCGTTGGGCCCATCGATGAGGGCTAGCCGGATCATTTGCAGGCAGTGAATTTGGTGAAACATGGATACCCCAAATAGCCGTCCTAGCACAATTTGTGAATGGTGAATGTCTGACACACGATGTAGTGACGTTTATAATACCATTTGGTCCCAGCCGTACAAATCCGTGACCGTGTGGAAAATGATCGAGCGATTTCCATTCCGCCCAGGACGTGACGTCTGATGTACCATAATGTTCCGAATTGTTGAATTTCAATGCGACAGTGTCCAGGCGGAGGGGTAATTCTGTTGGATGATCCTCGCCAATATAAGCTGCGTTGAATATGGGTGAAATTGAACTACTATGGCCGCCAGTGCCAGTGAAAATGACAACGACATACTGTACTGCCTATCATCAAGCGACGTGGGTTGCAAGCGCAACATGGTAAGAATGTTCAATAAAATGCTGGTGATCAAAGCACTGGGCCAAAATACCCGCAGAATTTCTGAGTATCGACTTGTGAAGCTATTAAGCAGTGCTGGATGCGACCTGCGACCTGAGAAGAAGTTTTGGTCACTTGTTTACTCACAAGAACGAGTGTAGCTGACAAGTGCAATGAATTACGTGGCACCCTGCTTTGCTTTATCATATTATGGTGTACGTTTTGACGATACATCGATCAGATCGAAGAGAGATGTGTAGGTCAGGGGCACTTGCCTGGATCTCCGGGAGCCGGATCGTCATCTGTACACGCCATACCCATTAGAGATGTCAATGAAAATTGTGTGGTGTCGGGGGAAGTAGGGGATAGCTAGGGCTTGATAGTAACTTTACAGACTAGGGAAACAGCAATGCTGGCATCGGCGGCGATTTCTCGGGCAAGTACAGCACATCGAGGTTTTATTGTGAACTTAACCAGATATGGGACAAAGGTATGTCAAGAAAACGTTTGCAGGCGCAGCAGAGTGACCTACAGATTCTATTCGTGAGACAATATACATGCGTGCCACGTCTTCGAGCCACAATGCGATGGAACGGACCACATCGTTCTGGTGTAAGAGGCATTTCGAGCCATAATGCCGGCGCGATATTGGAACTGTCCATAGACTGAAAGACCGTGTCCGGAGGAAAAAGAATGGGAACTTCTAGCCTGTAACCTGAGCAGTAAGTATCTGGAGGCTAGTGGTGCCTGGCATTTTATAACGCACATCCCGGTCTCCGACATATTTGAGGGCTCCCACAATGCAGTAATGCGATAAGACACTTCAGCCCTTTCCACGACAGACAGGCTTCCTCGCCTGCTATCGCAAGGCGTAACACAGAAGGTGTGAGGTATCTCGTCACCTGGTCGACTGCCGCGAGGAGTTTCGAAGCTGAATTCGCATGATCTCATGATCTAGACGGAGGGCCATTCAAACTCGAGTCACTGGGAAGTTGTGGCACCCTAAACATATCGCAACAGACAGAAAGCGGGTCAAGGAGAGGTAAGATAAGAATAACGCAGAGGACGATAAGAACATGTGCTTGTATGTCAAAGTTTTAGATCCCTGGGCAGATTGGTCATCTAGATGCTCCTTTGCACCTTCGATAGCAACAGTTGTTGAGTTCACATTTATGACCCATCGCATTAGACTTACAGATATGTTCAACCGACCGTTTTTTGAGCAGTTAAGATCTAGAATATCTTTGCCTTCGACCTTGTCATGATCACCGAAGACGGCAAGAGATCATTCCACCAAGCCCGACCGGCTGCTTGACCGTTTTAATAGAGGGGTTATATAGTTGCATATTTAGAAGTAATGAGCTGAGCGTACCAGTCAATGATCGATCGCCTGGTTCGCAAGACTGGGCTTGTGACATTCACCGGAAGCTGGATATGTGACAGTATGAAGACGACTTGTCGAGCCCCGCGGCCTGCATGAAGGTGACAATGCACCAGGGTCGAGGCGAAGGCGAGGCTTGACTCTGAGTGGCAACATCATCCAAGCATGTGACGGCCAAGTGATCTGCACAGAGTCTGGAATATAAGCTATTATATTATCTATTCTACTTGTCAAATTTGAGTTCGCAAAGAGCATTAGTTGAACGGCGCACCTGAACGATCATAGCAGGGGAACGAAAGGAGACATTGTTAGAAAATCAATTATTATGACAGGTTGAAAATATACCGAAGTACCACTGACAGTTAAAACGCGCACAGAGGTGGGGTGACGCGGCACTGAGCCCCGCGGCATATGAAGGCGTGGAGGTCATTAGTACAGAGGTTGAGAAGATATTGGGGAGAACTTGTCATGGTACGAGTGGTGCTTAACCCAGTCTGACTGAGACCTGACATGACATGGTTGGGGCTTGACTTGAGACTTGAGTACAGAAGCTGCATCGGACTTGACAAGGTGAGGTCGAGACTTGACACAATACTTCACACAGCGTCTGTAACGCAAGATGCACACTACATTACCGAATAGCGCGAACGAGGAGGACATGCACTGTAAATATGGTTAGAAGCGAATGCAACAAGTATTCCAGGGTGTTTGAATATGATCTGTAGTAGTACCCTTAGTAGGATTTGTGACAGTGCCACGTCGATTTCCGGGTGCAGTGCAACAAAGTAGGATGTGACTCATGCTGACTAACGGGCGCGGTTGGTCCTTGCTTCCATATACAAATCAGCCCAAGATCCACTTCGGACGAATATAGAATGCGTTGAACGAGGTTTTATAGGTGAATCACTTTGATCTATATCGACATAAAATTTTGCTGCCAATCGGTGATTGGCGCTTCCCAGCGTCGCTACGATTTCTCATTCAAGGTTCCGTCGGATCTTGCGACTCGCTGTTGCTGATACATTACCCTATTTCTATCAAATCGAAAGCTGCATATTGCATCAATCTGACACGTCAAATCTGCAACAAAACTGCTTGCACTCACCCAACGCAGGCCTTGAGAACACTTGCTCAAATTCAAGTCTACAACCTTCGCAGGCCACCTCGATGCTAACAGTCATTTTCTTACCACAGGAGAACCGTGTTGGCATCAGTGATTGCCATCCGTCTTCTAATTCAAGCTGCTCTATCTTCTCTCTCCCGGGGAGAAATGCGACAGTGCCCATTAGTGCGATTCGTTGGGGTCGCGAGTTCCAGCTGAGGCTCTTCATGGATTTTTTAGGAGTGGTGACATTCCAAATCTGAATCTGGGTGAGGGAGCCAGATGAGGTGTAGGTCTTGTTAGCCGCAAGGCCCTCTTCGGGAGAGAGAACAACACTGTCGATATAGCAAGATTTGAATTTCCTCTTGCTTAGGTGCCATTGGAAGAACATCGAATCCTGGAGACGACATAAATGAGGGTGACTTCAGGTGGAGATCCACTTACGTCGTCGCTCAATATTACGTGTGAGCCTGAAGTATACACTTGGTCAGGTAAGGCTTTGTTTACCCGTATGATATTGCTTGGAAAGTACGTCGTAGGTCCTGCTTTCCATTCTGAAAAGTGCCCATGATGACTGAACATGCGTACCTTTCTGTCCGAGCTCTTCAGATAATTCCAGACCTGGATACTGGCTTGGCTGCCGCAAACCATGGACATTATGCTGGCCAGAAATGCCAGCAGAGGTGACATACAACGCGCATGCAAAAGCTACTGTTAGGACAGAGAGTCCGAGTTTGGCCCAAGTGGACCATTTGAATGCAGGATCTGCTTTGCGGGGCTCAGAGACGAAGCCTTTGCTGGGGAGGAGAGTTGCTTCTTCTCCACAGTCTTCAAGTTGATATTCCAGATCATGCATGTGGAGAGGTGAATGTGATACCACGAAGGTCTGTTGTATATCTGAGAACGGCTGATTGAATATATTGCTTGCCGGTGGCAAAGTGCCCATTTACCAGTTTCACTCGAATGTTTGGTAGGGCGCACCGAAGCCCACGCAAGCGAAATTCCGGTTTGGATGGTATTCAAATTTCATACGTCAGAACTTTGTTTTTGTTCAACCATGACTCGTTGGAAACACAAGACAAGCAACGAGTATTACACACACGAATGAATTACAAATCCAGCACGATGTTTCAGAGGCTGAAGTATGTGAAGACAGGAAATTACTGCAGCGAGTCACGTAGTGCTGCCGAAGTCCGGTTCAGTCCGGTTCTTCGACCCCCTTATCTGAACCTCAAACCTTGACCGTTGGTTCAGTTCAGGGCAAAAGGTCGAACCCTGGACCGAACGCCAGCGAACGGGTTCGGGGGGGGGGGGACCTAAGTCAGATAAACTATCACAACTTAGAGGTAGTTAACACTAGTCATACTTGTTGTTCATCATGATAACATATTGAAAGATTTCAGAGTACTACCTAAGGGTCACAAAATTATGCCTATCTATGTAACAATTAAAATGGATCACATTCCTCGAGAACGTTGTTGCTCGTCCAGTGACGAGGTGCAACTCCCGTCGATAAGCTGAGAGGGAAGGGATGGATAAGGCCTAGGCCACTTTCGAGATGCTGAGCGATTCCGACAAATTACTTAATATTAATAAGGGATAGTGCGTACTCATCTCACGCGCAGGTCACGTGTACGACGCGACCTATTCAGAAACTTTGTTGCGACTCCATTACTACGCGTTGTCGCTGCTCAACTCGTTATGCCTCCAATGGCTTCGCAAAAGGCGAAAGGCGAGTCTCCGGAGCAACGAAAAATCTCTGCGATGATTCACGTAAACGCATCCCTGCAAACGTTATCGTCAGTGGCACAATCCGCCTGGAGGGCAAATTCGAACGAAGGAAGAACGAAATCGAGCACGCTCAGCAAGGTGTCAGCTGCTGTCTCTCGTGCAAATGAAGCTTTGTCATGCCTTCGTGTTTTATGTCCAGATGACCTTGACGTAGAGCGCGCCGCATCCAGCATGATGAGCAAGCTGCTTGTGTTGGAGATGGTGCGTGGTAAATGAATTCTCCTGCGAGTTCAACTCAATCATGAAGTAGCATGATACTGCCCTTCCTTTCCTTGGTGATATGCATACTCGTCTGCTCGCTTTGCTTGGGATACCTAACCCCAAAGCATCAGCCCATTCTACCCCTACCTCAAAGTCGCCAGTTCGCCTGCTTTACCTCCCGTTGTAAACGATACCGCCACCAGTAGACGCTGTGCTCCTCACGCTTATCTCAACGTATCTAATGCATGCAATAATTTTTTTCACGCACATTGCGATGTCTTCCTCGTCATCGACTATTGCTACCCTGGACTCGTTTTCCACAGCTCTGGTAGAATCCGGAACGCTCTTGACGTGGATGCCTTATTGTGTATCCTTGCCTAGCAAGCACATAGACACTACGCTCACACGGACATATACTGCGCTGACAAAATCATGCTCCTCAATGTCTGCGAACGCGCGCTCGACCTTCCTCATCCGCATATATGCACTCAAGTGCCTTCTATGCACGAGCCCTGGAACCGTCCAGCCAAATACATTCTGGGATCAAATCCAGAAGTCATGCACAGTGTACGTCAGATCCTCTTCTCCCACGTCAGAAGCGGAGGAGCTCTCTATCGCAACGCTCGTGTCGGAGTCCCTTGGTGAGGTCGTACAGATCGCACAGTCGAAATCATCGTTTTTAGAGGGGAATTCGTTTATACTGCTCTGTGAGACGTGGACGAGATTTGCAAAGCGCGTACGTCACTGTCATTATAATGTCGATATAACGTGGTGCTGACCTGCTGAACAGAGCAACGATTTGCGCACCCTTGATCGCATAACAGACCTGATGGGACCGGGATCCTCATCTTGCTCGTTGGCCGAGGTCAATGGCCTAGCCAGCGATCTCAGTAAACTCGACATCTCTACTCCTTCCCAGGACAAGGACACTGCCGTTCTCGAGTGCGCACGCGCTTTGGCAGCATTGACTAAACTCACTGCATACTTAGATGCAAACACCGGTCAGTTTTTATGTCTGGTATCTTTACAATACCTGACAAATACATTTGCAGACGAAACAGAACGTATTCACGAAGCAGGGAAGGTTCTTCCTGGTTTGGGGCGCCTTTTGTGCCTTTCGACCGAACCGAATGAAGAGCTGCACCGTGCGCAAGGAAAGCTCCAACGTGCCTTAGAGAGACTCAGGCGAGCTTGCATCAAGGTCCTGGATGGAGAGACGAAGGCCCGAAGTCATGTAATTATTTCCCTACTAATGTCAATCTCCACCGCCCTGGAAGGCGTATTCAAGCAGGTAAGCTTTGACTTAACCCATGTACGGAGAAATTGACAGGTGTCGTCACAGAACCCAAATAAAGACAACTTGACCGCATCTCTCGATTCACTATTTACCCTTGCGCGCATACGGCTTAAATGCAATGATCCTGACACCTATACGCCCACTCTCGACCTCCTCAACCATACCATAGTCCTTCTGGACTCCACCCCCGACCATGTGAACGCCATCCCAGCTTCTGCACGTGCCAACTACATCCGCTGTATCTCCGGGGCATATCACAATTTGGCTGGCACGCTGTATCAAAGCTCCAAGTACGGGGGCGCGGTGCGTTTTCTGAAGGAAGGATGTTCACTTGGTGCACGGGCACTTCACATACGAGCGGGTGTTGTGCAGGACGACACAGAGGATGGCGAACGGGACGAAGGGTGGAAACAACTCGAAGAACAGATGTTTCGGAGGTGGGAGCTTCTTGCGGTGTGCTATTTTAAGATGGGGGACCGGAAGGTAATCATTTTGCATTACTTATCTACCCGGTATGAAACGCTAATATTTCTGGGCGCTGTCAGCTTGCGTGTGGTGCACTTGTGGAGAGTGTAAAGGCCTTTCCGTACGGCTCATCCGGTCTAGAGCACCTAGCTAGGTCAGCAACATCAGCAAATGCTTTCAGCGCGAATGCAAGCACAAAGCAGCTTGGTGGGATAATCGACAGACTAACGTACACAGCGACGTGCGAACTTTTTCTCCCTACAAGTGAAGTCAGCCTCCATACTACACTGAAGCCGGGTGTTATTAGGGATGAGGTCCTGGGCCTGCTGCTCGAGCGTCAGATTTCGATTCTCGAACCTTGCCTTCGGAAGGATGGTGTGCAGACTATTGTGCGCGGGCTGATGCGAGATGCTCTATCGGTGTACAAGGCTACAGTTCTTCCGTTGCGTAGGGCTAGAGTCCTCTTGAAGTATATGGATCTCTTATGGAAGGATGGGAATGCCAACGATGGAGAGACTTGCTGGACCGCAGAGCACCTGGGCGAAGAAGTTTTAAACCTGCTCACTGTTGAGGTATTTCTTTGCCTCTTTTCTGCTTCTGAATGTTAAAGTTTCTCCATTTCAGGACCTTGGGCACGACTCCGCATTTGTAGCATTCCGTTTACAGTACACTGTAGTGGTTCATCTTTGGTTGAGCCTCTTCGCGTATCGTAGCGCAGGATCACCAATGACTTCGACTGTGTCATACCATGTGGAAGAGGCGTGCAACATCCTGCACGGGCTTGTTCCTAACTCTTCGACTGAAACGGATTCAAAGACGAAGCGATCGCCTGCTCATGCGAAGAAGTCACCTAAAGACACTATGCCTGCGAAGAAGCCAACAAGAGCTGCGAGCGTACGTACGACAAAGAATGCCAGAGCGCGGAATCCTGTTACACCACGTCCGCGTAAAGGTCTGTTTTCGGAATCGCTTGCCAGCTGTATTTCCTGACAAAGTTCCACGAGCAGCTCTCGAGAATGTGTCGAATGTCATTCAGAGCACACCTCCGAAGCAGGCTGGTGCTGCAATTGGTGTTCAAAAGGCGGTGGTTGTGTTCGACCTCGAGATAATCGTCGGTCAACTTCGTAAGCTTTGTCAGGATCCTTTACCGAGCGCTGTTGACTGATCAAGCAGAAATGAACGTCCATTTGCTTGGACTTCTGGGTCTGGTCTTATTAAAGATCAAGCTTCTTGAGGCTCTGAAGCGCATCTGCGAGCGTCAGCTTGTCGTATCCGCTAATTGTGAGTGTATCGTGTCTTCTAGAAGTTGCTATTTTCATCTTTCTGAACAGTATACGTCATTATATGCGTCGATCTCGCGTCAGAGTATGTTAAATTGGGAAAACCGAAGCGGGCCAATTCCATTTTTGCACGGAGTTCAGCGGTACTGAAATCAAGTGATGTTTCCGACGAAGTACGTATCAGTTATTTGCTACGATATGCAGAGATCTTGGCTCTTGGAAACAACATTCTTGGAAGGTGAGGTTACTTCACGCTAAGGGTCTTCTACTGTAACTCAACATTTCGCTCTCTAGTGCTTCATTCTACTGTGAAGCCATGGGCTTGTCGGAGGCTTCTCCGCCCGAAGACAAAAATCTACCGACTGCTGAACGGATAAAACTGCGTGTAGGACGGCTCGAGCGTGCAGCGATGGCTTGCAGAGTCTCCGCAGCTATTCAATACTCCAGGGTCTGTCGTTCGGTTGTCCATCACATATTGTTGTCTGACTCGATTTCCCCAGAACAATGTAGTTGGTGCTTTAGAGTGCACGTTGCAATCGTTGCGACTGTGGAATCGTGCGGTGGACACGCTTTCTCGATTAAGCCAGCCTTCCTCCAAACCCACCAAGGCAGCCGATGACTCAAATCCATTTGAGGCTACTCCTCCAGAATCATCAACCGCCAGCGATACTCGGTCCGATGATCACCCGAGATTATTAGGTCAGAAACGTCTCATGGACGGGATGGAGTGGCGAATGGTTGAAGGACTACTCTCAACCCTGCTGACGCTCACTCGCGCCTATTTCACCCGGGGTTCTTGCCGCGAAGCTGAGTATTTTGCTCAGCAAACACAAGACCTCGCCGAGTCTGTCAACGCCCCGACCATGGTTGCTCGTGCACTGATGCGCAAGGGTGAGATCCAGTTGTACCAGAAGCAGCTAGATGCAGGTAGGGAAAGCTTGGCCAAGGCTGCGGAGCTACTACAAGATCTGCCAGGTGTGGATGCAGCTGATATGAGACGGCTGAATGGAGATTGGAATCGCTTGAATGAACAAGTCCAGGACGCCAAGGACCTCTACGAAGAGGCATCTGCGATGCTTTGGGAACTAGAGGGAATGTTGGCGTCCTTCGACGGCAGGTGATGGTCACGGCTAGCGTTCAATGTGCTTCCTCTAATCAAAATTTCTAGTCGCCGTAAATCCAGTGTAACGACGCTTTCACCACAAGCTGCCTTAGCTGCCGTCGGACAGGGAGCAGTAGTCCCTACCTTGTTGTCTGACATTCTCCGCCGCCATAGTAAGGGACATCGCTTCTAAACCCTTAAACTACTAACTGGTCAACTGAAGTCTGGCTACTGCGCGATGATGGAGATGCTGCGTTCAAGGATTTGATCGAGCGTCTTATGGCTTTGCCTGCTTCCCAAGACACAAAAGTGAGACTTGCTTATTGATGTCGGATTTATAACTAAATCTTTCACAGGGAGAAGAGCATGCACTTATGGGGAAACTCACCCTGCATAGCGTCTATGACCAATTCCGTTCAGATATGTTCCTGAGCTCCTTGGCTGAATCTAGTGCGTACATTCTGCATACCAACCCTCGAGAACTCAACATTTGTGTTCAGCAATCGCACTTCCAATGGGCATGACAAGCGACCGAGTGGTATCGCTTACACCTTCGACACAAGATATCTTGAGTACTCTGGACCAGGCAGAGAAATTATTTTGGGCTGACCTCGCACTTACCGCGGATCGGGGGAACGTCCATCACGTCCGCGAAGCGACTATAAACCTTGCACTCATTAAAGCGCTTCAGACATCCCTTGGAAAAGGGGGAAAGGATGGACCCATTATTGCTGCGCGCCTTCTTGGTAAAATTATGATTTACTCAATGAGGCCTATTTTTGACGCCAGACTAGATGCGTCATCCGCAATTACCCTACGCCGTGAAATGCTAGAGGCTATTCAGTATAAATTCCCCAGCGTGCAACTCGACGATCTTGAATGGCCCCTTATGACGCCCAGCGGTTCCCCGCAGCCTCGGAAGAGACCATCTAAATCTCGAAGGCTGAGGACCTCCAGCACTGAGGAAGCATCTGACGATGACGATGACTCGAATGCAAGCATGACGGCATACTGGGACTCTATCCGCGAGACATATGCAGAGCAGACTTCAGACACTTCCTTGCTATCGACCACAGCCATGTCACAGTTTCCATCTCATTGGACAGTCGTCCATATCAGCCTCACGCCTGACAAGAGTACCCTCTTCATTTCCCGGCAGAATGTTTCTTCTGAGCCGTTGATGTTCTGTGTACCTCTCAAAGGCCGACGCGAATCGGACGAGGTCGAACACCTGACGTTTGACGATGCGGTGAAAGAGCTCGCTGAAATAATCCGCTTGAGCGACCAAGGGACACGCAACGCAGTCAACGTACGAAATGATGATCCGCGAGCAAGAGCTGCCTGGTGGGCGGAGCGCAATACGTTAGATAAAAGGATGCAAGAGCTGCTAGAGAACATCGAATTTTGCTGGTTGGGTGCATTCAAAGTGAGCATTCTCTTTTGGCAAATACTTTTTTGAGTGAACAACTTTCGTAGACCATTCTCAGTCCTGTCCCACCTATACCAACCGAGCTCATCACAGACCTCCGCGCCCGTCTCGAGAAGGTGTTCAAGCGCATTCTTCCTCCCCCAGACAAGAAACAGAAGCAGCCTCCTCGCTTATCTGATGTGCTCCTCGATTGCTTCTCATCCCTGAGTCCGAAATGTCGTGAAGAAGAGCTTGAAGACTTACTCTTCTTCATCCTTGACCTGTACACATTCCATGGCATCCCAGTCGCTATCGCAGACATAGACGTAGATCAAGTGACAGTGGATCTTCGCTATGCTCTGGAGGAGCATACCGCCTTCAAGAACAAGCGAGGGAAGGTGAATCGAACTTTGGTAGACGACCCCCACATGTTCCTCGTCCTGGACCACAATGTACAGGGCGTTCCTTGGGAGTCGATACCAGTCTTAAGGGGACAGAGCGTGAGCCGCATCCCGAACGTTTCATTCTTGCTTGATCGGGTTCGACTTGCGTCTGTCAAGAACCGATCAGGGGATGTTGTTGATAGGACATCCGTGGATCCACGCAAGACGTTCTTCGTGCTCAACCCTAGCGGAGACTTGAAAGGGACCGAGGGACGATTCAAACCATGGCTTGAGCAGATGCAGAGTATAGGCTGGGAGGGAGTCATTGGACGTCCGCCAAGCGAACAGCAGTTCTTAGATGCTCTTGCGCGGAAAGATCTGGTAGTGTGAGTGACTCTTGACTAGTTGGTGCATCGGACCTTGACGACTTTCAGGTATTTCGGGCACGGTGGGGGAGAACAATACGTGCGGTCACACAAAATCCGTCATCTGCCGCGCTGTGCAGCGACGATGTTGTGGGGGTGCTCCAGCGGGTCATTGAAGGATATGGGTGATTTTGACAGAATAGGCACCCCGTTCAATTACATGCTTGCAGGATGGTACGTCGCAAGCTTGTTTTATCTACACTCACTGCTCAAAATTCGCCGTACACAGCCCTCTACTAGTGGCGAATCTTTGGGATGTAACTGACCGCGATATCGACAAGTTCTCAC
The DNA here is from genome assembly GCA_016695465.1 of Suillus americanus. Lineage (NCBI taxonomy): Eukaryota > Fungi > Basidiomycota > Agaricomycetes > Boletales > Suillaceae > Suillus > Suillus americanus. The sequence goes on from MU177917.1 coordinate 272,092, forward strand.
AAGCAGTTTTTGACTCGCTGAGATTGACTCCGACTCGGGGAGGGGAGCAAGGTATGTCAGTGGTTACCGCAATTGCACAAGCCCGAGAGGCATGCAAACTCAAGTATCTCACTGGGGCAGCACCAGTTGTATATGGGATTCCGTTCTACCTATAATGAACAATATGACGCACTTGTGTTCCATGCTCCATTTACAGTTTTTTACAAGGTTATTGACGATAGTGCAATATCATGAAGGCGTCCGCCTAGCGGTGTATAATTGACTAGCTACAAAGATGCGTGACCACGGGGTTCAAATGGTAGCAAGAGAGCAATAAAACCAGAGACGATGAAGATAACTCCTGAAATCCAGATTGGCACAGATGTCGTGAGATTCGAGTACAGAGCAATGACTGGGGCCTGTGTAGTAAGTTAGAGAGTAGCAAAACGCACACAGGTACCGCCAACGACAAACGGACTTACCATGATGCCAAATATTCTGTTTGCAGTGGCCACAAGCGCGTTACCAGTTCCACGATCTTTGGTAGGAAACAATTCGGGTGAAATGGCATATAAGACGCCATACATGACGTTGCTCGTGTAGCTATAAGCACAATTCCAGCCAAGGAGCGCATTGGATGTGCGTGCGGTGGTGGATGCCAGTATGAATACACCTGTCAATACTTGACGACAGATTGAATCAGCTGAAGCGCGCAACTTATCCTGAGGGTCTTACCAGTAAATATCGCCAAGGTGCCTCGCCTACCGAGGCACGGAAGCTCGACAAAGTAACCTGCCATTAATGCTCCAGGAACACCTATCACGCTTAGTATGACTTGCTAAGTAAGATGTGAGGCCAGCAAACGGCAGAAAGTAAACGAACGTACGTTGCGATACGTGATATATGTGGAACTGTCGCCAAAATTTGCCCCACGGGTGGCCAAGCTAGCAGAGAGTTGGCGGGGAGCTAGTCATATCTCAAACCACTCACAAGTATGTTACGAAGCCGTTGTACCTGAGCAAGTCTGAGTAAGGATGCCAACGAAAAAAATGAACAAACCTACAGCGGAAACGCGAGGCCGATCAAAGCTGAAGGAACACGAAAACATTAGTCGATACTCAAGCAATCGGCCTCATAACGCAGACCTACCCCAAAGAATAATCAAAATAGTAGTCGACCAAGCCATCTTTCGAGTGGAAAATAACGATTTAACATGGTTATTGCTAAACATCCCCATCTTCCTCCGCACAGCAGCCAAAGCAGATGTGTCCATATGAACACCACCATCGACGGCAACGTCAGCCAGTTTTCCAGCCCTCTGGAGGTCTTCAAGGGTAAGGTCACTCGTTGTCCCATTGTAGGCTGCAACTTTGTGGACGACTTCAACTGCCTGTTCATCTCGACCTCGTCCCATGAGATATTTTGGACTCTCGTACAGGTTGAAAACGAAAAAACGGATAACCCAGAAGAACAGCATGAGCCCACCCATAGTGAACAAGAAATATCGCCACCCTTCATTTGAGGATCTTGGACAGGGAGAAGGGGGGACAGTGGTGGGACAAGAGTAATCGGAAATAAGGGGCCATGCAACCTAAAACAAGTTAGTATACACGGTAAGCATCAACCAAGTGAATTTCCGACCAGACTACCCAACAGTTGCCCAAAGGCCCACCAAACGGAGAGTACCGTCAATAGATATTGGTGAGAAGCAGGGACAAATTCTACAAGACGCATCAATATCATTAAAACTAAATGCAAACCCTCTTCTTTACCTAAGAAGACAGCAGAGTCGACAGGCAAATTGCCACCCACGCCTACTGACCACACAGCGGTCAGGGAACAGAGCGCAATATAGTTCATCGATCCCCCAGCCGCAATAGCGAACACACCAGTCATGCCCAGGGTGATGTTGAAGGCCCATCTATGCGCAGCCCGTCAAGACAGCACATAACGTGAAAGTATTCAGATAAATCATACCTCCGACCCCAAACATCTGAAGATACGCTCCAAAACGCAGCTCCCACTAGCAAGCCGATGTTTTGAGCGAGTTTTAGCCATGGACCTAGTACGTTAAACTCGTTCACTACTGGCGCCAATATCAAACCAGTGACAATCTATGAGGACATTAAACAAATGAGAACCCGAGACACGAACAACGCACGTACCGGCCAAAGATTATCGCTGTACGAAGAGTTTAGCAGAACATCAACAACCATGTTCATTTCCTGACTCACGACAGCCAGCCAAATCCAGCTACCACGAACAAATACCACTTCTCTCCTATTAACAGACGGACGCGTCGACAACGAGTCACTCACCTGATACTTTCCCATTCCAATCTCCTGCAACGCATCATTAAGGATCCTAGCTTTGGCCTGATATACAGGGTCCAACGAATCCTCAGTGAATATGTCCCGAGTCTCAGCTTGTACACCGAAACTTTCGCTTTCCTTGTCTTTGCGCAGTTCATTCTGCTCGACCGACATCGTGAAGGGAAAGTAATAGCCGACCACAGGCGCCTGAGGTCTCCATGGATAATACTTCCTCGGTTTATATATGGCATGAAATCCACCTAATGTACCCAGTAGTGCCAGCTACAACTTGAATCGGCCCGTTAGAGACAAATTGCGTATTTCACGTAAATGTTGCGCCAAAAGTCTTACGCACGGCTGCGTTGCATATGGAACATGCCAAGAGCTGCGTGGAAAATCAGTCAATTGATATGATCACGAGGCGGGGGATCTATACTTAGTAGGCTCGTTTCTCAAGTCATTCATAGCATAAGTCAGGCTAGTCGCGACTCACGAGCCTAGAATCTACTACCATGATCGTAACAAGAATCTTGACAAGTGCGGCTGCAACGTAAGTTATCTCGAAGTTTGAAGGCGACTGAGGTGAGCTTTATGGTACAGTCATGACTTGAACAACTGAATCTGAGGCAATAGTACATCTAAACCTTGTCATCTTCAACGCTGTGACGGTGATGTTCTGACTCGATACCCAGTGGAAGCAATGTAGTCATGTCTCCACTCTGTATAGTGACGGGCACACAGTACTAGTGTCATGAAGGCAGGGTATTCTAGACTCCGCTGGGCGGACTGTGAAAACAGTACAAAGGATTGAAAGCAAGAGGCAGGAAGAATAACTTTACATAAGGAAGAATAGATCACCAACGGTGGAATGGAATCAGCGCGGCCCGCCAGAAGTTAGAACCACAGCAGCCCCGCACTAGATAATCCTCGTACAACTCTCCATCTCTACGGGTCCCCTTTTCCTGTACGCAGCTGCCACATACCGTTCTTGCCGGGAGTCAACCCCAGAAAGATGTACTTTTCTCGCAAAAAATCAACCCGCTTCACCCCCTCCATCCGTTCTTTCTTGTTGTTACAACGCGCTTCCCACGCCAGCCTAAGCTGTTCCTTGTCCTCAGCATCTAGCTCGTCGTTGTAGTAATCCTCATTGCGTATCGGTCCAGCGAGGAATTGGCATATAGTCATGAAAAAGTCTCCCAGCGTGACGTAGGAGCCACTGCCTAACGGCAAGACATCGATGTACCACGGTAAGCGCGTGTGATAGAGACGCATGAACAACGTTGGTGGGTTTGTACTGGGTTTCATCAAGTCATTTGCGACTACTGGGCGCCCCAGCGCTGGAATCATAAGCAGGTGTTGGCTGCGACGGAGATCGAGGATTACAGTTCTGTCGTATTGCAGGACAGGAGCGAGGTCGAGCCGGGCGCTATCGGTGGATGCTGCTGCTATATCAGCATCGCTCGTAAAGTCGAGAATTAAAGCATAACTTACGATCAGGTATTCTTGATACAGACTTGTTTCGGAATAGTAGGGATGAAATACCCGACTTGAATTTGAAGCCGCGTCTCCAGCTTTTTGGAGGCTCTCCTGGCCAATTTGGAGGCACATATGCTGCCGGTAATGACTGTGTCGTGGAGACTGCGGATACGGGGGTGTGTGAACTTGTGCTTGGGAATGTTTGAATGGGAGGTCTGGCGTGGTTAGGGAACATCGGTGGCCCCCACGCATTCCACGCCGCGGCTTGTTGCTGTGTGTTGGAAGGACCAGCCGCAGAAATGCTATTACTTCGCCTGCGGAGACCATGTTGAGCGGTCTCAGGATTCATGGGCAGGTGTGGTACATAAGGACTTGGTACAGTTGGCGGTGCTGGCGCAACCTGGGCTTGGCAGTATTGAACCCACCTCGCCCATTCTTCTTGGGCTGTTGCCTGGAATGGAGGATACGGCTGAGGCATGGGCGCATTCCACCCCTGGCCAGCGAATGCGTTTTGCGGAGGGTGCGTATTCCATCCCTGGCCAGCGAATGTGTTTTGTGGAGGGGGCGCATTCCAACCCTGACCAGTGAATGTGTTTTGTGGAGGGGGCGCATTCCATCCCTGACCAGTGAATGTGTTTTGTGGAGGTGGTGCATTCCACCCCTGGCCAGTGAATGTGTTTTGTGGAGGTGGTGCATTCCACCCCTGGCCAGTGAATGTGTTTTGTGGAGGTGGTGCATTCCACCCCTGGCCAGCGAATGCGTTCTGTGTCGCACTTACTGGAGGGGGTATGTCTTGCTGCGGCATATTGGTGTTCGCGTTAACTAGGGGCGGCATGTCAGCATACATGTCGTTCATGCTGGCCGCCGGTGCTTAGAGGACGCAATGACGATGTGAACAGGTGATAATATCGATAAAGCGACCTCCTGGCCTTGATAAAGGTGAGGCAGTGTGCACTGCAGTGACAGATGAACGTGAACAATAATTGCTGTAGATTCCTGTGCTGCCTTGTATTACACGACTATTAGCGGTGCCAGAAAAGTACTTGCAAACCAGTGCAATGCAAACACTGGCGGTGGAAACTCGGGAAGCCTCAGTATTGGATGGTATGTCGGGTTTATATAGGGAGATACTTCCCACAAAATAAAGTCAGCTAGCAAGAAAAATGTGGCGTAGTACCTGGACATGATGATCCCGTGACGCCTGTATATAAGTGAGGTTGAGAGGGATTCAACTGATACGCCGCTGCCCGAGCTGTACGGACTTTGAAAACGGATCCAAATCTTCACACATTCTCTCGAGGCTCGAGTCCATGGTCCTGGTATATAGTGAGTACCAGATCTATATCAGTTACCCCTTCAATAGGTGACCATGACTTTTAGGACATGTGAAGATACTGGCGACGATCCCGAGGAATTACGAAAATGAAAAGATTAGACGCTACTATGATTGTGCCCAATGGACCCACGATGTAACTCATTGCACATCTAATATGTACATTGGCAGCTTGGGCCTTATAAGGTAAGTATATAGAAGTTGACGCTTGCTGCCTCCTTCACTATGGACTAATTGTATGATCATGTGAGGTGTCACTTCGGATCTCTCAAGACAAGAACTTGATCGTTTAGCAGACATTTCCTTCCTCGCTTGGCCCATAGCCTGAGCTTGCGAACATCACTTTCCGATACCATGGTGAATATATCTATATTTTCTTGTTTTGATAGCCCTGGTGACTAGCCAGTTTTCCAGGTATCACTCCATTCAAGCGAACAATACATGTTTGAACCAACGGCCTCGGCCTCGAATACAATTTGTCATGGAATTCATTTCCTCTCCGCGGAACCTATTGTATTCTGTTTCAGGTCTGACAAAACGACTTCCGATCTCTGTTATGTCGCTGATAGCTGACCACATGTAATATTTCATCCATCCGCGTGCAGCACTCTTGATGTCCAAAGTCGTCATCATGAACTGATAGGCTGGCCCCAGCAGGCATTTTGTCGTCAAGAGCTTAACTGCCGAAGTCAGCACTCCACATCGCACATTGATCATTCATGACGTTAATTCATACAAGGTTTAATACAACACCCAGTCTCCTCGGTCGAATACAAATATAACGGTATTCCCCGCGTATTATTATTATTTTTTGTCCAACTTATTAAACCATACATTAATACTCCTAGCGCGAGAGAAAGCTACAATTCTTCTGTTCCCTTGTCAGGCACCTTATGATCACCCAGTTCATACCCACGGTTTCAACTTATATTCGTACCTTCAGTCTTGGAGAATTTCTTCCGCAAATCAGTGTTTACGACCCGAGTCAGTCATATTTACCTCGGTTCTTATAAGTAGGTCAGCCAACTGGACATGTACTTTACCTTCATTATCAGCATCCAGCGCTTCTTCCCATTCAATTAATTAAACACTTTGGAGGAATGAGAATACCTGTCACTAGCGCTATAGGACCAGGATTTATTCTGTTTGATTATGTTTCCGACCCAGCCCGAGGTTGACAACCAAACTGAACCCCATGGCATTGCGTGTCTTTGACTAATAGTCTTGATCCGAGGTGTCCTGAAATATCCATGATGCAGGTCGTTTCCAAGTAAGTTGCATACTAGTCTCTGCATCATAATTCGACGTTCTTCATGCCTGATTGCTGAGAATGCTGAATACCCTTTAGTCTGGCATTCGCCGTTAGATCTATAAGATCACATGATCACAGTGCAGCTTACTTTTTCTGCTCGGCCTAGTACACGTTACCATAATGAGTGTACGAGACGTGGCAGTCTCTGGGTGGACTCACTTTAAGGATAAGCAATCGGGTAGTTCATCGATGATGATCTAGATACTCGACATCTTGACATCTAGATGCTTAGATCTATATGGTTTGATCGAAGCCGTATTTTGAAACCGAGAGACATCACGATCATATGCATGATCATGATCACCGATTAGATCAGGATGAAAGGTACGGTAGGGTACGGTCCACGATTTTCAAATTGCTTCCATATCAATCTAGGCTCACCACAACTACATACTGCATTACATTTGTTCTGAAGGTCCATATGTACTGAGCATCGCTGAAATCCTCACTCATCAGCATCTGACTGAACAGGTGCACGATAACGTCTTCCCAGGTGTGAAAGCGTGTGCATATAAGTATCATGCTCTGGTATATCCAAGTCGTCATCCCGTCGTAGAGACGTCCCTTGAAGTCGCAGAGACTTGCGAGGTGCGTGTGGAAGTTCATCATCATTGTCTGGGCTTCCAGCGGATTCTTGAGTCAACGACAAAGCCCTGAGAGATTGAGAGAGCTGATGGTGATGAGAGGCCTCAGGCTCGTCTACATCAGAGTGGGAATCGGTCTTTGCAGACGTATGGACTAAGTGAGGTCCTGTCATCAGTATTTAAAATACTCCGAAAGATTATCGGTACCTTCATGTTCGGACCTGCGTCTGAGGCGTTTTAGCGGAGGCTGGTCAGCGGTTTCAGTTTCCTCGCCCGAGCTCGAATGGCAAATTCTTCGACGGTTGTTCGAGCACGTGACCTTTGTTTTTCCTCCATCAGACAGGCGCTTTATTACAGTTTTGTTGCGCAATTCATCCAAAGGTATATCGTCATCTGGATCTGAGCCCGAGGTTTGAGAGATATTTGCACTCGCGTGAGACCCTTCTGCCTGTGCGACAGACCGGTCTGCATCGCTGTTGTCTGTGGGCTCACAGTTGGCATGCTCTTCTTTGTCGTGCCCGCCACTGTCGGTATCCACTGCGGGATCGTTGGTGTTATTGACCGGTGCAAAATCACTACTATCTTCTTGGAAGATTTTCTCGTCATCATCGACTACAAAGCCATCGCGCTCGTAGTCATCGTCCGGCTCCACAGACCCGCGGCCATCGTCCAATTTTCCAAGAAGTTGCCCTGTAGGGTTTTCCACGCGCGCAGGTGCTCTAGGGCGGTAAGGCCGTTGGTGGGTCTTGAGATGCATCTCGTACCTCTGGACTAGGTCTTTGAACTTGTAATACTGGGAAAAGTAAACATCGAGTGTCAAACGCAACTAGGGACCTTCTGACTCACCCAACAGCATTTGACATGCTCTGGTTCCAGACGGGAACTGACGAAACCAGGACGCTTGTATACATCATCGAGCTTGTGTCCCTTATACTCTCCAAACCACACTGTGACTGAACCAGGTGATTTCTGGTCGTATACCTTGTCCAAGTAAAGACGATGTGCGTCCGCCAGGTTTTGGTGCTACGATTCAGAGTAGTTGCAGCGCGTGCAGTGCTAACCGGCAGTCAACTTACCCAGACATTATGAGACCGTGAAGGATGAATGCCCCACCAGATGATGCCTTCCGGTACTTCATCGAGTCTTTTGTCTTTATGGTCCCCAAAGGGGAAGGGGTAGGCTTCAGGAGTTCGAAGAAGTAATTCTTCGTATCGTTTATTGGCCTTTATGTAGGCAGGATGCTGAAGTTATTCTCAGTATCAACCGTAATTCCTGTACACAGTCCTGACCCAAGAGTTTTTTTCAAGGTGGGCTCGTGTTGCCCGCCGCCTCAAGTCATTTGGGACAGCGTCGAGCCGTTTACCGGCAAATTTTTCAAATGGGAATGGGTATGCCCCAGGATCGTCGTCATGGTTAGAAAGTTCATTGCTGTCCACGACATCTTCACTGATATGCGCCATGGTCTGTAGTGGTTCTGAATATGTGTATAGGATTAACTTGGGTGACACGCTGTCGCGAACACAGTACTTACTTACAGCTGAAGTAGCTTAGTAAGACGTTTCAACCATGCGCACGTGATTCAACATTTACAATCAACATGTACGAGATACCGCCGGCGATGGCCTTGTATAATACAAAATGCAGTGCAATATGCAACAAGAAAGTTTCAAAACCCAACCAAGAAATGCGATGTAAATAGTCTAAATTACTTTAAGATGCCATTGACTATATCACGACTTTCCAACCAGGCATCAGGGTCCATGGTAAGAGCAAGCTGCCCAACCAACGTGTCTGCTGCTTCACCATTCGTCACAAAATCACGGTTGGTGCAAATGATCACGCTCATTTTGTATCGTGTCAGCATGACGTTCATCCTGCGCATATTCGTCAAGAACCCTACGCCCTGGGTACGGACTAGAGAGACGATTATGTGGTCTTCCTCGTTTCCTGTGGTGACCGTCAGTTAAATCCTCCCAGTACGTCAATGAACTACTTGCCTTGGAAGGAGTCCACATTGAGGCACTTGTCTTTCCATGGAAGCTTCGCTGATTGAAGCTGCTTTTCCATGTCAGACCTCTGACCATCATACGGGGTGATAATCCTGAACTGCTTGCCCTGCTTGTGATATATACGGGCGAGGTGGATAACCATGGACACCTCTTGTGGGTTCTAATGCAAATAGCGTGAGGCTGGCATATCACGAGGGTCAGACATGTACTGCCCAGCTCTTTCCCGATTTCTCCTCCTTGCCCTTTTTGACATCCAAGAACCGACATGCTGCCTTGCTAGTGATGTCGTGCTCGGTCATCAACTTCTGATTGTATACATGACGGGAAATGAAGCTGCCAATAACGAGTGGCATACGGTTTTGGATCTAGAGTTGAAACGACGAAGAGTTGAAGTCGAGATACGAGCTTACACTGGGTATCCAAAAAATGTGCCCGCTCTCGGATGTGCGAGAACTCAAAAACACTTCGTAGCTTCCCAGCATTATCTTGGCCGAATGGCGCCACTAAGATCCAAGTCAGTACAAGTCAACGATGGAATGACAACCATCTCACGTTGTCTGTCATCACCGATGAACACCATCTTTTAGAGGATGGACTGGAAACGCTGAAGCAGCGGTAAATAATTTCCTACTTCGATTTGACTTGCCTCGTCGAATATCACGGTCTCAACTGGGACTTGAAGTGCAATTGCACTGATAAGAGGATGGGACAGCATGCTCAACGTGCAAAGTATGACTCTTGTTTTTGTGCCTGCGTATGCATCGAGCAAAAGCTGCTCGATGTCATCAGGCTCACCAATTAACATGTCAGATCGCACAAAGCAATGTTCCAGTCTCTCGTAAAGGTGTTCATGCCTGCAACACGAAAATTCAGTATGATGGAGATGTGAAGAGGGTGCGACATACCAGTCATAATGGAAGTCTTGGATACCATAAGCTTGAATTCATGGAAGCCAACCTTGTCAAGCTTTTCTGCGATATTCTTGACAGCGACGTTCGACTGTGCCACGAGCCACACTGTGCGATCCTTGTGCCCAGTCCTGACGATACTGTCGACACTGGCTGCTATGACTGTTGTTTTGCCAGTGCCAGGAGGACCCTGAATAAGCAATACACGATCTCTGTCTGCTTGTGAAAGAATTCGCTCCACTGCTTCATATTGCGAATAGTTCAATGTACCGCTCAGATCGTAAACGAATGGTGTGCTGGAAGCATCCCCGGTTAGAGGCGGCCATGAGATCTTTAATAACGGAGCCCAGATACTGCAGAAGAATGGGTAATGGGTCAACGTGATGGTGCCTTGAAGCGCCTTCAGCACTACGGATTCTCTGTATGCTTCAGCGGCTTTTAAGCCTTCTTTCCCGATGGTGGTCACACGGAGGACCTTGCCCGAAGCATGTACAGCGCCTTTGACGTTGATAGAAGCCTGTCTTCCATCTATTTTCTGTGCGTGACTAGTGATCGTTGACACCCGACCTGCGTCCTGCGTTTCGATGTGGATGACCTGCAAGTGCGATCATTCAGAGTCGGTTGCATAATGTCTCATAAATGTACACACTTGATTTTTGTGTTTCATGATGCGCGTTCTGAAGTGAGTGCACTCAAGGTTGGCATTACCGTCTCTGGAGATGCTTAAGCCATCTTTGACTTCGTTGACGACTTTCATTGGCTTCAAAGCCTCCAAAATTTCAGCATCTCGAGAAATCTTGGCGAGGGCGCACAGGTGCTATATGATGAATTAGAAGGAGGGGTCTACGACCTGACGAAGATTACATACAACATCTGGCATCGTGTCAGTGGAGATTCGAGGTATGCGAGCAAATCTGGACGCCATGTCAGGAAATGCAGCAGAGCGACATGTTGCCCAAGCCTGGAGTGCCACATCCTTGGCTGTTGCGTCCCTTTCTCTATGAGCGAAGAGAGCTTTTACATTCTGCTTCTGGAGTATGAGCTCGCCGCCCAAGGCGTTCATAGTTGCCTCGAAGGAGCGCCGATCATCTTTGACAGACACCTACAGGTTGTCAACTGCGGCATTGATCCGAAGTGAGAGGTCCAGGTAGAGACTAAGTGCAATCCTGTCTATCCTGTACCCATAAATTGGATGTCAGGATCACACAGCAGTTGGTCTTGTATGAGGGTGCGCCCTCGGGAAACCGGAGGGTGTTGTTCCTGGCCCTTCTTCTGCTGCTGGTGCTGCAGATTCTGTTTCTTTGCAGCAAAGAAATGGACGACGAGCACTCTGGTGAGCGTGGCAAATGCTAAAGACGAAAGCGTACAGTCACGGCGATGATACGTAGCTGCCACCCCAACGGCGGCGTCTTGAGCTGAGTCGATAAGACGCTGCAAGGCTGGAGAAGAAACATTGTTCTTGTCAACGTCTTCAACGGGTATAGGCTCATGGTCGGCATTATAAACGTTCTGTTGCAGAGTGAACAATGTGTGGGTCATGGATGTAAAAGATAGAGAGAGAACAAGCGCACGGTGTCAACGCGCTGGAAGTGAGAAAGTAGGAACCATCATCCAATGGTCACAGCTATCTATTGCTGGATGAGCGTCTATTGTCGATGAATGGTAAACAGTGAAAGGGGGACGAGGAACCACGCACAGGCTGTAAGGGTCACACCCAAAAGGGTGCAAAGTCATGATCGTACTCTACAGTACATACAGAGTGTAGACAGAGTTGTTGACCCTTCAGTCCGCTGCTCTACTAGCACGAGACTGAAGGTGAGACATTCATTTATATCTTACATTCGTTTCTTCTAGTCGTCGTCCGAGTCCGTTCGTTCCCGCGTGTCACTCTACTCCGAACAAAATGTTCTCGGGTGTCGTGTGCGGTGGTTCACGGGTAGCGGCTACAACAGATGCGGGCATCGATTCAGTTTTTGGGGTGTCTTTTCATTTGTGGTATCCAGGTGGTGTTCAGTGGGTAGTGGGCCAACTTTTAGCTGTGAGCTTGGTAGCTCTACCTTGCCCGCAATTTTCATGCGTGGGAAAAACTGTTCATGGTGGTGGTACACAGAAAATGATATATGAGCACTACGAAACATTCTCTACTCCGTAGAGTCGACGATTCACCGAAAACGAACGCAGTACACTGTAATACAATGTACATACTTTGTAGTTATTGGACCAATGTCAGTTTTGACGATCTGCAAGACTTGGACTTCCGAGTCCTCAGATAACTGCCAGCGATCTGAAAGACATCCTAGCGCTTCTATAACCTTAGGCTAGAATGATTTTAGAAAGAGTAAAAATTCAATGCTGGCTGTACTCTTGAATAGTACATACCTTTGGGGTCGTCAAGAATTGCGTGTTTAATAGAGCGAGTAAGTTACAGCAGTTTTCAATAATAATGAGATTCATCATTTTTTTTCATGCGCGTCCGAATTTGGAAAACCGCCTATTTCAGATGTATCATAGTCTCCCTATCGCAAAACTACCATCATCTAGATATCTTATGCACGAGGCATGTCGCAAACACCTTCTGAAGATAGTATTGTCATACTGGAGTCCGAGGATGAACACGACCAGCTCCTCTCCGATAGTCTGCAAACTGCTTCGGAACCTTGCGAGCGTCTGCTACGTTGGTGCTATGAGTTGGCATAGTACTTATCCAAGATATGAGCTGCCATGAATTTTACATTTATCAACGAGTTTGCACCCAAGGACTCGGAGGAGCTTGTAGTCGACAGTCCACGGCCGACGAAGGCTGCCAACAGGCCCCAGATAGGTCGCAAGCGAAAGGCCAATATTCCTTCAACAGGTGAAGACGAAGGCGACCAGGTACACAGCCATGTCACAACTTCATCGAGGTAGAGGTCTGATTCTTCAGCAAACAAGGCCTCACAGGCCGTCATGAGAGCACGGGTGAGGATACAAAGCTGCTGGCCACGTATTGGCGAAGGGGGACGGTTGACAACGCCACACTCTGCAAAAATTGCTTCCCAGCGGTAAATGCTAGCGCGGGAGACTCCCAGAGCATCGCGAATATCCTCGATGTCCCAGCCTGTGTTCCAGAGGTTTAGCGCACATTCTTTGAGATCAGCACTAATTTTACGATTGCCCATGGCTAGAATATGTTATTATCACGATGAACGACAAGAACAAGACATATTTCCTAATCCGTTTTGGAATTCCGTGCCTCCAAAAAAAATAACGAATCTCATTATTCTTGGTAACAGCTGTAGTCGTAATCATCCGTATTCTTGTCTATGCGGTACCTCTCGTTAGACAAAACACAAGAATACAGTGAAAACGGAACGTACCTCGAATGTAGCTGCGCCCCTCGAGATCTATGTTGTCAACATATTAGTATAACTCTTCAAAAGATATAACACTCGAAAACAGGACCAGAACGAGATAATTACCTTCGTCCTCGTCAGCTATGCGGCACCTCTCGTTAGACAAAATACAAGAATACAGTGGAATCAAAACGTACACGAGGTACCCACAGCGTCTATGCGGCACCTCTCGTTAGATAAAACACAAGAATTCAGTGGAAACGAAACGTACACCGACTCGGAATGTACCTGCGCTCCTCAAGATCTATGTCGTCAACATATTAGTGTAACTCTTCAAAAGAATGTCAGCGCGAGGCAACTACCTTTAGCCTCGATCTCAGGGGTGCGTGTAATGACTATGCCGCGACGCGCTGATGCAGTGGGTACTGCTGCTGTCATCTGCAGGAGAGCGATGGAGACGAGCACAAGTGACAAAAGTCCATTCATGATTGCTAGATGTCACGGCGAAGTGATTGTTGAAGCTTTACTGGGGTGTTGAGTGTACTTCGATTCAAGGAATACTGCTTTTACATCGTTACAAGCTTGATTATCAGACTCACTTGCTGTCTTGCCGACTCAGGCCTTTCTGTTTCGTGTAGTATTCCGATTTGTTCAGGTAATTCATCTTTCCATTTGTCTGTCTTGGAGTTTCAAGTTTGCAATACATTCAATACAATACACTGATGAAGTGAGCAACTCCGACATACCGTGAACTGTGTGCATCCTGAACAGCTTACACTAGTGACGCGGATGCATCAATTCCTGTTTGACGTGCGATTGTCTCTTACAGGTAAAGTTGTGTCGCATCGGATATGGGCCGTAGCTATTGTGACTAGGGTTTGGGGGATTTGGGTGTGCAAATTTGCCTGGCTAATTAGCCTTGCAAATTTACCGTAAATGACATGGTCAATTTCAACTCCCCGAAAACCAGGTGTCAATTTGGGTCAATTTAAAGGGTCTAACTGGTCTAACTGGTTGGTTTCGCTGGACCGATGTGAAAGTCTAATTTCCGAATGCCCTGGCTCATTAATCATTATCCGCAAGCTAGAACAAGAACAGATTAACGTTACTTATTGTGGCAGGACTTGCTACACAGTCGAAATAAATATGTTAATTGGTTGCCGAGTCGGAAGATCACCGAAAATCGTAAATATTTGGACCCACAGAAATATTGTAAAGTCTGTGCTCCTCATCACAAAGCTCGCTCGGCCGCCTACTACAACTGCGGACCTTATTTCGAGCTCGACCGATGAACATCAAGATAGATATTCAGGCTCGGATGATAAAGAAGGGAATTGGCTTGATGGTGGTGATATCACGGACTATTTAACTGGTACAAAAAGCAATGAGTTCGATGTGGGGCCTGTATAAACATATTGACATATCGTCCACGTACCTCCTCGATATTCTATCAGACCACTCTGTGCAACCCACAGTTGCTCGTGGAGGTCCGTCGATAGACTCGATACCAAAGGTGGTGGCTGATCAAGCTGTAACATCGTCCTGGACACCAATGGGATAACGAGTGGGAGGAATGGTAGGCGTGTAAATTATGGTCAATTAGAGCAATTTTACCTGAAAATCAGCGCAAATCAGCGTCGAAGCATGGGGTCAATTTGGGTCAATTTGGTGTCGTTTACACCTGTCAATTAGAAATTTGCCGGTCATGGTATGCGTAAATATGCATTTCTTCCTGGAGAGTTAGCGTTCTTACAAACGTGGCTTATAACCCTGCGCTATGTGCCGTCAGCTTTGGGGCCAGACTGTGTCGGTTGCCTTGCAGACTTTGTGCCTCTCAAAAAAAAAATGCCAGTCAACCAGAGTGGGATCAATTTTTGACTTGGTCCTGAGACTCC
The DNA here is from genome assembly GCA_016695465.1 of Suillus americanus. Taxonomy (NCBI): domain Eukaryota; kingdom Fungi; phylum Basidiomycota; class Agaricomycetes; order Boletales; family Suillaceae; genus Suillus; species Suillus americanus. Next base: position 287,232 of record MU177917.1, read on the forward strand.
TGCCGCGCCTGCCGCGGTCGTGACGCGCTGTTCAAGGACACATACTACTACTAGTCACATCAGCCAATGACTATTTTCTTTTCTCTCCTCTCTGAACCCTCTTTGAAGCACGTCGACGCTTAACTGGTGCGCATTCTTCAGCTGGCAGTGAATGGCGACGTTTCACGTGTGCAATCTCATCTTCAGCCGGCAGCGAAGGAGCTACAACGTCGGACAACTCGTCTGCATACGTTGGCTTTTTACCCGACTGTCTGATGAGTCCGCATATGATCTCGTCCGTCACCAACATATTGGATCGTTCGAACTTCGCACATTTTACTGTCAGCAATGCCAGACTACTTGGCACTCCACATCCAGATGAATGAAGGGAGGAAATCCCACATGCCGTGAGTTGCGTGGATCCTGAACAGCCACACGTCGTTGTCAATTCCTGTTTCATCAGCTTAAGGATTGAACGAAACCGTGCAGAAGTGCTGGGAATTCCGTGGAAATGGATCCTTCCACAATTATCACGGCTACAATACCATTATCTTGGACTCGTGAATTCACTGATCTGGTCGATGATCGACAGGTCTGAAAGCTCCTGAAAGGCACGGCTGAAGGGCCCGGTCCAGTCTTGTGCAGATCATCAATGAGCCCGGCCCAAAGCCCTCATAGGCCTTGCTGATCACTTGTCGTCCTTTGTGACGACGCGCTGACGCAGTGGGTACTGCTGCTGTCGTCCGCAGGAGATCGATAGAGACAAGCACAAGTGACAAAGTCCTTTCATGATTGCTAGATGTCACGGCGAAGCGCTTTACTGGGGTACTGACTGTCCTTCGAATCAAGGAATGCTGCTTGTATATCGTTACTACAAGCTTGATTATTGCCATCTTGCAGACTCACTGACTCGGGCCTTTCTGTTTCAGATATTATTTCGATTTGTTCAGGTAATTCATTTCTCCATTTGTCTGTCTTAACGACTTTTTAAGTTTCAAGTTTGCAATGCTTACATTCAATACAATACACTGATGAAGTGAGCAACTCCGACATAGTACCATGAAGTGCGTCCGTCCGGAACAGTGACACGGATGCGTCAACTACTATTTGACGCTGTACCATTGTGTCATCTGGTCAATGGCTTTTTACCCGATTGTCGGATATGATCTCGTCACCAACATAGTTAATCGTTCGCACAGGGCATATGATTTTACTGTCAGCAATCGCTGGACCACCTGGCAGTACTTCATCCGGGTGAGTATTCTTGTATTGTTGTCAATAGCCGATCGTCCTTTGTAGCAATGTCCATCACGGTCGTTATGTGACTCGCTGGAGTAATTTCCTGTCTTCGCATGCTTCATCCTATGAAACATCGTGCTGGATTTGTAATTCATTCGTGTGTGTAGTACTCGTTGTTGTCTTGTGTTCCCAACGAGCCATGGTTGGACAAAAACAAAGTTCTGACGTATGAAGTTTGAATACCATCCAAACCGGGATGTCGCTGGCGTGGGTTTCGGTGCGCCCTACCAAACATTCGGGTGAAACTGGTAAATGGGCACTTTGCCACCGACAAGCAATATATTCAATCAGCCGTTCTTAGATACTATACAACAGGCCTTCGTAGTATCACATTCACCTCTCCACATGCACGATCTGGAATATCAACTTGAAGACTGTGGAGAAGAAGCAATTCTCCTCCCCAGCAAAGACTTCATCTCTGAGCCCCGCAAAGCAGATCCTGCATTCAAATGGTCCACTTGGGCCAAACTCGGACTCTCTGTCCTAACAGTAGCTTTTGCATGCGCGTTGTATGTCACCTCTACTGGCATTTCTGGCCAGCATAATGTCCATGGTTTGCGGCAGCCAAGCCAGTATCCAGGTCTGGAATTATCTGAAGAGCTGGGACGCAAAGGTATGCATGTTCAGTCAATATGGGCACTTTTCAGATAGAAAGCAGGACCTATGACGTACTTTCCGGGCGCAATCATACGGGTAAACAAAGCCTTACCTGACCAAGTGTATACTTCGGGCTCACACGTCATATTGAGCGACGATGTAAGTGGATCTCCACCTGAAGTCCCCTAGGTCATTTATGTCGTCTCCAGGATTCAATGTTCTTCCAATGGCACCTAAGCAAGAGGAAATTCAAATCTTGCTATATCGACAGTGTTGTTCTCTCTCCCGAAGATGGCATTGCGGCCAACAAGACCTACACCTCATCTGGCTCCCTCACCCACATTCAAATTTGGAACGTCACCACTCCTGAAAAATACATGAAGAGCCTCAGCTGGAACTCGCGACCCCAACGAATCGCACTAATGGGCACTGTTGGATTTTTTCCCGATAAAGAGAAGATAGAGCAGCTGGAATTAGAAGATGGATGGCAATCACTGATGGCAACACGGTTTCCCTGTGGTGAGGAAGGGACTCTGAGCATCGAGGTGGCCTGCGAAGGTTGTAGACTTGAATTTGAGCAAGTGTTCTCAAGTCCTCCGTTGGGTGAGTGCAAGCAGTTGTGTCACAGATTTGACGTGTCAGATTGATGCAATATGCAGCCTTCGACTTGATGGAAATAGGGTAGTGTATCAGAAACAGCGAGTCGTAAGATGCGACAGAACCTTGAATAAGAAATCGTAGCGGCGCTGGGAAGCGCCAATCCCCAATTAGCAGCAAATTGTATGTCGATATAGATTCATATGGAAAGCCAGACAACCGCGCTCAATTTTTCTTGTGCATGCTTCTCGAACCTCCTTTTAATAAGTAGAGGCGAGCGACGGAACGTGAAGATGGCTAGGACAACAAATGTATATCTCAGTCTTTGGGAAAGAACTGAGATGTATCATGTCCGAGCGTTTTGGTAGAGGCATATTATGATATATAACAGTGAAACGGAATAAATGAGATGAGCCTCGGCCGATGTCGTTTGTCACTTTGTGGCATGCCTCATTGCGCTCGTACCTGAGTCCGAGCCTCCCGATACCTCTACGTCCAACAGCGGTCACCTTATACACACAGTGCACACTGCAGAAAGAGCGTGTTTGACCATATTGTTGCATTGCAAACTGGTGTTCACAACCGTCCTTTTTAGAAGTACAAGTACCTTTCCTCACGATTCATGACAAGGTCGTGCTGCTTCCAGACAGTTCCCCTGAGCTCTCCATGTCATTAGGGACGCTCAAAGTTCGGGGCGCACATTTCGCCCACGCCCACCGCCGGCGGCCCATAGATAACTAGGAAGCCCACAACGTACTTACAGTGGAGTGGTCCCCAAGAGGCTGCCTGCTTCCGCAGGCTACGAAAACGACGCTCTAAGCTCTTGACTGTCACGTCTGGGATCTTTCGAGATGACGCGCAGGTTGAACGACTGGAAGATTGATCATTTAAATGAGAACTGCAACATGGGCAACCAGGTCCAGAGTTCATAATTTCAAAGTTAATTTCAAATTTATTTAATTAACCTGCCACATAACGGGCAGTTTTCTCATTGGACCTGCTCTGAGTGCAGCGCCCATAACGATTTGTCCATGGCCGGCCCGCTGTGGACTACGATATCGGATTGTGCATGTGGCCTTGGCTATCCATGCATGCATGGTCCCAGATCCGTAAGCATTAGGTCGTGTGCTATGCGTGTACTTAGTGCTAGCCCCAGTGCTGGTAGCAACGTGCCGGGTTCCCACTAATTATATAAATACTAGCGCTTAATTCATTTTATCGACTTGAAATGCCTCTCCGTCCCGCATTCGACTTTGTGTAGTTGTTCAGATGCACGCCTATAGATGGCTCGTCACACATTGCACCGATGTTCTCCGCAAGTCATCATATCTTGTACCCTTGTGCCATTTGGACTTGCTTACCTCGCCCTTCGTGCGCTTCCCCAGCAGCACGACTCTGTTTTCCGACAACTCTATTTGGGTCAGCAGTTGTCAGATTACATCGGCTGTCCATTCGATTTCGGGAATCGCGACTCCGGTGTTCTTCTTCCCCATCACGAAGCACGACAACGGCGAGTCACGACGACAACAAAGCAGAACCCTCTCTCTAAGTACTCCCGGTAGAGTCGGGGATTCACCGCAAACGAACGCAGTACATTATAACAATGTACATAAATAAGAACTTTCTCGAACTTTCTAGTTATTGGACCAATGACAGTTCTGACGATCTGCAAGACTTGTACTTCCGAGCCAGAAGGTCTACTCAGACAACTGCCAGCGGTCTGAATGACATTCTAGCGCTTTTATAACCTAGAATGATTTCAGAAAGATTCAAAACCTAATACTGTGCTCTTGAATAGTATATACCTTGAAGCAGGGTCGTCAAGAATTGCGTGTTTAATAGAGCGAGTAAGTCACTCGTCGTAATCATCCCCATTCTTGTCTATGCGGCACCTCTCGTTAGACAAAACACAAGAATACAATGGGATCGAAACGTACACTTGGGGTCTGAATCCGTGTCTATGCGGCACCTCTATTTAGATAAAATACAAGAATACAGTGGAAACGAAACGTACTCCGAACGTAGCCGCGCTCCTCGAGATCTATGTCGTCAACATATTAGTATAACTCTTCAAAGGAAGGTCAGCGCGAGGCAACTACCTTTAGTCTCGATCTCAGGGGTGCGTGCAATGACTATGCCGCGACGCGCTGACGCAGCTGTGGGTACTGCTACTGTCGTCTGCAGGAGAGCGATGGAGACGAACACAAGTGACAAAAGTCCTTTCATGATTACTAGATGTCACGGCGGGGTGATTGTTGGGGCTTTACTGGGGTGCTGAGTGTACTTCGATTCAAGGAATGCTGCTTTTATATCATTACAAGCTCGATTATCAGACTCACTGACTGAGGCCTTTATGTTTCGTGTATTATTTCGATTCGTTCAGGTAGTTCATTTTTCCATTTGTTTATCTTGACGACTCTTACGTTTCAAGTTTGCAATGTTTACATTCAATACAACACACCGATGAAGTGAGGAACTCCGTCGGATACCGTGAAGTGAGTGCATCCGGAACTTCCAGTGACACGGATGCCGTCAACTCCTGTTGGACGTGTGAGTTTCTTTGCAATACATTCAATACAATACGCTGTGATGAAGTGAGCAATTCCGACATACCGTGAACTACGTGCATCCTGAACAGCCTAGTGACGCGGATGCGTCAATTCCTGTTGGAAAGTACGTCATAGGTCCTGCTTTCCATTGTGAAAAGTGCCCATATTGACTGAACATGCGTACCTTTGCGTCCGAGCTCTTCAGATAATTCCAGATCTGGACGGCCAGAAATGCTGGCAGAGGTGACATGCAACGCGCATACTTAGGACAGAGAGTCCGAGTTTGGCCCGAGTGGACCATCTGGATGCAGGATCTGCTTTGCGGGGCTCAGATATGAACTTGCCTTCACTGGGGAAGATCATCGCGTCTCCTCCAGTCTTCAAGTTGATATTCCAGATCGTGCATGTGGAGAGGTGAATGTGATGCTACGAAGGTCTGTTGCATAAGAACGACTTGTTGAATATATTGCTTGTTGATGGCCAAGTGCCCATTTACCTGTTTCACTCAAATGTTTGGTAGGGCGCACCGGAGCCCACGCAAGCGAAATTCCGGTTTGCCAAGATGGTTCTCAAGCTTCATACGTCAGAACTTTGTTTTTGTCCAACTATGACTCGTTGGAAATACGAGACAAGCAACGAGTATTACGCACACGAATGAATTACAGATCCAGCACGGTGTTTCAGAGGATGAAGCACACGAAGCCAGCCAGTCACACAACGACCGTGATGGACATTGCTACAAAGGACGATCAGCTATTAACAACAATGCAAAAAAATACTCATCCGGATGAAGTACTGCTAGGTAGTCCAGCGTAGGGCTGGCCACCGTAACCGTATACGGTTACGACCGTATACGGTTACGACCGTACAAGTTTCGGTGGCCTTACGGGTACCACCCGTATCGTACCGTATGACATACGGCTTGCTGAAAACCCTCGACGGTACGGCACGGGTCACTTTACGGGTATACGGACAGCTATACGGACATACGGGAGACGACAAAAATTGAGTTATCGTGCTAGCTACATAATACAAGTTGTACAACCATGGTATGGGTCAGTCAATTACTGTGATGGCATTACGAGCTAAGCGCAGCCGTTGCTTGACTAACATCAAAGTCCTGATAGTGTTAGGTTGCAGGCTGGCACGGCGAAGAGAAATAGTGTCACGACCACCCGACGAGCATCGGGATCGGTGTTGCCACCACGAGGTGGGACAGTCTTCATAGGTAATATCATTGCAAGCTGCAGAGCGTTAGTAATAATTAGAAGTGATGAAGACAAACTTACCTCTACATTGGAGATCTCATGGTCCTGGATGTTATTGTCCGAGTCCGAGGCTGACGAAGATGACTCAGAGCCAGACTCAGAGCCCTGAGTGAAATCAGCATCATCAGCGTCGGAGGCCTCCTCAACTGGAAGACATGAAAAATAATTGTCGTTGTCGACACTGGGAATAGTTTTCTTTCGGGGGACATGACGGGGACGACGGGGACGGCGCGAGGGTTGATCATTGTCTTCGCCTTCAGCTTGGATAAGAGCATTCATGCGCTCAACATTTTTCGGTCGTTTCCCACGCCCAAGAACTTCTTGAAAGTCTTGATCCACGGTAGGATTAGAACGGCTCGAGGAGGCCATTGAGTGAAGGTATGTTGTCCAAAAGTAGGGAAACACGAGCAGTGGGTGGAGGAAGGGAGCAGCGCCAGGACCTAGCACTAGAGTCTTCAGAGAATGCAATGGCCCGGGGTGAGTACCCCCCGGATCCGGTACGAGAATCAGGAGGGTGTTCTGGACATAATAAACATTAGAACTTGATAGATTGTAGATTGTGAGAGAAAACACATCAGTAAATTCACACATTCCTTAACATCCTTAATCAGCTTATCTCACTTATCTCAAAACTTGTTTTCTCTCTCTCACATCATTCACCTGGCATATCTGATATTTTTTTAATGTGAAACATAATAAAATATGTCCATTAATACATCTCAACATTTTTTTTCTTAATACATTCAAGTTGAAATTTCAGACAAGTAGATCCACTTTCAACAAGGTGGTTAAGTGTGAATAAGTCTGTTTAAGGGTAAAATAAGGAATGTGTGAATTTTCTGATGCATACCAGTAAGTTGATGATTTGCATCCTATCGAAGCACTGGCTACCAGTGAGGAAACCAAATGACAGAATGGGCAGCATTAGAGTTGTTGCTAGGCCTTGGTTGCTGTCTTGAACATCAAAAGAAGGCATGTGGCTGCCGCACCAAGTCACACAATGCAAAGAAATCCCTCGTGGTACCAAAAGCTAAGTACTAAGTTAGGCATTTGTTGTTCATTTTAGGCTATGGTACATAGCTATCATACAGTAGAACCGTATGCCCCGTATGATGGTACATACGGCCGTAAACTGACGGTGTCATATGGTACTTGAACAACCGTACACCGTAACCGTCAATGCGAGCTCTAAAGCCCCGACGGTACGGGTATGGCACCCATATTACATCACCGTACATGCCCGTAATACGGGCTATGGTGGCCAGCCCTAGTCCAGCGCAGGACCCATCAGACAGTCAGGTAAAATGCCATTGACCAGATGACACAATGGTACAGAGACACTCACATGTGAAACAGGTATCACTGTTCTGGATGCACGCACTTCACGGTACAGCTTTCAACTTGCTAGAAATAGGATTATGATAGTGTACCAGAAACAGCGAGTCGCAAGATGCGACGGAACTTGAATAAGAAATCGTAGCGGCGCTGGGAAGCGCCAATCCCCAATTAGCAGCAAGTTGTATGTCGATATAGATTAACCTATAAAACGCATTCTATATTTGTTCGAAGTGGATCTTAAGCTGATTTGTATGACCAACCGCACCCGTTAGTCAGCATCACAGCCTCATCCATCGGGACTTTGTTGCACTGCACTTGGGGTGAAATCGATGTGGCACCAGTGGCCGGTGTCTGTACAAATCCTAGGGTACTACTAGTACTACAGATGCATCTGATTCGTACTGGAGTACTTGTTGCATTCACTTCTAACCATATTTGAATTTTGCAGTGCATGTCCTTGTTCGTGCTATTCGGTAATATAGTGCATCACTAAAAACAAAGATGTGCTACCAACCATTATATCCCCCTTATAATGGTCATAATACATGCAATCAGATGAAATATGGCAAGTGGTTAGAAAATGTCATATATACCTTTAAACACCTAGCCTCCCTGGCCAATTTAAATAATGATCCGGCGTATTTGTCCGACTACCAGGTATGTCATGTAAGTGAAGACATCATAATCCTTTTCGCGCAATACACTACCTTATAACTACACAACGGGAAGTCAGACATTAAGCAACAGCAACTGAAATATGCAGAAGGTGATTAGCTAGCTAATATCGGACATTATATATAGCTTTAAACACGTAGCATTTGTGGCCGATCTACATAATGATTACATGCATACTATGGCGGGACTCTAAGTATGACGTGCAAGCACATGAATCACAAGGGAGGTACTCTACACATGTATCCTGTAGCTCAATAATATCCTGGAACCAGTCTCTATCCCAGTAGCTCATTTGCGATGCAAGTTCAACGGTAACAGATGAGTGGCCATGATGAGTGCTGCAAGTATCTTGAAGTCCAACGAGAGCAAGATGTAGGTGTGATTTTGGACTACTGATTTCATATGCAGGATTTGCAGAGGTTTGAGTGCGGCAGTAGAGGTTTGAGTGGGCAGTAGCAAATTGAGCACGGCCATAGAGGATCGAGCGCAGCAACAGAACATTGAGTGCAGCAGTAGAACATCAAGAGCGGTAGCAGAGGATTGAGTTCGACAATAGGGTACAGTTTGGTCATGGGAGTTAGCCATGGGATCAAGGGCTGGTCACTCAATCAAATTTCGGCCATCAAGTCAAGTTTCCTAGACAGATGAGCTTGGAAATATGAGCAAAATGTGGACCAGGAGGGGACTTTCTGGACTTGGACTTGTTGAGAAAGTAGTGTTAATGTGTGAGTAAAGGTAAAGCAGGTGATTATGTAGATACAGAGCATCACGGGGGCGCAAAGAAGGTCCGATAGAGTCAGGTAACAAGTAACACTCTTTTTCTTATAAATGACTAGAAAATATACTTGGTGAGTGGTGATCGAGGTCTTGACTCACTCTGCTGATACATACCTCATTTACTTCGAGATCCGGGAGCCGAACTGCTTCAGAATAGGAAGAATTGCATTATTAAAGTTAGGAATGGAGCAGGGTTGCAGGGTAAGAAGGCTGTGAGCTTCGGTGTCAGTTGCGGACAACAAAAATGAATAGAGAACCGAACCGCTTTGCTTAGAGGGGAATTCAGTTCTCGATGTACTTACATACTTGAATACAAGACTGAACTTGCCTACCAAACTAGTATCTAATGACTAAAATAATGACTGTATCAATCAATTTTGAATGAAAGCTGAATGAAGGACTCTACTAGTAGATCAATTCATCAGTGCGGCTGTGACTAAATTGAGTATAGTCTGAACCTTTGCCATGGTGGAGAACATTGAAGGGAAAAGAGGCTGAAGAGCAGCTATACATGATCAAACATACAACATTCAAATCAGTGGTCTCTTGCAGGGATTTGACAGGATATGCACAGTCCTGGTGAGTGAGGCCAGATGCTTGGCTGGTTCCGAGTCCTTGACAGAACACCGGTGCTGGAAGCTAGAAATATAACATGGGGTGATAATGGGCCATCACCAAGAAAGTAAAAGAGAAAACTGACCAAAAATCAATAGTTTGATTTGTGTCTTAGATGTGCCATGTAGAACACTCGGAACTTTATAAGTTGTTGCCAGTGGGATATAATGCACATCCAATATGTTCCAATGAGGCTGAAAATCGCAGAAATTCTGACATTCGTCTGTTGCGTGATATACCATTATATTGGCATATCAAGTTGCTGCATGAAAGGAGAATATGGTCAAAGAACGATATTATCACGTGCAGTTGACAATCTAATACACTGGTTTATCACGGTATATCATGGCTAAACGAAATTGGTTGAAAGGGTAATACAACTTGACTCGTATCAGGCTAAGTGGATTTTAGTGATGGTGTGCATCTTGTGTTTGTCATGTATTGCCTCTAATCAATCTAATCATTAATTTAATGTCGGTTTTCAGACGCTGTGTGAAGTATTATCAAGTCCGATGCAGCAGTTTCTGTATGAATCAAGTCAAGCCCCAACCATGTCATGTCAGGCCTCACTGGGTTAAGCACCACTCATACCATGACAAGTTCTCCCAAATATCTTCTCAACCTCTATACTAATGTCAACCTCCACACTTTCCTTTGCCGCGAGGCTCAGTGTTGCGTCAAACCCCACCTCGATGTGCGTCAGCACTTTTTAACTGCCAGTGTAACTCAGGTATATTTCCAACCTGTCATGATAATTGATTTTCTAGCAGTGTCTCCTTTCATTCCCCTGCTATGATCGCTCAGGTGCACTGTTCAACTAATGCTCTTTGCGAACTCAAATTTGACAAGTAGAATAGGTAATATAATAACTTATCTTCTAGCCTCTGTGCAGATCCCTTGGCCATCACATGCTTGGATGAAGTTGTCACTCACAGAGTCAAGCCTTGCCTTTGCCTCGACCCTGGTGCATTGCCACTGTCATCGAGCTTTGTGCAGGCCACACGGCTCGACAGTCGTCTTAATTCACACTGTCACGGATCCAGCTTCTGGTGAGTGTCACAAGTCCAGTCTTGTGAACCAGGCGATCGGTCATTGACTGGTATGCATAGCTCATTACTTCTAAATATGCAACCATATAGTCCCTCTATTAAAACGGACAAGCAGCTCGAGTTTGGTGGAATGATCTCTTGTCCAGTCTTCGAAGATCACGACAATGTCAAAGGCAAAGTCATTCCAGATCTTAATTGCTCACAAAACGGTCAGCTGAACATATACATTTGTAAGTCTAATGCAATGAGTCATACATGTGAACTCAATAACTGTTATTGTAGATCAAAGGTGTAAAGATGATGAATCTGCCCAGGGATCTAAAACTTCGAAATCTAAGCACATATCCTTATCATCCTCTGCCGTTATTCTTATCTTACCTCTCCTTGACACGCTTTCTGTTTGTTGCAACATGTTAGGGTGCCACAACTTCCCAGTGACTCGAGTTTGAATGGCCCTGCATCTAGATCATGTGAATTCAGCTTCAAAATTCCTTATGGCAGCCGACCAGGTGACGATATATCTCCCACCTTCTGTGTTATGCCTTGCGATAGCAGGCGAGGAGGCGTGTCTGTTGTGAAGAAGGCTGAAGTGTCTTATCGCGTTACTGCAGTGTGGGAGCCGCTCAGGTTACAGGCTGGAAGTTCCCATTCTTTTTCCTCCGGACACAGAATTTTTTTTAAGTCATATTTATTGTCCTTTGGGGTTGAAGACCCTATGTCGGACATAGCCCTTTACATGGGGGGCTTACTCCTGCTATTCTATCTTAAGTACAGTAAACTTGATTTTGTGTTGGGTGGGTGTACGCATACTCCGTCAGCATAGTGTCGGGCAAAGGCCAACACCGATTTCATACAAAGGGAATGTGATGAGTTGGGTGTTTGGAGTTGCTTTGGGAGGGTATCGGCCTGCTGTGTGCAAATGTCTTGCCAGTGTTGCACATTTGGGCTGATCTGTGCTGATGGGGTTTCCTTCTGCTTCTCTTATTTCCTCTTGCATTGATCCAGCGGCCGGCGCTGATCTTTCCCTTTGGTCTTGGAGTGTTGTTTTGTGTTGGTGATACATAATATGTGCATGTGGTACCTGTTGCAATTAATCGTGCTTAAGTTATGTACATTCTACAGTACATGTTCGGAATCTCACCAAAGGTGGGCTTGAGGCGTCCTGTACTGTTCATGTAGCACATGAGGGGACTGGTCGCTTCTTCTGCTGTGAGTAGATATGTTAGGGAGCTTGCTTTTTGATGTAGGGTGTTCGATAGGAGGTGACATTCTCTTGCATATTGGGGGCAGTCGAGTAGGAAGTGGTTCACAGTCTTGTTTTTGTCTGGGCAGTGTGGGCAACGAGGTGATTCACTTTTTCCTATGCAGTGTAGGTGATGATTGAGGGGAGAGTGGCCTGTGCAGAGTTGCATGAGAATGCTGGCCTGACGTCTGGGGAGTGTGGCGATAAGTTTGATGAACTTCTTGGATGGCATGTTTGCGTCTATGGAGGAGGCTCGCATGTAATGGGGTGATCTTTTCCATGTTGTGGTCCAGTTGCTGTTCAGGTCTGCTTGTTGCCATTGCCTCAGGGCAGCAGCGCTATCTGGGAGTCGGTCAGTTTGAAGATAGGATGGGAGGTGTTCTCTTGGGCTTGTGTTCCTCTTCCTTTCTGCGGCTTTCTTGGCTTCTACGTCTGCTAGTTCATTCCCTGTAACTCCTTTGTGTCCCGGTATCCATCTCACCATCAGTGTGAAGTTGAGACCGTTATCATCTCTTTACTTGGCCAGGTTCGTCGTTAATCTGCGAAAATGTTCTACTAAGTATCCGCCTGAATGCATGTACTGACTCTCACCGGATTTGATAGCTGCTTGGTTGTTGATGAATATCAATGCCGGGTAGACCATGTTCCTTTCCGTGGCTATTAGCTGGGCTGTGAGCAATAGACCTATTACTTCAGCTTCATATACCATGTGTTTATGTTCTGATCCTAGATGGTATCTTAGCTTGCGGGGTACTTGTCCCGTCTGCAGTAATACCACTGCTGCGCCTATTTTCTCTTTGTGTCCTGAGCTGTCCATGAAGACTTGAATCTCATCCTTCAACTCTTTCTGCTCCTTGATTGTGTCTTTCTCCTTTGGATTGATGTGGGTGTGGTAGACATTTGGGATGAGATTGTCCAATCTTTCGATGAAGTCTAAGGTTTTGATGTCTTTGGGGAAGAGTTGGTACGTGGTTATCAGGTTGTGCAGGGATGAATGGTGACGAGTTGTGTTGCGGTAGTGGATGATGTGTTGCAGGTGCTTGTGCAGTGGGTGTCACTGTGGGAGGGTGGCTAGTCGTAGGGCTGCTCTGTGACATATCTTCTGAAGGAGGAGAGGAACTGGTAGAAGGTTGGCATGGTTATCTAGGATGTTGGTGGTGGTTGTTCTCATCGCTCCCGTTATGCTGATAGTGGCTGTTCTTTGGACTCTAGCCAGCCATTTGGCTATACCTATTGAGCCTCTTTGAGTTGTTATCGAATCATTTCAGAGTGTTGGTCTGAACCAAAGGTTTGCTCTGTATGTGAATTTCGGTACAGCTACTGTTAGGTATAGTTGGTGCATAAGCTTTGCCAATATTCCATTGGCCGGTTGTGACAAGTGTCGTAGTTGTAGCACATATTCTGTTCCTTTGGCTATTGTTTGTCCTGTGTGAAATTTCCAAGTCAGTTCCTGATCAACTATAAGGCCGAGAAAACAATGATGCTCAGATGGGTGTATTATGGTGTCTTGAATGGTGATTGGTGGACGGGTACGGGTTTTGCTGTGGGTGAAATCTATTAGTGCAAACTTGTTTACTTCAAACCTTGAGTTGTGCTCCCTTGACCATTGAAGGGCGCCGTTTGGTCGTTCCATCATGTCCTTGAGTGTATTGTGGGTGTCTTCAAATGTCGGGCCTATAGCTATGTATGCTGTGTCGTCTACAAAGGCTAGAGTGGTTTCTTTGTTGATGGGGTTGGCTACATCTATCAGGTCAGTGTTATAAATTAGGTAAGCTATCATAGACAGTGGGTCTCCTTGACCTATCCCATTGAGAACATGTATCCAGTCCAAAATCGAGTCATTAAACTTCAGCTGAGTTTTTTGTCCGGATAGCATGTGTATGGTGAATTGAACTATCTCTGGGGGTAGGTGTTGTTTCTTCATATTGTGGGCTAGACGGTCAGTAACTGCATTGGGGAATGCTCCTTCAATGTCAAGGAATAGAATTGAAGCTACTTTCCCAATGTGCCATGCATTTTTGACCGTTGTTTCCAGGAGATGTAGTGAGTCCATTGTTGTTCGTCCTGGTTGGCCTCTGAAATGTGTGTTGGGGAGGAGGTTGTGTCATTCTATTATGTTTGAGACTTGTCCTGCTATGATTGCGGTTAGTAACTTACATGTGGTATTGATAAGGGCGATGGGGTGATAGACCTTGGCGGTTGAGTAGTCAGCTTTGCCAGGTTTCTTGAGTACTACTGTGGTGAATTCTCGCCATGGGTTGAAATAGGTATTGAGGGTGAACACTGCATTAAATAGGTGAGTAAGGTAGGGAGTTAGTATGTCTGACGCTTGCTTGAATACTATTTTACAGATGCCGTCTGGGCCCAGCACCTTGTATGAACTTGTGTTAGCTATCGCTTTCACAACTTGCTCTTCCGTGATCTTCGCAAAGGGAACTATTGGTTCTGGGTAGTTGTAGTTGAGTGGGATGGAGCTATTGGCTGGTGGTGGAGGAAAGAAGGCATTGGCCAGAGCTTTGCTTTTCTCATCATTTGTGATGGCTTTGGTTGTGTTACCTTCCTCGTTTTTGACTTTGAGTACAGGTACACTGGTTCTGCCACCGTCTCCGCATAGTGCGGTTATATAGCGATTAGCCATATAGACAGATTGCTGATCCAGCTCCTCTAGGAAGTCTATCCAGTGTTCCTGCTTGGTTTTGTGGATCACCTCGGTTACATGGTTATGATAGCGTCAGTGCTCTTCATGAACAGGGTGATCAGGCAGTCCTCTCATCTTATATGATAGATCACTTAGCTTGTTTTTCTGTTTCAGCATCTGCGTTAGTTCTTTCATCCACCATCTCTTCGCATGCGGGCTCAGTTTTGATTTGGGTACTTTCTGTTCGATGGTTTGGCATATCGCGGTGTTGAGATTGGCAGCAGTGGTTTGGAATTGATCCTCTGAGGTGATGGCGATGGGTGGAGAGTATTCGGCTAGGTTTCTGTTGAGGGCACCACAGAATTCTTCCCAGTCAATGTCTCGGTAGTTGAATGTCTTTCTCATGGATGCTCTTGGGATGGGGAGATTTAGGGTGCTGTATATGGGTACATGGTCAGTACATGGAGGGCGGCATCTGGGTGAAGTATCACATGAGGTAAATGAATCTAGCATATGGGTAGTACAGTATACATTATCCGGTCTTGTCCAGTTTCCGCTACTGGTCAATTGGAGTGTTGGTTTGTTCTTCAGTAGGGCCATTTGCAGGTCATAATCTGCCATGAGTTTGATTAGTTGCTGTGCTGCTTCTTGAGCTTCTTGTGAGATGCAGAGGTGAGCATTCTGGTCTTCTTCCCATAGATGGTGATGTGCATTGAAGTCTCCCAAGAGGATGATATGGTCTCTGTGCGATGGTCGGATGGTTCTGCTTTCCCTTTCTAGATACAACTTTAGTGAGGGTATGGTTTCTCTTTTTCTGCTATCGTTGTATATGTTAAAGAGGGTAAGTTTACCGAATATACCTTGAATTTGGATGACTACCACGTCTGAGGATGGGTATGGGATCTGTCTCCAATTGTTGGTATCCATGCGCTTGTGAATCAATGTGATTGCTCTTGAACGGGTTCCTTGCATGAATCTATGGGTTGGGTATATGATGTTCCAGTCTGGTGTCGCCTTGGTGTTTCCCAGAGTGTCAATGAAGGGTTCCTGCAGTGTGACTATATCGAAGGTTTTGGCAGTGAATGGTCCACTAAGAATACAGTGTTGCGCCGTATCTGATTTGTTTAGGTTTTCTTGCCATATGTGTAGTCTTACAGATTGGTCGTCAGGTGTATTATACATTAGTGGTGAATGAGTGGAAGAGTTCTGGTGATGGCAATCGAGTAGTTGAAGCTAGTGGGGAATGCCTTGATGAGAAGCCAGCGTTGCAGGGTAGGTGGGCGGTGCCTCTTAGAGGTCTTGTTCCTCTGTGGTCGAAGTGTCTGTCTAGGGTGTCTTGGTTGCAGGTCTGGGTTGCTTGTCATTGTTGGGGCTGGACATAAGTGTTGGTTGGTTTCGGAGGTGCTGATACTTGAGTCCATGGTTCATCTGTTGGGAAGTGGGGCATAGTGTTCTCAGGCTATCTTTTGTCCAGGTCGGCACATCGTCTTTCAAATTCTGGGCAGTTTTGTTCCCAGCTGGCGTGGCCTTCCTTTTTGCATGATATGCAGCATCGTCGGTTCCTGTTGCTGCATTTGCTGGTTCTGTGGTCTTCAGAGCAGTTAGCGCAGATGTCTCGGTGAGACGTGCATTCACGAGCTATATGGCCATAATGTTGACACTTAGCGCAGCGGATAGGTTCTCTTTTGTTCTTCTTTGCCTGCAGTCGGTTTTTGTTTAAGGTTATTCCATTGCATATTCCTTCGTTTGCATTGATGGGATTCTTGAATGTGACTAGGAGGTGGGCGGCTCGTTGTTGGTCCGTTCGCTTGTTGGGAGGTTTTATCCATTGCGCTGAGGATATAGTCCCTTCCTCCCATTTGTTTTCTTGCTTGAATTCGTGTATTTGGTTTTCGCTGTTGGGGTTGAATGTTAGTGGGACAAATTGGATAACTACTGGGTAAGCTCTGTCTTTGAATATGGCCTTTGGGTCTAGGTTCTTGATGAAGTTTTCTTTTATGTCGATTTTCTTGAGATATTCAGCGGCTTCTGTGGTAGTCAGTTCTATGATTGTTCCTCCATTGCGATACTGGTTGATGTTCTTGATGACTAGCTCCGGGGTGTCGAAGTTGGCGATGGATAGGAATGCATCTTGGATCTTTTCTACTAGTTGCGCATGTGATACTTTGTTTGGTGCTACTGGACCGTCAAGGGCGACATTGATAAGGATTTGTCGTGCTTTGATTGCATCTCTGGCTGCTATATGAATAGTTTGGTTGTTAGCATTATTGTCCAATCCTGAGAGTAGAGCTTCCTTGTATCCATTTTTCTGAGTCGTTTCCTTGACTAGAGTCGTCATCTCCTTCTGTAGTCTCTCTAGACTAGATTCTATGTTGACATTGTTGGTGGTGGTTCCTTGAGCCAAATTAATGGTTGGAGCAAGCTTGTCGACTGAGTCTTTGATCTCTTTCATTGCATTGGAGATTTTGTCTACTGATGCTTCTGTTTTCTTTATCACATCATTCTGGGTTTTGAGGTTAAAGCCATCTGTGGAGTTATCGTCTATCATCTTGTTCAACCGGTTGAAAGGTTTCTCTAGATGCATGCATACTGCGTTTGAGATGGTCTTGGCTTTCTGTCCGTGGTCAGTCTTGAAAAGAAGGATGGCAACTGCCTGAATTATATCCACATGCATAGGCATTAGAGATGGTGCTTGAACCAAAAAGTCTAAAAGAGCTGTCGTTAGCGTATCTATAGTTAATTCTGCTGCTGGGGTGATAAAAAGTCTGGTCTCTAGGGCTACTCTTGCCATGTGTTCATCTATAATTTCTGATGTGGTGGCGGGATCATTGATGAGTTCTGGGATGGATCTATTGGATGATCTAAAGGTGATCGCATTTCGCTTGGGTCTTGCTTGTTTAGTGCTTTGGGAGTTTTCTGGGGGATCTGAAGACATTATATGGGTTGGTTTTGATAGCTGTATTGTTAATATGCGGTATTTGAGTTGTGCTTTGACGCCTTATGGCTGTCTTGGCGCTGTTACGTGCTGTATTGGTTGAGTGGTTTTCGGGGTCCTACTCGGGGTGCCACTTGGTACAGGTCCAAGGGGCGATCCGGACACAGACTTTCAGTCTATGGACAGTTCCAATGTCGCGCCGGAATTATGGCTCGAAATGCCTCTTACACCAGAGCGATGTGGTCCGTTCCATTGCATTGTGGCTCGAAGACGTGGCACGCATGTATATTGTCTCACGAATAGAATCTGTAGGTCACTCTGCTGCGCCTGCAAACGTTTTCTTGACATACCTTTGTCCCATATCTGGTTAAGCTCACAATAAAACCTCGATGTGCTGTACTTCCCCGAGAAATCGTCGCCGATGCCAGCATTGCTGTTTCCCTAGTCTGTAAAGTTACCATCAAGCCCTAGCTATCCCCTACTTCCCCCGACACTACACAATTTTCATTGACATCTAATGGGTATGGCGTGTACAGATGACGATCCGGCTCCCGGAGATCCAGGCAAGCGCCCCTGACCTACACATCTCTCTTCGATCTGATCGATGTATCGTCAAAACGTACACCATAATATGATAAAGCAAAGCAGGGTGCCACGTAATTCATTGCACTTCTCAGCTATATCTCCCTCGAAATCATTCGTTCTTGTAAGTGAACAAGTGACCAAAACTTTTTCTCGGGTCGCAGGTCGCATCCAGCAATGCTTAACAGCTTCACACGTCGATACTCAGAAATTCTGCGGGTATTTGGGCCTAGTGCTTTGATCATCAGCATTTTATTGAACATTCTTACCATGTTGCGCTTGCGACCCACGTCGCTTGATGATAGAAAGTACAGTATGTCGTTGTCATTTTCACTGGCACTGGCGGCCATAGTAGTTCAATTTCACCCATGTTACTTCAACGCAGCTTATATTGGCGAGGATCATCCAACAGAATTACCCCTCCGCCTGGACACTGTCGCATTGAAATTCAACAATACGGAACATTATGGTACATCAGACGTCACGTCCTGGGCAGAATGGAAATCGCTCGATCATTTTCCACGCGGTCACGGATTTGTACGGCTGGGACCAAATGGTATTATAATCACAACTACATCGTGTATCAGACATTCACCATTCACAAATTGTGCTAGGACGGCTATTTGGGGTATCCATGTTTCACCAAATTCACTGCCTGCAAATGATCCGGCTAGCCCTCATCAATGGGCCCAACGGGCACAGTGGTCATTGCATCAATATCTTGCGACAAGCCATTCTTTGCAAGTCTGACATTACTCTCGATCCACTTATTATCACCGACCATGACGGACCGATGGAAGGCGTAGATGGTGTGGACGTGACACATTTTTGTCGGGACTGGTCGCAGGTTTATGACTATGTCACAGAAAATCAGAAAGATCCCATATGGGAACTTGAAGAGTAAGAGATGTCATTGCAGTAGGGAACCCCAGGTGTAGGAGTGGAGTGGTAGCTGCACAACACCGTAGGTTAGTCTTTCGGGCTTTGTCATAGTAGCACTTAGTGCTCTTCAAGTTCACCACTTCTCGCCTTGCTCATGGCGCGCAGGTACACAGTCGCGGATACACCGTTCGAACATGATTATGATTATGGCACAAGCAGGTATTGCACATAGAACATTCAAATCCAGCAAGATAACACATACAATGATACCGTGAAGATCTGTCGTGTATCCAAGAACCGCTCACTGAATATATTGCGTGTCGGTGGCAAAGTGGCCATTTACCTGTTTCACTCGAATATTTTCGCAGGGCGCACCGAAGCCTACGCAAAGCGAAATCCCAGTTTGGATGAAATTCAAATTTAACACGTCAGAACCAACTGGCGTGACCTCGTTTGGAACACGAGACGGGCGGTGGGCACTACACACACGAATGAATTACAAATCCAGCACGATATTCCAAAGGATGAAGCATATGAAGACGGGAAATTACTCCAGTCACAAAGGACGATAAGTTATCAGCAACAAAAGACAAAAATACTCACCTGGATGTAGTCTGGCAATTGCTAACAGCAAAATCATATTCTCTGTGCAAACGATTAAAGATGTAAGTGACGAGATCATATGCGGACTCACCAGACAGTCAGATAAAAAGCCATTAACCCGATGCATACAATGGTGCAGAGACACTCACATGTAAAACAGGAATCGACGCAGACAAGTCGCTGTTCAGGATGGGATACATGCAACTTACGGTATGTCGGAGTTCCTCGCTTCGCTCACCTGGATTTGGAGTACTGACGGTAGCCTGGCGATTGCTGACGAGCTAGCAAGGGTACAAAAAAGTACTCACCTGGATGTAGTCTAGCGATTCCTAATAGCAAAATCATATTCCCTATGCGAACGGTGGAGTTGGTGACGCAATCACATGCGGAGTCGCCAGATGGTCGGGTGAAAAACCATCAACCAGATGAGACAATAGTGCAGGGACGCTCACACCGTGTAGTGTTGGGCAAAGCCTGGCTGAAGCCTTAGGCCGAGCCGGGCCGGGCTTTAGAGCAGGGCTTTGGGTCGGGCTCATTGATGATCTGCACAAACCTGAGCCGGGCCCTTCAGCCGTGGCTTTCAGAAGCTGTCGATCATCGATGCGGTTCAATCGGTGAATTCATGATCTGAGATAATGATATTGTAGCCATGAGAATTGTAGTAGAAGGATGAACTATCACAGAATTCCCAGAGTTTCGTTCAAACCTTACTAAGCTGAAACTGAATATGCAAATGCACGAGTCACTTCAAACGTTCAGGATGCACGCAATTCACGGTACGCGGGAGTTCCTCCTTTCATTCACCTGGACTTGGAGTGCTGAGTAGTCTGGCAATTGCTGGCAGTAAAATCATATTCCCTGTGCGAATGATTAAATATGTCGGTGACGAGATCATATGCGGGCTCATCAGACAGTCAGGCTGAGTAAAAAGCCATTGACCAGATGACACAATGATACAGAGACACTGTTGAGGATGCACGCAACTCGCGGTATGTTGGAGTTGCTCACTTTATCACAGTGTATTGTATTGAACTTTGTATTGCAAACTCAAGTTTAAGACAGACAAATGGAAAAATGAATTACCTGAACAAATCGAAATAATACACGAAACAGAAAGGCCCGAGTCTGCAAGACAGCAAGTGAGTCTGATAATCGAGCTTGTGACGATATAAAAGTAGCATTCCTTAAATCGAAGTACATTCAGAACCCCAGTAAAGCCCCAACAATCACTTCGCCGTGACATCTAGCAATCATGAAAGGACTTTTGTCACTTGTGCTCGTCTCCATCGCTCTCCTGCAGACGGCAGCAGCAGTACCGGCTGCGCCACTACGTCGCGGCATAGTCATCACACGCACCCCTGAGATCGAGGCTAAAGGTAGCCTCGCGCTGACCTTCTTTTGAAGAGTTATACTAATATGTTGACGACATAGATCTCGAGGAGCGCAGCTTCATTCGGTGTACGTTTCGTTTCCACTGTATTTTTGTTTTATCTGACGAGGGGTGCCACATAGACGCGAGTGGGGATTCCGTCTGTACGTTTTGATTCCACTGTCACGGTATTCTTGTGTTTTGTCTAACGAGAGGTGCCGCATAGACCATACGTCGGATGCCACTGACGACGACTCGGAGGACGAAGGTAATTATCTCGCTCTGGTCCTGTTTTCGAGTGTTGTACTTACTCGCACTATTAAACACGCAATTCTTGATGACCCCGAAGGTATGTACTATTCAAGAGTACAGCATTGAATTTTGACTTTTTCTAAAATCATTCTAGACTAAGGTTACAGAAGCGCTAGGATGTCTTTCAGACCGTTGGCAGTTGTCTGAGTCCTCCCTCTGACTCCGAAGTCCAAGTCTTGCAGATCATCAAAACTGTCATTGGTCCAAAGACTACAAAATTCGAGGAAGTTTTTATCTATGCACGTTGTATTATAGTGCACTGCGTTCGTTTGCGCCGTGCGGTGAATATATTCTTGAAGTTCCGAACACGAGGCTCCATCAGGAAAAACCTCCCCTGCTAATTCCAGATAATTAGCGACTTTGTGGGGGCTATCGTGCAACAGCTTCGGTGAAAGCCTGAGAGAGAATGTTTGCATTGACTGGATGCAGATAGCTATTTGGGCGGAGCCCCGAGAGGGGCACCCGGCCCCGATAGCGGCCCAAACCTGTGCAAGAGTGAGTGCGAAGGCGAGTGGGAAAGCTCGCAGCCCCAGACTCAGCAAGTAGGTACCAACTATTAGGACCACTGGAGCAATAATGTGCGACTACTAAGCATGTAGCACTGTAAATAAGTGAAAATCGAAAAGAGTTGTAAAGTAAGCTGCGAGAATCCAAAATGGACGTCGAAGGACAGGGAGTGGTGAGTGGGAGAAAAAAAAGCAGAAGGCAGCAGCCAGGCAGGAGCCCGCTGGAGTGTGGCCGAGCACAGCATGGTACGGAGACACGTGCTGCACTGACGCTAACACAAAGTCCTTACTCTAGCCCTACGGCGGCCTACACTCGTGCATCGCTTCAGGATAGACCGCCAATTTTTAGGAGATTAGATGGTTTATGTTACCCCGGCTTTGGCTCAAAGCCCCGAATTAGACTTGGCCTGGGGGGGGGGGCTTAGGCCCACCGGATGGCCTAAGCGCTGAGCCATGAGCCCAAGTAAGCCACAGCCCACATGCTAAATTGCTGCGATGTTGATGCAATGTACATAGAATACTGTACACATGATCAGTTATAGTTGTAAATATAAAAAATCAAAAAATCAAAAATCGAACCTTAAATTTCACAAGACCGTCGGAGCGCAGCCTAAAACATGTTGAGCGTAAATGTGCACCCCATCTTCCTTCATTTTTCCTGGCAAGCCTGGCCACTCTTCTACTCCCGGGAACATGACTTTTTTCTTAGCTTGATTTCTGTGATCCTACGGATGACGATATGCGCTTGAAGCGCGGTTTTGTCTTCTACAAGTTACCGCATAAAGCTGGGGACTCGGTCCGCGGAGAAGGCGAACGTGGGCAGTCAATGCACGTGATCACATCTTAAATCAGATGGTAGTCTGGCAGCGGGGAGCGTTGGGTTTACGGTTCGAATTATCTGAACCTTCGGACGAACCCCAGAAATGGGTATCATCCTTCCACAGGTGGTTACAATGGGCACTGCGACGCGCCACGCTATCAAGAGGGCGTGGCTCACAGTGAGCAACACAAAGAAAAACCGCGTTGGCTCAGAGCTCAAGGCCATGATGCGCGAGGGCGTATCTGAAATGGCCGGTCTGGGTACAAGTCTAAGGAGACTTCAGGTCTACAGTCTTGGACCTGGTACAGGTGACGATGCCCTGACAGAGTTTGAAGACACCAGTGCCCCCCGAGTTGGCTGAGTCCTGACCCGCCTCTTTCGCCTGTCAGTGTCACATCCTGCCTCCACCTACTGCCAGGCGCTGACCCAAAGCCGGAGAGGCCACTGTTGAGGAGGACATATTCAGGTCGTACGGCCACAAGTGAGGGATCAGAAGTATACCCTAGTTCGACTTAGAATAAGTTACACATCAGTGTTCTTCACTGCAATGTTAAGATATCAATCAACATCATATACATTGCCAAAGATAACTACAACAGTGACTAGTTGTCCACCTGCCTTACAACAATACCTCACGCATGAGTCACGGCCGCAGTGCAAGGCGCACAGACGAGAGCAGAAAGAGCCCAAGCTCACCCCCACGTGCGTTGTCACTTGCTCGAAGGCCGTATAAAGGAGGGCGGCGGCTGAGGAATGGATATAACGACAGGCAGGCAGGGTATTTGAGCAGCGCAGACATGGTTCGAGTGGCCAATAAATGGGGGATGCCATTGACATCATCTCCAGTGGTGGCGGGGGGGCACAGAAGTAGCATTCAGCGGGCAGCAAAGAGGCGGGATGAATTATGTCCTTGCTTAGGTGACTCAGTGAGCCGCACCTGATTCAACTCCACTTGAATTTGCCGAGCTCGCCGAGGGGAACCTAGACGTCTGCTTAGACTGGTATCAAGACCGGCCAGAACTCCTGGACTCAGAAGAGCTTTGGATTTTGAGCTGTATGGACGACGCACAGTTTGTAATACACGGTGCTCGACTTTTGTATGGATGACTCTTGAAACCTTCGAAGGCACCAAAGCCGCCGCAGGAACAGATCTTCATTCAAAGACAGCGAGCATTCTGGGCATCTCTCGTGACCACTGTTCAACTACACATTCCCAAACCTATGGTACTGGGATGCGTAATGCAGTCCTCCTCCACAGTCCAATGCCGGTATGCTGCCCGATCAAGTCGACGCCTCGCAGAAAATTTGTACGCGTTACCTAAGGGCAAGAATACGCACCGCACGGATTCATTTGGAAGGAAATTCTGGTTTGGTGAAACGGAAAGCTTTGTGTTGGAGCGGTGTATCCGCGACTGTGTGCCTGCGTGTCGTGAGCAAGGCAAAGTGGTCGAGAGCACTACGCTACGACAAAGCCCGAAGGACACTGAGTGGCTGACTAAGCTACGGTGCTACCCGGCTGCTCCGCCCCTCGCCTAGTGGCCCCCCACTCCAGTGTTTAACAAGTTGGAAGAGATCGCGCTTTCTGATCAACCACAACTCCAGCTCTCGGATGCGGAATCACAGCTGCTCTATCACAGGAGCTTCTTCTAGCAAATTTTGGTTCAGATTACATGTCATCACGCATAAACTGGGTCGGGCAGTCCTCCGGTGTCGACTACTTGCACCTTCTCATTGTCGCAATGGACCATCTGCCAGTAGACAATATAGTGTTATCTCATCTTTGTGCAAAACAAGTTACGCTACTTAGTTGCCGAATATCTCTATTGAGGTGCACTTGCGCTGCAGATCGCCAACCTATGGACAGAGACTTTTTGCCTTTAAGCTAGGGATGTCTGACTTACCTCAGTTGGGTCACGTTCTTCTTAGCCGTTGATATCTACAAGGTGCTCAGAAAGGAGGTTGATATGCACCTTCTCATGCACTGCGGCCCTATCCTCCCTGGAGAAAGTTTGGGCGTTGCCTGCATTTTGGACGAGACAATGTTACGGATGCCGCCTTCCAAAGCGTCCGACCAGTATAACGAAGGCTATGAGCCTCCTAGCTGCCTTATTCACTGTGCTGAAAGCGCGACTTGATGGCAAGCCTAAGCTACCTCTGAGTTTCCTAAAATTAAGCATCAGCAGAGAACAGGGCAGGCGATCGATACCAGGATCCGTGGCACCCAGAGTGGCAATGAAGGAAAAAAGTGCGGGCGTCCCGCGAAACGCGCTTCCATGGACTGGAGGCGATGCAAGCAGTTGTTGACATTATCCTTTTCACTCACATAATTTTCTTATCCATGCATGAGATCCGGTTCAACTACATTGCAGCGCAGAGACTTGTGAGTCTAGGGTCATCGATGATCAGTGGGCGAATAGATGCCATCGATAACAGTTATCACCGCTCAACATGCCTTCCCGTGAGACCGCCATCAGCGCACATTTCCCGACGCCTGCCTTTTATGGGTCAGCGGTTCCGCCCCATGGCCATAATTAGAATTCCCGCCAAAGATTCGGCGTCTATTCTGCAGTTCTTGTTCGAACTCACCATATCCAACGATGTTCGCTGTCCCGCCCATATCACTCGTGCGCAGCGATCCCCAATTAGCTCCCCACGATGGGCGCGAGAAGTCTACAAGTAACTTCCCGAGGTTCCTTGGTGAGCTATAAAAGACACGCAGCATGACAGTCGAGTCACCCAGCGTACTGCGCATCTCCAGGTCTAATAACTCCCGCCTATATTCATTCTGACTTGCCCAATCTCTCTGACTCCAATCTAACACGATGAACTACCGGATTGGCGTCCCTGCCTCTTCATTCCATCACAGGTCCTGGGCTGTTCACAGTGCACAATCTGGCTCCACTAGCCAAGCCTTCCAAGGCCATTGTTCTGCGCCCCCAGCAACGTCCCCGTCCCCGATCCCAAACACACCACTTCTCCATCCAGTATCACTCCCCCACCCCAATGCAGCCTCACACCAATCTCCTATGTCATGTATGCAATTCTTCTTTTCGTTCATAATTCACGCAGATCTCACATCTATTGTTAATTCTTAGACCAACATTCTTCCACATCCCACTCTTCATTCATAGTCTTGCACTCACTCTTGAGTTATGGTCCCAATCTGAAATTTAACGTCACACGAGACCTAACACATGTGCAACTGCGACCAGGATGTCGGGCTACCATGCTTCAGGAGCTTGCGGTGCAACCGCCAGTCTCTCATATGATCATAACTATCCCTGAACTTCCCGCATGGACGATAGATGTTGTGAACCCTCGGGGTGTCACTGTGAACAACGTCCTTGCCATGATACGTGAAACGCTCAACCGCAGTGTTACTTCGCACGAGATGCAAAGATCTTCCCGCGTGGTCAATGCTGCTATAGATTCTTTCAGGGCCAGATCCCGCGCTGACCCGCGGGAACATACGCAGGGGGTGAAACGCGTTGACTTTTTGGGCCCTAAAGTTTTCTTCGTTGGCCTTGCCAGAGCTCGAGATGGCTCAGACAGCTGGGAAATTCACTTCGCCCAGAACGTTTGATCCTCGCCATGCGCGGGTCGCCTTGGCCGTTCCTTATCTTTCGGCACATTGCATCTGGTTATATCCACTTGGCTCCAATGGACTTTAGTCGGATCTCATCACTCAACACTGCCGGCTCTAACTTTACTTGGCAATTTGCCGTCACCGCTCACTTCTTCGCATCTATATTCGACAGCCCCTAATTTGTTTTATCGCTATCTTGCTCTATCTCTGTCCGCAATGTTTTTTTATTCATGTACCGGAATAGTTTGGATAAATTGCACTCATACCAGGACACTTGTAATTTTATTTACCATGTACACTCAATCTCCACGGCAATACAATGTATTCATACTTGATATTCGACTTTGACGTTACTGGGTGGTTCGAGTGGAATGAAAAAAAATCTTGATTCGCTAGAGCTTGTCCGTTACCATTGACAGGTGATTGCGTTCATTATTCATCAGGGGCGCCGCCCGAACTTAACTTGACCATTTCGATGACACGCTCGCCTCCTGTCAGTGCAGTATGGATGCGAAGACATACTACTGAGCAATATCGACCCTCGAATTAAAGAACAATTGGAAGCCGCGCACATCTTGTGAGGCCATCCCATATGTGGGTCCGACTGTGATATACCCTTGTGCAGTGGTTTTCTGTTGACATCAGCCCAATTGTAGCGACTTCAAATTAATTGATGCTACTGGCGCTACGCTGCATTGTATCAGGTGCTCAAGTTAAGGTTAGGCCATCCGTATTCGAAGTTCCGAACCGGAAATTTAACGACTTCATTTCTGATGGAGTCCAGCCCCCTGTACATCTTCCCCCGGGACACCCATGTTGACACTGATATCGAGAAGGGACTTACTAGTTATAACTATTCAGTGAAGATCGTAAAAAAAACTTCACGTGACATGATTCGTATTCGCGTCAGCGCGACGCGCGTCCACACCACCATTTTCGACGTTTCAACCAACTTCCACCTTGTACAACCATACATCACTACCTCGCCCACAAATCGGTAAAAAGTGTAAACATGTTTTTATCATTCAATCTTTTCATTGTACTCGCGCACGTCATACTGGCAGTCGCCCGGCGGTCTACGAACAGATACCAAAATCTCGTGGCCAATTCGATACCTGCAGATCAACGGCACAACGAGACGCTCGCCACGAGAACAAGCCTACAGGATAAGAAACCTCAGCATCGCTCTCGCAAAACAGGCGCGAAACAGGTCGCCCGCCTCCAAAAACGATCTCGCTTGGCATCCAAGTCCACCCCAGCCCGACTTTCTCGAGCAAACGCCGCGCCGACGCCCCAGCCTACAGGTCCTTCGTCTGTCTCGACTACCGTGCATATAACCAGTGTGACTGATTTTGCACTTTTACTTCCGGCAAGAGATGGAGGTGCGCCTCCCCTTCGTATTTTCATTGCACACTTGACCACGCTGTTTTCCCTTAGAGCTTATATCAGATTCTGAGAGTGATGCGGTGGCATATGGTACCAATGGATCTGACTACCAGAATACATTTCCAGCAAACTTCATTACTGGCGCTAGTATCTCGGAGGCGAGCGATGGATCCTATATACAGGTCAGTGGTGTTATATTTAGCTGTCTACCTTTTCCTCAGCACTAATGAACGGGCTAGATCACCGGCTGCTTGGACCCCGGCAAGTTCCACTTCGCCCAAGATGACGCAGGAGGTCAGATGGACGTTCGATTTCCCAACGGCGCGAAGTGCACCTTTGGGGGATACGGCGCAAGCTTCATTGAGCAGTCCGTTCTGTTATTTCATCACTTCTAATTGACTCACTTACTATTCACCAGGGTCGAGCCCTCTGCCAATCGTTTCTGCCTTCGTTGTTGTGCATCCGCAAACGATCAGGTCAACTGCAATTCACATAACGACAAAGCTGGCTGTCCTGTTGCTGTTCCTGGTGTATATGACTTTGATGGAGTGAGCTGCTCCTAACATGGCAGCGTCATTAATCTATTTTCAACTATTTCATTCACACATTTGTAGTTCTACCATTTGTAATTCCATTCGCAATGTATCCCTATATGCCCAAGCCGTTACAGCCAGTATACAAAATCATAAAGAGGTCGTGTAATAAATTGATACATATGCCTGATGCCTAAGTATACTATATAATCATGGAGTCCACAGAGATGTAACGGCGTCTATGCATACGCCGCGAGAGGTTTCTCAGGTATATGGGGATATCAAGAAGGAAACCAGAACAAGCCTCGGTCGCTGTCGATCGTAAAAGTCGAAAATCCCGGCCTCAAGCCCTGCCAAACACGAGTTTTCCGGAGCCGGCGCCGGGTCCATGCTTTTCCACTTCAATTCCGATCAAACGAGTCTTCCCATGCAGCCAATCCACTCGCCGAACTCCGCCTTCCCATCCACCTCCCAACCTGGTACACCGCTGTTCATACGCCTGCGTAACTTTCCGCTGCGCCCTGCTTCCAGTACCAAGGGCCTCCCACTCCTGTGGCGTGACTCTCGTGAGAAGCGTCTCATACAGTGCGTGAAGAAGGTCAAGATTGGTGATATCTGGGGAGCGCCCATTTCTGGACCCGACGACTACGGGCCACGGGAACTTATCTGACCGCAGCAAGATACGAGATGATGCTGGAGTTGGCGGATCTGTCGCTGGTTGCGATAGTGTATGTCCATCGACAGGTGAATGTGTTGTTCGGTCGAGAACGGTACGCGGCGAAGGGGCAAACGTGACGTCGTAATTTATGGGCGCGGAGTGAAGTCGAGTGGAGGCAAAGAGTGGATGCATATGTAGTGCAGGTGCGCGTCTCCCATGTGGATCCATTCCCATATCTATGCGCTGTTAGATAGCCAATCTCACACCTATTTTGAGAGACTTACATGCGTTGGCCGATCCATTCGCAGATGAGATACTACTCTGCCAAGTATGACGCTGTTGCATAGAAGGCCGTCTATCGTACGTGCCTGGATGCATGCTCGGAAGACCCGAAGAAGAACTGGAACTGGTGCGGGAAGATGTACCATAAGAGACGGGAGGCGCATAATTATACAAAGGATAATGGCCGACTTGACGCGGATGTCAATTTCAAATGCGCTCGTTGACCGCAGGAGATAGAAGACGTACTATGTTCGGACGACTTGTAGCTGGCACGCCTGTAGAGCGGCACCTTCTCAGCTTGCGACGGAGTACCGTATCTCATGTCTCTGGCAGCGTCAAACGTGGTGTATCGCAGTGGAGATGGAGCTGTTGTAGCACCGAAGCTATTGCTTCGTTTTGTCTTTAAGCGTGAAGAGGAGCTTGAACCAGCTGGTGGTCCATAGAAGAAGCTTGCAGGGTTAGAACGTGAGCGTGAGGACTTGGAAGGGTGGTCATGACTAGGAGATTGGCTTCCACCAAAGATGGAACGGAAGTAGGAGGTCATTATGACTTTTTGTTCGTGAAGTAAGTGAGAAGTAATAGACAAAGGTCGTTGCTCGAGGTACTGAACCAAGAGGAGGAATGAAAGGCTCGGCAGGAAAAGTGTTCAGTCCGGGCTCTTATAAGCGCACAGGTTAGCCGTCATGGCTGGATCGGATCACCTGTGGGATCTAGACATATCCTGGCGAAAATACTTGCGTGAAGTAAGAGCACCCCTAGAAAAGCCGTGGACGTGTTATTGGATGACAAACATGGAATTCAATGCCGAGAGGGGAGATTGCAATAAAAGATCTGTTGTCCAAAAACGCACAGGTCAGTTCAGTGCGATCACGTCTTAGATGCTGTCCGGAAAGTCCGTGAGTAATGAAGCATGACCAATACAGGGAATTGACAATATAACATGGCTTGGAGAGGAAAGAGGGTCTTCTGGTGAGAAGTTTGAGTAAAGTTCGGAACGAGTAGGAACAGCTAGTGGCGACGCGGTTGAATGTGCCAGTGCTATACTATCTCGATTGGAAATTGGAACCATGAGGTTTGATGTCAATCCGTCACTATAGGTGATTCGGTTCACGACATCCAGGACACATGTAAAACGCGTGTTTTCCTTTTATGGAAAAGGCGCGGCGGTACACCTTTATCGCTGTGGCTTCTCGTAGATAGCACAGTAACCTAGTGAGGCTGACATTTCCATAGGACGATAATTTCAGGCATGAGACTAGAAATGGCATTTACGACCGGGGACTGACCAAAATTTGACATGTCCGGTGTGGTACTTGTTTGCCAGAGTGCTCGGTCCGCCGAAAGATAGCAAAGGCAGCACGCTTCATGGCGCATGGTCACCCTAAATAGGCATAAGCGGCGCGCAAGAAGTCTTACCAAACCCGCCATGAACTGCAGTCGCGGCAAAGGACACGCGAAGTACTGTTCGGTTGAATCGCCAACCGGGAATCGGGTCTAGACCGTGTGGCGCTTAGGAAAAAGAGTAAGGAGAAAGAAAAGGGGGACAGACCTCATCGCTAAAGAGAAATGAATTCACCATGTTAGCGAAATGAACTATTTATTTCCGGTTAGACGATCTGTGATTACACCACAATGTTCCCTTCAAACTTGAGAGTGGAACCCTGTAGTAGGTGGCGGGGCAGGTTGTATGAGCCAGAGAAGTATACCGTTTCCTCTGCGCAGAAGTCAAATGTATGCGCCGCATCGGGGGACAGGAGAACAGGAGGAGCAAACAGAAACAAGGTTAAAGTTGAGGCCTGATGCAGTCTACTTGGAATATCCCACAGGTTGACCACAGAGTCCGAGATCAGTGGTTGATGAGCACAGACTGACGGAATAAACGTGCTAATCAAGCATACCTCTGGCAGTAACATGACCGTCAATATGAAGCAGCTCCTGGAACTTTACCTGCGCAGAATATATGCCGCATCAACTACATACAAAGGCGCGACGCAGCAATATATAATTACGATATTGTTGGTTAGTTACCATATGGTGCTGTACTGACAGTGTTAATTGAATGATTAAGATCTTATGAAACTTATCACTGTTTGGATCAGAAGCCTTTGCCAAACACGCCTGTTTAATGTTTAGTCATTTTGCCAGTTGCACATTGACCAACATATGTCGGCCTGCAATTTGCGGTCCGAATATTCAAAAACTGATAGGCCCTGCAGACGCATAACATGCGGAGCTTTATCTCTAGGTTGAAACACAAGAGACGTGGTAGCATGACCGAATCAGGGCCTGGTCTTCAAGAAGCACTACAAGAAAGCCCTCAGCAACGCCTTTACCGATATCGCAAGCAACGCGGAGTTAATCTTGGTAAGCTCAAATTGAATACATTATCCGAGTCAAAGCGAGCTAAATGTGACTCAGGATCGTGGTTCGTTTTAGAGCGATGGGTATCAGAATCACCATTTCAAGGCACCGCCGGCAGCGGGCAGAGTGATCTGGACGTTGCCAAGGGTCTACATGCGAAGCAGGTTCTAGAGCAACATTGGGATTCTTGGATCACCTCCAGCGATTTTGAATGGCTCGCGGCAAGGGGAATCAATACTGTGCGGATCCCAGTGCGCACTTTCTTGTAATAGTACAACAGTATCATCTCATGTCGCCTTGAACAGATCGGATATTATCATATCTGTGCACTGGACCCGTCTATCCTTACTCGAACTGACTTCGATGGTCTTCAACATGTCTTTGAAGGAGCGTGGAGTAGACTCGTTGCCGCGGTGATCACTGCCCAGAGCTTTGGAATTGGGGTGCTATTTGGTGTGTCGTTCGTTAAGTGGACATATTTCATTTCTCACTCGCAAATTTCAGACCTTCACGCAGCTCCTGGCAAACAGAATAAAGATTCGCATTCCGGAACGTCATCCCCGGTAATATCGTTTTTCAACAGCAAATTTAATATGCAGCTGGCCATTCGCGCTCTCCGCGTACTGGTCACACAACTTATCGCTTTGCAAGCACATGAACCCGAATTCAACAATATAGTCGGTGTACAGCTTCTCAACGAACCCCACCCCTCCTCACACGAAACACTCTACGACTGGTACAAGGAGGCAATCCAAGAGATAAGAAAGATAGACTCCGGTTTCCCAATCTACATATCAGACTGTTGGATGACTGATAAATATGCCGATTTCGTCGCACGCTTACCGTCTTCCTTGGCGCTGACTTGCATCGACCATCATCTGTACCGGTGTTTCACGTGGAGCGATATTTCGACATCAGCAGTGCAGCATACTGCATCCCTTGCTGATCGGAATTCCCCCTTTCCGCAGATGTTCTCCCGCGTTTCAGAGAAGCTCGCAGCATCAGGAAGTGGACTCATAGTTGGCGAGTGGTCTGGAGCTTTGAATCCAGGCTCTTTGCAAGGTACAGCGGATGAACATCAGGAAAGAGCATCTTACATTCGGGCTCAGCTTGACCTGTTCGAGCTGTACTGCGCTGGATCATTCTTTTGGACTTACAAAAAAGAGTCACCTGGAGACCAAGGATGGTCTTTTCGAGACGCAGTTGAAAATGGCATCTTTCCCGAGGTCGTGGGCATGATTCCAGTAAAGGATCATGTTGGACTCAGTGCCGACACAAACGCTAGAAAGGTGACCGCTAGAAATGTAGCCTTGGGTGAGTTCAGTGACTCCACAGCCGCCACATCGCCCCTAATTTTTTTCCAAGGCCAACATGTATCTTACTGGGCCCGTTTTCCTAGTTATTACGAGCATTGGCGTTTTGAAGCTGGCTTCGATCAGGGCTGGGTTGCGGCTTATGACTTCTTCACCTTCGATCGCGCGGGCCAGCCCACCGTCTCAGAACTGGGATTCAAGGGCTGCATTGCGAAGAGGAAGGCGCAGGACCATATTCGTGAAAACGGGCGCAGCAGCAACATTTGGGAGTTCGGTGAGTGTACTATTCAAGGTGGTTTCCTCTTCTGGCTTTTGCCGCTTCTCGGCCGGTAGCACGACATACCCGCTATCTCGATAAGTCCATCTGTGATATCGCAGATTTAGTGGCCCTATTCCTAACATATTTCAGAGCATGGATTTAGGCAAGGGGTAGATGCTGCGAAGCACGATTTTCAACATCACTACTGTTGATTTTCACGTGTCAGGTGTAAGATCTTCATGGTATGTTGCTTCGCCTAATAGGGACTTTAGCTTTTAACGATTTGCTTCTAGAACAGACAATCCATATCTTTGCATGCCCATGTCCTCGTGTATGATAATATCGATATTCTCGATTCCTGTTATTCATCGCAGACGTAAAGCTCTTCTGTAGTGGACACAGCTATTAGCCTGGCTTGGATGAGTTCTTGCCCCTTTGTGTTAACCTGCGATGCAGCTGTCAAGGAAAGTGCTGGAAGAACTTAGAAGAACTTAGAAGACGTGCGTAGCTTCTTCCTGTTCCTCTAGTTCTGCATGTAGTCTATCGCGCCCCTTCAACGAGGAGCGCGGTAATTACAAACTTCCGTGAGTGCTCCTGTCCCCACAAGAATGCGAACGTTTTCTCCTTCGTGTCATGACATATTCGAATCTCTTTGTCGTCACACCGTAAACTGCAGAACGACTGCTGTGATCTCCGAGGAGATATTTCTCTCACTTAGATAACTTACGGTTTGTCTTTTTAAATACTAGGACGAGAGAACACCACAATCAGCACCGCAGTCTGCAGATTACTCATTAAGCTCGAGAACGGATATCTAATGTCGTCGGTGATCTTGACAAGCATAGCATTGTAGTACGAGACTCATGGTGGAAGACTCGTGGTGGACCTGACAGTTACCGCTAAGGTAAGGATATCGATCATTGGTCGATAGCACTATGTCGTGATGACCCTGATTTCACTAGTACGCTGCGTAGATGAATAACCCCGATATGAAACCATATTGTCTCCCACTAGTAACGCACGGATATCCCACATTAACAGGAGGCTTACTACTAGCAACATTGAACGTTAACTAACATCTTCTCGCGGTAACTTCCCTATTTTTCATTCTCTCAGCGTAATTTTGAATTAGAGTTGGAAACAGGAACAGGGGGTCTGTGGCCACGATATGAGCCTCGATTAAATTCACCCATGTGTTGTGCCTACGCCAGACATATAGCGTACTGAATTTGATATGGGCCTGTGGTACCCCGCATATGATACTGTCTCAACTTTGTCCACCGGTCAGGCACAACACGTTCCAACGTTCACAATCAATCATTCTGTCTTCATCGTTCCGTACAAATAGGTAATGAAGCAAACTGTAATCCCAGTAAGTGTACAAATGTCTCGATCATAAGCCGACAAACATACATGTATGGCAATTTTAGACAGGTTAGGTTTCGAGTCAGGGTATATGTGGGATAGTTACAACACGAGTCATAGCGGGGAACCAAGGTAATAGATAACAAACAATGTTTATGATAGACTTAGTACAAAGAGAGGGGGTTACAAGGGCAGGCAACATTCACGTCAACAACTTCCAGTGGCAGAAACCATCTTCATCCGGAGCTCTGACAAGTCCCCTGAAGACATGTCTTTCCATCAAGTAGTCAACCCTTTTGACTCCTTGACTTGCTTCGAGCTGAGCAGACGAAGGGATGCTCCTGTATCTGCGGGTATATGCCCGTGCAATTGCAGTTTCTTCACTCTGACTTAGCTGGGCCCAGTCAGAGTGAGAAATTTGGCGGTGAAGGGAAGAATGGATCATCCACAAAACATCGCCAACCGTTATGGGCAGAGCGCCCGAGATATCGTATTCGCCATGAACGAGTTCCAAATCAATAGGCCAGTCAGGAATGGCATCATGCGTCATACGCATGCGGGTAATGGTTGGGAATGTAGCAGGTTCCCTTAATTCTTCAACAGACACCATAGCCGTGTGGTTTGGACCAACTCTGCGCAATGGCGCGAAAGCTGGATTAGCAATGTCGAAGTAGAACTCCGATACGTAGGCTTCTCCGTTAAGAAGCGGGTGAATCTGGTAGTGTTGCGACGACATCTGGTATGGCCAAGGAGGACGATTGGCATGGCCGAAGGAATGCCGCCGGTTTTGGGTCGGCAATGGAACCCCCAAAAAGGATGGACTGGGAGGCGCTGCAGCCATCCCTCCATGCCAAGACGGGGGGCGACGGCGACGGTATCCATCAGGATAGTAAGAAGTGTGCGGCGTTCCAGGAAGTTCGATGTAAGGTGAAGAGGGAGAAGGTGTAAATAAATTAGAGGGAGGAATGAAAGGTGACCGTTGGGGTGTGTACGGGTGGGTATAATATGGAGGAGGCTCGTAGGTCGGTTGTGTGTAAACATATGGTCCAGACATTGTTGGAATATAGGAAAAGATATCGGGAGACCTCTGCTATTTATTCGATGACAATGGTCAGCTCGGGCCCGGTACCATAAGCACAGCCTGCATACCTATGTTATGACTCTGTGTATGACGTGTCTTCAGGAAAGTGACAGCCCACTGAATCGGGATGCACAGACGATGAGCGTTGTGCGAGGGCACGACACAGCTTCACAGTACTTGCCAGAAGACTGCAGGAACTGCGAGACTTTTCGGTAGGCTGGCCAGGGCCCGGTGGTACTTTTGAAGGCTGTCTGCAAATTGCAACTTGGTAATCAATTATCAAAAGTCTAGGAATCTACTCACTGGCTTCCTGTCGTGGTCGGGCGGCTGGTGGGATGATCAACGTTCTGAGTAAGATGGGATTTGAATCGCACCATCTGCGCGCTCTTTGTCAGCGTAAGCGCCTGTCAGGACTAGAATATCAGAATTCGAGCCAAGAGAATGAATTATTTCTCATCATCAGCGGTCAGCGCTCGATTACGGTGATCAGTTAAATCGTCGCGGATCATCGACCATCGATCATCGATCATCTCCCAGAGTTTCGCGGTTGCATTTCTGGCTATGTCACGGTAGGCAGTGCTAGTGTTGAAACGTTGATGGATTCATGGCCGTGCCAGTAACCTTACTTTATTTCTTCAGTGCATTTGCTGTTTGGACAAGCGCTAAGCGATGAGAAATAAATTGTCAGAGTTATTGAGTGTTTATTTGCCATACCTGAAGTTGTTCGGCAAGATGTCGGAGTCTGATTGTGTGCCGAGCCGCCGAAGTGCAAAGATCACAAGCAAATATCGAGTACCGATATCGAGTATGAGTACTACTGGAACCTTCGAAGTCGACAGTAAAAGCTCTCAGCTGCTGTGTGTCCCAGCTGCGTGACCCTTCTTTAGGTGACTTGTGACTCCGACTGATCACTTGCGGGTACTATCGGGATACAGTCTATCTGTTGCCGACGTCGGACATTTAAATTTGACAAGGTGATGGTCCGCCGTAGGCTCCATCGTGATTCGTCAATGTCATGCCATGGTGCGTCACCGAGGCAAGCTGGTGTAGTCTAATGACCCAGAGTATGAGTTCAGGATCCAGGCTGCACTTGCGGGAGGGTCGCAAATGGCACCTACAAGAATATTTCGGTAGCCATCGTGGCCGCCTTTGCGGCAGTGTCGATCTCGTGCCTGCACAGAGTAGAGCAAGTGGGACCAAGTGGAGCCTCGGATAATATAGCTATCTTTGATGTCGGCAAAGGTTTGTATCTCCATCTCGCACATGAACTCAGACTCCGAATAGGTATAAATCGTCGAGCAGACAGAACCTCGTGACCCATTCCAGTACCGACAGGAATATACTTATGCCTATGCGAAGATCACGGTCTCCGTTTCTTTGAAATGTGCAGTGCGTTACAATGGTATGCATCACTAATCATAAGAACGCGTATCTATGAGGCTAAACATCGGCAGGATCAGATTATCAAAAAGACGATTATCATTGGACATTTTCGAGTAGCCAAGTCTCTTCTTGCTCCTTCGAACCTAGCACCCCCGAGGACATCAGGAAGCGGTCTGTGTTACCGAACTGAAGACCTCAAACGCCTTTTGTCACAGCTCCAAATATTGGGAGACACCAGGACGTCGGTTGGAGTGAGCTATAACTTCTTCAACTTGTGTTTTTTTCTTACATAACTCGGCATAACTATCAACCAGATTAAAAGCAGGGGTTACGCAACCAACGTCGACCCAAGGCATTCAAATTGCGGTGTACTCGTTCTTAGACATCAAGGCTCAGAATTTGGCGTTCGATATGGGATGACGTCTACTCAACGCTGGAAGAATATGGCGCGAATTTGTGGGGTCGAAAGTCACTGGCATAGGAGTTGACAACATTGTACTTGATGGGGATGTCGACAGATATTTCAAACGTGGCAATACAACATTTTGTCATCTGATTTGGATATTCGCATCTGACGCGCGAACCAGTATGGACTGACAATTGGCAACGTCGTAGCATACGAACTTATTTTGCCTAATAGCACAGTCAACAACTTCAGCGACCCAGATTTATTCTTCGGCTCACGGGTAAGTTTTGATATCTATGTTATCGAGGTTTTGAATTCTCATACCGTTGTGAAGGGAGGTTTCAATAACTTTGTCTGTGCAGAGAAGTACCCATGTGATTCTAAACTTACTCCCCTCGTAGGGAATTGTTGTTCATGTCACTCTCACAGCGTGTCCTGAATCTCAAGTCTGGGTGAGATAATTGGTTCACAATGTATGATACGACACCATGACGATTATAACAGGGTGTGTGTATCTCATACAGTCAAAATCAACTCAGCGCAGTAAACGCTGCCATCACTAGTTTCTCTGCAAGCGTCACAGACCCCAATGCATCGATATGTACCACACACAACTTTGTCTCTGGATGGGTAAGTCTACCCAAAAGGCAGTCTGTGTCGTGGGCTAAAACACTGCTGGGCAGTATGTTTTGTCAAGCATATTTTTCTACGATGTACCAACTCCCCCAGATGGTATCTTCGATGTTTCTTGGCGATATTTCTGTCCAGTCCTTTGTGTCCTTGTCCTGTCGAATAGTCCTCTGGCCTTCAGTAATTTTTTCTTCTTTTTTTGGTTTTTATACTTACCGCGAAACAGTGCTATGGAAGAGTTGATGGAGTCCTTGTTGAGCAGTATTCCCAATGAAACCCTCGTGAGCACTTGTATATGTTTTTATTTATGTTGTCTACTGACACGAGCGGCTAGCCCTACGGCGACAAGCAGGCAAATACCAGCATGCGTACTATCTCTTACGAAGCGGACTCCTGACCTTCATTCTATCTACAGCCACACTGATGTCATCTGCGCATCTGGACGCACGTAGAGGGGGATACTCATTCCTGGAGCTATATTTACGCATGGCGAATTCCGACGACGACGACGACCTCATGCGAGATCATCACTGCCAGTTCTAGATATCTGCAACAAGCTGCAATTGCGGCTGGGCAAGATGTTGGAAATGTGGTCGTGTATCCCAACCATGCATCTCCTCCCGCATCCTTGAGGATATCTATGGATAAAATCTTGTCCATCTACGGGATATCAAGAAGGCTGTTGATCCAGACATCGCGATGACACTGCTGGAGGATGGGAATTGTAGATCATCAAAATTGTATGGTACAAACTATGGGCAACCATCCAGAAATTCGATTTCATGCTTATCAATATATTGCCCAGTCGAAACAAAATTAAAAGTGGATATACGAAAGCAATATCGTACGAAAGCGTGTTCTGCAGATGGGTAACGCGAAATAAAGTACAAGATAATTCCGTGGATGACTGACAAGCAAGTTTGGTATCTTCATTTTATCTGACTCACTCGTTTCGCGCATTTCAAAGTCCAGTTCGCAACTGCCCGTTGCCTAGCGTATACGAATGCCTGGACTCTGCGACCAAGTCGATGGGTGCTGCACTGTGTTAGTAAGTTCTGCAGTGCAAAAATATGAATACGCACAAGCTCCGTGGTTTCAGAACAATCCTCATTGAGTATGCATCTTCACCATCACCATCTGATTGAATAGTCAATGATAGTAGCTGGAAGACCCAAGTGACCAACTCACAGTATCCAACTTCTTTCCTGTGTATTTTGAAGCCAAGTTTATCGCTGTACAGACTGAAGGCGGCTCGATTGGACTTGCGTACGTGGAGCTGAACGTACTCTATGTTGTATGATTCGATCATGGCCTGTTCTGGAGGAAGTTCAGATTAATGTTTTATACCAAATCAGATGGCGTAACTCGAAAGCAGCATTAATCGCTTCGCAAGA
Source organism: Suillus americanus (assembly GCA_016695465.1). NCBI lineage: Eukaryota > Fungi > Basidiomycota > Agaricomycetes > Boletales > Suillaceae > Suillus > Suillus americanus. The sequence goes on from MU177917.1 coordinate 326,502, forward strand.
CCTAGCCTACGGTATGTTCGGAGTACGGATAGAGAGTTGACATGACCAACTTGCAACCAAGGGTATTGTTCATCTGGCTCTCTGTAGGGGATGATTGAATTAGTCGTAAACACGTGTGCGCAACCTTCACTCACATCGACGAGAGCACATAGCCTACTACGCGCCCACTGCTGTCCTCTGCGAGATACGAAATTTCTGGCCACGTTATAAAGGAATATGCCCCTACAAATCTGGCGATGGGAATGGCGTTTTCACTCAACCAAAGGAGACCCACAAAATTTCATGTGGTAGTTCTCAGGGAGGTTGTGCAAGTTGCATTGGTGTATTTTGGTGAGATCCTTCGGCTAGGCGCCACACGTTTGAGTCATGGAACGCAATGCTCAGTTTACGTGGAATTAAGGCAGAAAATGAAGCGCACCTCTGCTCTTCGAATGTTCATCTAGACGTCTTGAAAGTGAGAGGTATGTTACAAGCTGTATAGGGCGGTGGAGCACGTGTTGGTGAGGCAGGCTGTGAACTGTTAGGTGTTTACAAAGCTTAGCGCCTATACTCGTAACCCCACTGGCGCAGGCAACTTCATCGTCGGCGTTCATTTCCATTGCTGAAGTTAAGGTTTGCGCGTGTGTCACGGTGGACTGCTTTCGGATTATTACCTAATATATAACTCATCCAACTCTGACTCTCATGTAGGAGGGAACGGCAGACAAGGATCCAAACCATCAACCATCAATTGTGTGGTCCTCAGTGCTTCGTGCACGAGGACGCCATTGTCAAGTTTACTAGGCTGAACCCGGTCACGGCAAATTGGATGAATCGAAGCAGGGAACCTGGCGGCACGACACGTTCCCATCTTTTGAATCCTCACGGTCATTGGGCACCGTGAGAGCGACTGAGTTCATCTTGAAGATTGAAAAAATTACGCTTGTATAGACAAACGCGTAGGCTACTACCTGTTTGACATCATCGTACAACACCATCACAGCAGAGTAAATGGTAGGTAAGAAAATGATTTCTATTCAAGTCCAAAAAATGACAACCCATTGTTTGCTGGTAAGATCGCCTGTCCGATCGGGTGTAATCTCCAACTATGGGCCAGGAATAGCTTTAAATCTTCATGCATAAGTATACCTACACCTTTACATTCCTGCACTGTGCTGGAGCCCCCCACTGTAGTTTAATACGCAAATATTGCGCCACCCAGGTGAGTGCAAGAAGGACAGGAACCTCTACTAATGGCCCGATGGTCGCTGCCAACGCCTGATCTGACCCTACTCCATACACAGCGATTGCTACTGCAATCGCAAGCTCCTATGCAAACCACTTCTTTAGTACATCATTCAATAAAGCGACCTGAAGATACGCACGAAATTGTTGCTTCCTGCGGTGAAAGCCTGCACCACTGCCAGCTCATACGAGAAATCACCATTGTCCGTGTTCTTTTTGCGAAATTCTCGGCGAGCGAGAAAGAACACAAGTGCAAAGGCTGACGTCCACATGATCACAAAATATAGGATCATTGGTACGAAGACCCGGAAAACAGGACCGAGATTCTGCACAATGTGGTGTCCTTGGTATGCAAACATAACGATGATGGTATACAGGAGACCGATGAGGGAGAGGGGGGAAAATCGTGGTGCAAAAGCCTTGTCAAAGAATTCCTTCGACTTCAGTCGAATGACTGTGAAGCGTGTGATGACACCAGCAAGGAGAGGAATTCCAAGGTACTGTTAAATCGTTGATACAATAACAATTCTGATATTCAGGAAACTCACGATGAGAACCGAGATTGCCACCGAACCGTAGGCGAGATGAACACCCTGATCGGTGTGTCCAACGACGTTCACGAACAAGACCGCATAGGGTGAGTAGAGTATGATTTGAAGCACCGAGTTAACAACGACAAGGATTGCGCAGTATTCGCCGTCCCCCCCAGCCAACTGATTCCACACCATGACCATGGCAATACAACGAGCGAGCCCGACGAGGATCACGCCTGTCCTATACGTGGGAAGGTCGGGGAGCGTAGCCCATGCAACACCGAGCATAATAAGGGGGCCAATGATCCAGTTCAGGACCATGCTGATTCCCATATGCATCCACAAACGTCTGGACAACAATATTCCCGAAAGGGCTTCATATTTGACCTTGGTGAGGATAGGCCACATCATAACAATGAGCCCTATTGCGATCGCTTGAATCCCGTGAGCATGATTCATAAAGCGCTGAACGTAAGTGCTTACGGACGGAGACACTGTAGAATTTGACGGTGTCAAACGCCTGCTGCACGCCAGGTACAAATTCCCCTATGACTACCCCGACGACCATGCATACCAATATGGCTGGCGTGAGCAAGCGGTCTAGCATACTGAGCTTCTGAAATAGAGCTACACTGCTGTCAAAAGAGGGGCAAAACAGTTTCTCAATAAAACTACTGCACCTTGGGGTGCCGCTAGATCGTGATGGTCATTCTCCGACGTCGTGTGATCTGTCAGGGACTTGGTTGGACTCGAGGGTTGCTCGTTCGATTTCTTGACGACACTTTCCTCCTTCTCCATATTGGTTCAACTTGTAAAAGGGTTGAGGATACATGAGAGAGACTAAACCAACTTTTGAGCGTTTTCGATTTTGAATATCGTTTGAATATCGACTACTTAATTTTGAGTGAATTTATCCTTTTTTGATATTCACAGGGACTAAATTGCCGTTTTCGGTGTCAAACCGGCCAAATTACACAAGTCCAATTGGTCGATACGTGGGAACTCCTTCTGCTTGACCTCCTAATACAGCCCACGTTAATGGCAGAATATTCTATGCGTTGCAAGTTTCTGCAGAAATTCCTGTGAGAGTACTTTCTATGATTTTGATTTCGATTTCGATTTCGACTTTGATTTTGATTTTGACTTGGCACTGGATTAGTCAGGTATGTTATATATTAAGGTGCCAGTGGCTACTTTACGAACGGTCGCCCAGACTAAGAACTATGCTTGCTGGAACAGTACCACCCACTGACAAAGGGGTTGTTAGCGCAGTATGCGATGCTTACAGCTCCATTGCGAGGGAAGGCGCGCACACAGCATGTAAGTGCTCGATCATCATGTGGTCTAAACGCATCGTCTCAATGTGAATTAGATGCTGAAGCAGTCGCGGAGGCATTCGGATACACCGTGGAACAGCTGAGGTCCATCCCAGCAGAATCCCACATGGGACTCAGCTGTGGAAATCCCATGACCGTGGCGTCTGTCAAAGAGGTACATTGTTCGAGAACAAGTCTATTCATGTTGTAATCGCGATCATAGGGAGAAACCGTTGTTGACTTGGGCTCTGGTGCTGGCATCGATGTTTTCCTTGCAGCCCAGAAAGTCGGTCCTAAGGGGCAGGCCATCGGTATGGACATGTCAACAGTGGGTTTTGTTCGAGTCGTGCCTTCACACAATGATAATCAGAGCAGGATATGGTTAATCGAGCGCGTAAGAATGCCTTCAAGCAAGGGTATAGACCGCCTCAGGTAGTCTTTATCCAGACGGAGCTGACACAGCCCCTACCTGTGGCAACCGCCTCCGTGGATTGCATCTTGTCCAACTGTGTAATTAATTTGCTTCCCGATGCAGGGAAGGCAGCTCTCTTGAAAGAGTGTTATAGGATCCTCAAACCTGGTGGACGTCTTGTGGTTGATGATGTGAGCCTCTAGCGCGGCGCGGTCGGACCGGGTGATCCTGAACTTTGAGTGTAGATCATCGCGAAGAAGCTGCTTCTGGATACCATCCGGTCGGACCTTTCGGCCTACATCGGATGCATATCCGGGGCGCTTCAGTTGGAGCAATACAGAGCTCTTATGAAGCTCGCTGGGTTCACAGGCGAGTTCTATTGTATGTAGTAGATGGTTGTGATCAATTGGCTATCATGCAGATGCGTTGTTTGTCGAGACCGGCGGAGATCTCGAGGTCTATAAATCCGCTGGACCCGCATGCGGTGGCGCACCTTCATCTAGTCCCTCAACTAAATGTTGTGGGGTCACTGTTAGCACTCTCCCTCAGACTACCATCGGGGACCTAAACGAGTGGGCTGGTAGGGAGATATTATACTAAACCGAAAATCTCGCAAACTAATTTACAAAAGCTTCATACCAGATTTACGCAAAAAAAGCCTCCTCAGATAATGGAGTTGCGAACAAGTCCCCTCCAGCACTTGATCGATGGTGGGATGCATATCCGAAAGACTATTTAACTTCCGGTGAAGTTGCAAATCTGCTTCGCAGTTCTGACCGTTCAGACTATGCTATTATTGACGTTCGGGGGGATGATCGCGATGTGAGTCGAAGACTGTGCGTTGGGTGGGCCGACTGATGTTGAATGACTACCAGGGTGGTCACGTCCTGAGAAGCATTCAGTGGCGAGCAGACGCGTTCGCTGGTTCACTCGACAAGTTTTACGATGAGTACAGCAAGACAAAGCAGGTGATTTTTTATTGTGGAAGCTCCAAAGGACGGGGGTCTCGATGTGCTGCTTGGTAAGTAGTACCTGTGTAGTGTCTGTCTTGCTAACAGCAACTTCAGGTATCAAGATTATCTAAATGGCAAAGATAATACGGAATCGAAAGCTTATGTTCTAGAAGGTGGATACCACGGATGGAGATATCCTGACCTGACAGATGGAGCAAGCAGTCTGTGAAAGGCTATATACACGTACGGAATACAGGGTTTCAATACGAACTTGGTATTGATAAGTAAAGTAAGACATTCTCTGCAGATAGCATCTCAGCCTGAGACTGTCAAAGACCCCTTGTGACACTACAAATGATTTATGCGATATGTAAATGTGACTTTGAACCTGTATTCGGTTCTGCAGAGCGGACAAATACCGGTCAATGACACAACCACGTATCGTACTATATGTATAACAGCAACGTTGACCCGCCGCCACCAACTAAGATAAGGAAAAGATCAACTCAAGACGATGTTATCTCCGAGTATCTCGGAGGCGCAATACCACCGACCATGAGCACAGCGCTTTGAAATGTCTGCTGGCAAATAGGAATTTGGAATTGGAACATAAAGGAACTTCCATTTCAAGATAATGTGATCGACTTCGAGGGAGTGGTTCCGACGTGGTGATGTGACTTCGGCGAGCACTAGGTTCATCCAGTCAGGGCTCAACTATCATTACCGCGATGAGTCAACTGACCATTTTAAAAATACCCATTTGAATGAGGCATTCCTCGTGCTGTGACTTCTTACAGGGCAAGACTGTGCCCATCGTTCACCCGAACGATCCTTCCTCGGGCTACATATTGCGCACAAGAGATGTGCAGCGAGGGAGGAGACAGGATAATCAATTCGGATCGCACGACAGATGATTATCGATCGCCTGACATGATCGTCTCCCATACGGCATGCAGGCGCTAATTAATGGAACGAACCGGGATTACCGAAACATCAGGCCATCTATGATTAATCTCCTTTTGAGCGCAAGAGTGTTTAGCAGGGTACATCAGGTAGCGCGCAGACCGCGAGATGATGGTATGGGGCGAACCGCCGAAAAGCCACGGATCGGATGTATTAACAATCATTTTGGATAGAGCGTCGGTGCAGCTCGGACATCGTTCAATTTACAGTGATCGTCGAAAAACGTTTCTCGTTGAAGGGCTCGAGTTTCCAGAAATAGGACCAAATCAGATCTTCATAACACGTTTTACGTCCACGAAGGTGTACTCGATCCGGTAAGTGGAGGCGCGCCAGCAAAACTCTCGTGACCGACACGTCAAATAATGCAGTCACCCGACTGTATGTGATGACGAAAAGAAGGGGAATGACGTTTTCGGGAAAGCTAAGTGTCAGCGCCATGAGGGGTGCTCTGTGCTTCGAAAGTTCTCGGAACTGGAGAAGGTGAAGTCAGTGGTGTACTTTCCATATGAATTTCTCATGCCAACGTGCCAAGCGGAAGAAAACTGGTCGAAAGAACCCAGAAGAGAGGAACATCCAGGCGATAGCTCAGAGAGTCCACCGACATGTATGATCACGAGAAGCATGCGGGTTCGATGACCAGGGTGGGGTGAAGAGCAGACAGTTCTGGAGCAGTACTGCCAATGGGGCTGTTGACAGTTGCAGGGAAGGTTAAATATTCTTTATACCGCAGTGCGTGCATGCAATGAGGCGAGCCACATTTCTGGGCTATTTCCACTGTATTTGCAGTGGCCACGAGGCGGTCTTATGAGTGAAACCAGTGACATAGGCTGATAGGCTACCGGAGCTAATGTGTGTCTGATCAGTGCCAACTGATGGCTAAAGTTCTCTCTGCCTTGACATGGAAAGTTTGGACCCGATTAACGTCTTCGGTCTTATAACATTTCGACCTGGAATTTTCTGATAATAAATCAGGGCTTCTCGTTAGTGCTTATGTCTTATTGCGTGGTTTGTGGATGCACAGTACCCTGTCTAGAGTTTATTGCATAAGAAGAACCTCGGCGTGTGCGGGCGAGAACGTCGAACGTTAACGTTGAGCGTTCACGGTTAGTCGTTGGGTTAGCGAATAGTTTATCTGGCAGGACGCTGGTCACAGGTGGGAACGAGAATCAAATAAAATACCTATCTTCGCATCTCCTGCCAATCACGGAATAAAGCACTCTGACAGCGTGCTTGTCAGCACTAGACGCTCTAGGTCCGTCTCTTAGTTCCCACTAACAATTCATCAGAAAGCTTTACTCTTTGTCGTCTTGTCCTCTTTCAGCACCATCATAAGCTCTTTACTAGCGATATGCCTGCAATTCGTGAACATGATGTTTATCCTAACGATGTCGAAGATGACGGTGAGTTTCCTTTGCAATCATGTTCAACTTCATTATGCTCATGCTAATGAATGCAGATGGGATGCCCCCACTCGTCGACAATCCAAACACATCAATGTCATTTACTTTTTTCACTGATATGACACCCATTACTGCTTTCAGTGCTGATCCAACTGCTCTCTGCGAGAATGCATGGGACAACCCAGCGTCCACATCTCCTGTGGATTTTACAGACTCGCTTGAATATCATGCACCCCAGACCGCTGATCGCGTCTCTCATGGAAAGAAACGGGACGCTTCGTACATCCCACGCCCACCCAACGCATTCATCCTCTTCAGATCGTCCTTCATTCGGAGCCAACAAGTTCCGGAGAAGGTGGAGGGGAATCATAGCACCCTGTCGAAGATTATTGGTCTGTCCGTGGTCAACGGATCTGCTCGTTACTGATGTGTCTACATATAGGCAAATACTGGAAAACTCTTCCTCGCGAGGAAAGAGAAGTCTGGGAGGCCAAGGCACTCGTTGCTCAGGCGGAACATAGAAAGCGCTATCCAGACTGGCGTTTTAGACCTGGGGCTAACGCGCTTGCGAAGCTCAAGGTTAAGGATGGTCCCGGAATAGCCAACAGAAAACGAAGCACCCAGAATACCAAGAAAGGCCGCGGAAATGCCGAAACGAAGAAGAAGAATAAGAGTAAAGATGAAAGGTGTTCGATAATTGCGGATCTTCTGGTGGAAGGCAAGACGGGCGCTGAACTAGAAAGTGCGCTTAGAAATTGGGAGAACGGAATCAGTAGGGAAGTTGAGGTGGGTAAAGGTGCTGTTGGCAGGGACGGTGAGCACGATCATGAAGGAAGTGATGAGGGCAATTGGGTCGAAGCTTTCCCAGCCACCAATCACTTTCAGATGGAGTCAGTCCAATTCTCGCAAGACCTCTACCATAACGGTCACGTCACTCAGGTAAATACCAATGGCTGCGATCATCCCACCACGAGCCAACCTCGCTGCAAGACTCCACATGACGATCGATTCAATGTACCTCTTACTGCGATGTTCAAGCGTTCACTGTCCGCACCTGCGAGGCGCTTTGCATCTCCTGCGGATGTTCTAGACCACAGCCGCAACAACTCTCTAACCAGTAACTTGACTGATGTCTTATCCGATACTGCAAGCTCTCCTGCCAGCCTTTGTGCCCCTTCCGCTTTTCCCTCAGAGCAGTATGAAGACCCATCGGTCGCCGTTTACGGCGATTCTATGGGTCACCTATCGCCTCTTGTACTGCCGTCAGGACTAGGCGACGATTCTCCTGCACGTTGGAATGACGTGAGTTCTATCACACATTTCTTCATTGTCTGTGCTAATTTGATATATTTGGCAGCCATACAATCTCCTCGGAGCTCAATCGCCTGCTGGGTCATTATCAGACTGCCCTAGTCTGTCATACGGACGCAGTCCCTCCGTGTCGCCAGTCGACGTGAGCTTTGGGAATTATACGTTCCCTTCGCCGACGCTGGCGGCACTTACTGCGACAAAGCCCGAGAATATCTCTGCTGGTCTTGACTACCCCATCTCATACGATACCCAGTGTTATTCCTCTTACTCTGCACTCAAGGGGTGGGCAGATGGTCAATGCGCATCTTTTGATACCTCTCCAGAAGGTTTCGTGCCGCAGGTCTTTGTTAACCAATACGCCAGCACACCAGCGATATATGAATGGTCCCCTCTCGACGATACCATACGTGCTAGTCATGCTCCCCAGCTCCATAACACATTCGAAAGCAGCTACTTCAACGATTTCAGATTCTGAAGTTAACTTATGTATACCCTCCGTGCGCCACCTCTCTCCTTCATAGACTTTTGATGATAATGATGAACTGAAATTGGAATGTACTACCAGTGGTTCGACTTGGTATGGTTTTACCCTATCCATGTGTTTTACCCTCTCCATAGATGATCTTTTCCTTGTATTGACTGCTATTATTGTTATGCTTTCATTCATCCCGATGTTTTGTACTATGCAATCCCCTATCTCATTTGTGCATGTTGTCTGTTTTGAAGTGACGTTTGTACGATACTAGTAATGTACTGCTCTTATGTTACGTACCCTCGGACAAGTTAAAGCTACCCTTGGCACCTGCCTGGGGAGCATGTAAACCCAATCCCTAAGTAAGGCGCGAGATCAGATCTGCTACATACTAAGCACTTGACAACCGCAACTTAGTGACGGTGATCCTAGTTCCTCGAAACCACCACCACCACTGAAACGTTCGACAGTCCTCTTCGTTGGTTTGGGTTCGCACACGCTGATACGGCTGGATCCTAAGTGGTATTTTTAGCGAGGGATTCGGAAGCAAACTATAAAACCACATGTATCACATGCCATCATGGCCACAACGTATGGCTCCGGCTTTTAATTTTCAAGGCGTCCTTGACAATGATAATAATTCGAGTCGCCACTCCCTAACTACCATATAGAAATTCTAATCTAAGGTCAGATAACGGGTCTTTACCGCGCTGTGAACGGTTGGCGTACGTACGCCTTGGAAACCATCCCCTCGAACTTGTTCAAACTTTGATAGCTATCATCCTTACGAACATTCTTACCGGGTAAACTCTGAAGTTAGATCGACTGTTGCCTTGGCACGGAGAGAAAGAATGATAATCCGCTATTGGCTCGGGCTTGACGCTTGCCGCCGGGTGGGCGGCGTTTTGACGTGGATGAGAAACTTGAAGAAATGAAAGAATGTGTGCGTGTGTAAGTATGAGTTCTGCCTCCATTGACACTTAGACCTCGAAGAGAAACGCTAGAAGGCCACAAGACGCTCAGTGCGTTCGTCCGGTAGGCTCCGAACCGGCGCTGTGCTCATGGAACACGCCACATACCACGATGAATTGTTCTACCTCCTTATCTATCGAACAGATAGCAGAGGTCCAGACCGGATGCCAAGAACGATCTGATGGAACGGCGAAACAGTAGTGCCATGTGGTCACACAGCTTTTCATCTTTGAGTTCACTGTCGTATACAATCAGCCGTCTTTCGTTATGCATAAGTGCCACAGCAAGGTTAATGATTCCTGAGTGTTAACGAACCCTAAGTTACTATCCTTTCGGAATGAACTGCTAAATGATGGATGCGAGTTTACCCGACCCTCGCGACGCTTCATAATTCTCGCTTTCTTCTGCCGTGATATCGTCTTAGGAATATGAGAATGAAGCAGCTTGGTATGTCGCGCAGCTCGTTATGATCGGGGGATATCTAAGCGCTGGGATCTTGGCCTACATTTAATGTCGATATTTTTTTTCACACGAAAGGAAGTCCACGATTTTTCTGACATCCACTAGACCGTAACAGAGCCATTCAACGAAGTCTTGACAATGATGGCTTGGAAAGCGAAGCGTGAAGTCCGTGCTAAGTAGAAGATAAAACGTGCTTCTCGCAAACGATGAAGGCACGTGTCAGGGTGCACGACAATTGGTGACTCACCGTTTTGATCACATCCACCCAGTTTTTTTTCGGGCGTCTATTTTGAATTTATGCGTGAAATTAGCCTAAAATTGTTTCGAGGTTAACGAGAATATCGTACACGCGACTCCCAAGCTGTAGATAGTGCTGTGTTTGGCTTGCCTTCAAGTTGTCACGTTCCCGCCATCGAGCAACAAACAATGCCTAGGTAGGAAACATTGAACCACAGTAATTGGAAATGCACCTCAATAAATGTACCTGTCTGTTCCGCAGTACAGCAATGTCAGCAATGAAAAGGCCATGACAAGCAAAGATGGTCTGCCTTTAGGGTTATTGAAGTTCGGTCGAATGGGAGTCACTGCAGTTGCCTACCTGTGACCTAGTGAATGAAAATGAGGATGAAGAAGAGAAAGCACCTACGGTCACAAGTAAGTTCATGCACGCAGGCTCAAACAAAAAGATGATCCAGCGATTAACACAGGAAAGCCATTGTAATGGGACGAGCACAGTAAGAGAATGCAAGAAGGACCACGAACAATACTCACACTTTTATTTAGTTCCAACATACAACGGAAAGCAACCGTTCTGTCCCGAAGATTACTGGAAACTGCCAAATATCGACGACAAAATCGAAAATGGAACGCCAGTCCTCGTATTACTCACGACGAGCACGTATGAGTATAAAGGCAAGGCGTACAACAGGCAGCTGCGCAAGAGCGCATCAAGGAATGTTAGAGCCATTGTACTCTAGGAAAATTCGCCAGCTACCAGCATGGCATGAAACTGCCCGTCATCAAGCACACTAACAGGGATCTTGGAATCATGGCAGTGAAAGAGGTAAAGGTGGCAGGAACGAGCAAGATGATCTGAAACGGCGGGTGAAAAGACAACGATCGTATTACGCAAGACGCATACGCGACTGGATCACGTGACTGGTGATTTTTCTCAATTCCATGCGAGTCATCTAAAGACTAATTGATATCGATATCGATCCTTCAAAACTTTAAACACTAGCCTGAGTGATCGTGGCGTTCCTAACCAGATTCACCAGTACCACCAATATCCTCCCCAGGATCAACTCCTACGTGAGACCTATCACAACCACGATTTCATCCTTACCTTCTGTTTAGGCACGGACCCATTGTCCTGCATTTGTTCCGTATTGCTATTGCAGAACGTGTATCGGATGCGCTGCCGCCGCTTACCCTCGAGCAGGCTTATACCGGTGTCGATTATAGAAAGAAGGGTGTCGATTTCACGGTTGCTCTTCCCCGGTTCAGGCTGCCGGGCAAGCCTGACGACCTAGCACAGAAAGTTACAAGTGGTGTGAGTTGATCAATCTTTTAACTAGGATCCTACCCCGACGTCGTGAAGACTGCATTGAAGACGCACGAGCCTAGTGGCGTAGTGACATTCGCTTTCCGCCTTGCTCACGCAATTTCAAGCGCCTGGGAGACGCTCATCGTCAAAGGAGAAGAAGATACCGAGAAAGCTCGCGCGAGGCGCGATGCGGCTTCTGAGCATTAGGCCTCTGGAGAGGATGTAGTAGGTATTTCTTTGCGCCCATAGTTTGATTGATTGATACAGAATACTTAATTGTGATTATACATAGGAGGTTGGGCATGCTCACTTCGACAGAAGTTCTTGTTTGTACATATGAAACGCCCTGCACAAGGCTGTGACGTTCAAGGTAAAATAGCCCATTAACGATCGAAGGCGACAATCGTGTCTACAGTTGAGGTGGTCTATCCTACCGCCGAGCAACAAAAAGTGCCTAGGTAGGAAACATCAGATCACAGTAATTGGAAATGCACCTGAATAAAAATATGTACCTGTTCGTTCCGCACTGCAGCAATGTCAACAGCAAAAAGGCCGCAACGAGGAAAGATGGCCCGCCTTTGAGGTCACTGGAGTTCGGTCGAATGGGAGTGAGAGCGGCGAAAGAGTGACAAAAAGTGACCGAGGAGCTTGGATTCGCCAAAGAGCACGGCAGCGATGTGCGGGAACGGTGATATGTACCGTGCATCGCAAAAGGCTGAGAGTAACAGGTTAGAACAAGGGTTGGCAAAAGATGCTGACGACACACATGAACACCGTCTTGCACTTCATTGCAAAGACCTGACGGTGGTTGATCTTCCTCCCCTTGCGTAGCATGAACCTAGAATATTGATGTTACAGACGTATTGGAGTCGATGAAAAACATGTTACTCACTTCGATGGTTGATTTTCCAGCTGACCTATAAGTAAGATTTAAACGAGCATGATGGTCTTTACCAAAATGCTACGAGATTCACACTCGCATTAGGAGTGAGTAGGAGGTCTTCAAGAAATTTTCATTTAAGACGTCCTACACGTACACATTCTTGTCATCACAACCAGTGACTAGCAGCTTTCAATCAGCAGAAAAAGTATATTCCAATACATATTCGTGCTGCCCGAGCCGACAGGGAGGTTTTTGTCACGATTCCATACTCGAGCTGTTTCGCCATTCGATGCACTGGTAATGAGGCGCTCGTTCTGGACAAGCAACTAGTTGAACTTGAGCTTGAGGTTGGATATCGATGCGTGAGTTAGCCTGGTACGGTAGTGTGGCCCTATATTCCTAATCAGGTCATCACTGAAAGTAGGATAACCAGATATGACAATATATAGCAATACTTACCTTATAAGGTCGACCGAAATATTGTTATGCTTATTTATCAGCTATTTAAGCCAATATATACTCATTTTATAGCCATATAAGCTGTATAAGGTAAAATTTGTCATATATCGTCATATCGGGTTATCCTGTTTTCAGTGATGGTATACCAAACTCGTAACTACTGGTTTGATTATGTTCATAACATGCATAACAGCTCACCTGTCTACCATCCCAGATTTTTACACCATCTGCCGTACGCGGTGTTCTCCGCCAGATAGTAGTGGTTTTGATTGCACCTAGAATGATTTCTCCGCTCTCGACTTCTCTCCCACACTTTTGCCATCTTGTAGTACTAGTAGTGTGTGTTCACAATTCATTTATCTCTAGCACAATGACCACATATGCTCAGTTTGCCTCATTCGTTTGGCAATGACCTTGTCTCAATGTCCTACAACCTTACTTTACCGTCACTGCTTCCACTCGTGACAGTGTTGGCATCTGGAGACCATGCTATGACAAGCATCAAGGCTACCCCATCCTCTCATCTCGCCAGCCGTTGCTTATTTGTTCACCACTCTCCAGGTTCCATAGTCGGAGCTGTTGTTCAAACTTGTGATGGTGTGTTGTCCACCAGGTAGGCTCCCACCTGTCCAGTATGTCCTCGCATCGTCTGGCGAGGCATAATCGTTAGCATTTCTCGCATCTTAACGGTAGAGGAAGACACGGGAGTCTCAGTCCCAGCCGACTCAAATCCTGCAAGTAGGCTTTTCTCATGATCAATTCCTCATGCACTTATATTGACACTAATTACAGTGAAAACAGATAGGCCTGTAGATTCACCAGCAGTCTTTGCCATTGCTTTACAAGTGTTCAAATTTCAATATCTGGAGCTACTGCTCTTGCATACATTTCCATGATCTGCTGTATTCATGGATGCAACAGTTGCTGCTATATTTCCAAGATCTTTTGCGGGAATCCGAAATTACTGGTAAGCAAGGGGTCGGTTTTACCTTGCACAAGTGCTTAGAGTATTACTCATAGGAAAGCACCGTTCAGATGAACTCCATGCACAAATCTCCAAAGCGAGGGGTAGACCTTAAGTGAAGGCAGTCGGGGATGTAATCTCTACTGGCGGTTTCAGGATGTTCAACTGATCATGGCTTACAGTCTGGATCAGTCTTCTTCCCATGCGAACGACTGAAATTGGTCTAGATATTCCATGACACGGAATTCCTCCTCGTCACCATACGGAAGGAATGCAGCTGTCTCACGCAGTCCCCAGCGCTTATTAATTGGTGGACAAGACTCGTAGGGAGGGTGGGCCTTAAAAGTAGGATCAACAGAGATCTCCTTCATCTATAATGGGTATGATATGCCTCGACCCTCGGCATCATACTGGGTCACTACCAGCAAAGGTTGGTTCGGGTTCTCCAAGTCGATCCGCATCTCCGAATCCTGAACATTCCAGAATCAAAACAGTGCTTTATACCAGGCAGCGACGACGATGCTCACGGTTGAGCAGCAGACTGTGCTTATGGAGGTGGTGACGATGGCGAGTAGTTGAGGTTGTAGTCGTCTTTTTTAGCTATCGTGGCTGTATCGCTTCCGCTTGTTCGATGCGTTGTTGACGTGCGGCAGCGCTTTGCATATAAGACGAATGAATGTTTGCTCGTTGTGGTTTTTGACGTCAAGGAGACCGAATCCCCTTTTCCCTTCATACGCAAACATCTTTATATAGCACATTTTGGTCTGCTTTCCTCGATAGACATGACATGAAACTTTTGAATTATAACGAAAGTTCTTGCTTTTCGGAGGCACCTTTTTCTAGTTAGATTTGCTCGATTGAAACAAATTTAAGGCAGGGTATTGCTTAAGGCCCGAACTGACATTCGACGAGGTGACTGATACAAAATTTGTGACTACTTCGAGCCATTATGGTACTACCTGAATACAGATCACCAAAACAGTATCATGTTGATCGTATTACACAGATTTCTCCATCTGTATCTGGGACATCAAACTTGTTCGATGATCCATCTTCTAGAGCCTCGAGTGGTTTGACAGCAATAACTCTGGCATCTGCCAGCGTCACTTCATCTTGTAGCCTTTATAAAACAGATTAGAGGGGTATCTGCCAAATAGGACAACTTACGACTTAATGAACAATATCAGAAACATCTCTGCACAATGCCCAATGAGCTGCCCACCATTGCCTGAATAAGGCAGGTGCCTTTCATATGCTAGGACCAATCCATCCTGGAAAAGCATGTCAAATCTCCTTATTCTCGCTAGTTCTTTATGTTCTCCCTTGGGCCTATCCATACTGACTCGTTGTGCATCAGCAAACCACTAAACCTCACACAGATGATTTCAATGGGGAGACAATATTGAGGCTTGAGAACTATTGGTATATATGTTATTGTGAGTGAGGAAAAATAAAGACACTATGGTGTAATGGTAAATTTGTGTTGAAGTTGTTGCTGAACTTTGTGAGGTCACAAGTTCAATTCCTGGCATTGGCACATTAATACTGTCAAAAAAGTGAATTTGTTTTGACATTATATTTGCTAAACAATGCTGTTGTACACTGAGCTCTGTAGCACTGGGAGCTGTGGCACTGGGAGGTTCTGTGCAGAGCTGTCACAGGGGGACCAAGCTGTGGCACTGTGACCCTGTACAGCTCTGTACAGAACATTGTAGTTTACTGATATGAAAACTTAATATGTGCTGGGTGGTTTCGCCACTAGCAATATTTATGTAGACTCAACCTGACTAGATAGTTAGTAGAACTAATAGTCAGTATATGGTCTCTCATCCTGCCTACATCAGGAAACCTGGCATTTCCCTGATTGACCTGCCTGGTCTGACAGCAGATGCAACAGGAACCACAGTCCTTCAATATGTCAGATATGGTCTGAAATCAGACACGTGAGTCTGATATCAGTATATCATAGTATGAGCAACAGAGACTATCAACATGACATCCTGTCATTTCATGCAGACTTGCAAAGTAACATGAGAGACAGTACATCAGGACATAACAGATCCTCTGACCCTAGGGTTATTAGGTGTTTCAGGCAGCTCTACTCATCAGGTGCTCAACACCCCTGACTACCTATACAACACATTGTCAGGTTGTAGACAACCATATTAGCCAGACAACCATATTTCGAGTCTTTCATATTAGCAGGGCCATCATATCATGAGTGCCTCATTTTCTTAGATGATCAATGAACCAGGCAAACTGAGTGTCTGATGATTATATTGTTAGACCAATCAATTTGTGAGCATGTCACATGTGCATGACCCTAGACTGTCCATTGTCCTGACACAAACAGCTCTCCAGACCATCAATATACCTGGCCATCACTCATTCCAGTCAGCAAGAACTCATGTCACACATTTATGCTGTCAGGTACACAGGAGCATGATTAATTCATATTGTCTAGGTAGGATCTGTAGCATTCAGCATGTAATAGCGAGTGTGGCATGGCGAACAAGCAACAATGAACAAGGAATCAACAAATAGCAAAGATCAGCAACAAACATGAGTAACAAAAGGCAACAGGCAAAACATGATGGTTCAGCATTGTGAAAATCAACCCATAAGTGAAACATCAGATCCTGAATCGCTTCCCGAATCTTCTTCGACACAAATAGTGTGGCCATTGTCACCTACGGCCTTCCTCTGAGCCTTTGTGTGATGAGATGGCTGCTTTTGATGAACATCAATATAGGACCTTGCACCCTTAAATATCTTCTTCCATTTGTGGTGGGTAGTTTGTTCTAGAGACTCCATCACAAGTTCAGTGTGGTCACTCCAAAGACCCTCT
>MU177917.1:355433-365735 GCA_016695465.1 Suillus americanus
CAACATTGTCGATTATCTCTTCAGACGACCATTTTTTGCCTTCTGATATATTTTGCGACAACAATCTCCACTTGTTCCCCAAAGTTGCTGTGGTAGTCATATGCACACTGCATCAACTGCATAAAATAAATAATCAGCAACACTAATGGTAGAAAGTTGGTCATAAGAGACCACCTACCACTTTATACACAGCATCTTTGTTCTTGGAGACACAGTGTTCGATGTTCGGCAAGACATTATCCCAGATTTGCTGCATCTCTTCAGCAAAGTCTGAGATATCCCACATGTTATCAAGGCAGGAGATAAAGTCAATCCACATGGGAACAACATAAGAATCAAACTGGTGATGCAACCCAGTGGGAAGGTCATTTTTTGTGAACTTGGTGCATCTATGTCGTATTTTGGACAAGTTGTTGTTGTCCTCATCATTGTCATTGTCATCACCATCGCTGTCATATTGAACCAGATAATGCTGTGGTACAAGTAATTAGTTCTCTTGCAGCAGTGGTTGTATTCAATTTGAACATACCTTCGACTTAGACTTGGTTGACCCATTAGTCTGTCGGTTAAGGCCTGATGGTGTTGGATTTGTGGGAGGCCTGCCACTGGAGGTTTTCTGCTGAATTTGGAACTTCTTGATCAGCACCAGCCGATCTTGAAAAATATATGCACCTTGTGGGAATGCATCATGTTCGCTGGGCGGCGCATGAGTTTTCATCATCTTCTGAAGTTGTGTTGACCTGCAAGGATTTAACTCTGAGTGCGACACAGAAACAAAATACTTGCATACTACCTCCTGCTTGGCCTCCTCCCCAATGTTTGTATTGGCCTTTGACTGTGCCTTGAATTCACATTTGGACTTTGCATTGTTGGTGTCGACTGTAGATGCTTGATTGATGCTCAAATCGACCTCAATTTTGCATTTGGACTTTGCATTGTTGATGTCGACTGTAGATGCTCCATCTGCTTCATACTGTAACTCAGTATAAGCCTGGTCAGGCTCTGATTTGCAAAGCAGTGGATTATTGTCTACTTGGTTTTCCTCTTGTTCCTCACCTACAGCTGCAGGATTCTTATTGACAGGCGAGCGCTAAAGTATGCATAGGATTTGGGGTGTGTTAGTTAGCTGGAATGAATAAAACAACAAAAGTACCTTTGATACGGAGACCATAAGTGGAGCCAAAATTTTGTCATCCCCATCTGTGATAGTAGGTGTTGGGGATTTTGTGTGTGAGCCTGCCTGATGTTCTTCATCGTCTTCTTGCTCATCTTCAAAGCCACCAGACCGAACAGCATTATGGGGAGGAACTTTCATAGAGTCTGTGAAACCCAAAGTGTGAGTGATTAAATAGAAGGAAAATAAAAACACACCAACTACGCCTCCAGCAGTGGCAGGGGCACTATTCAGAGGGCGCATGATGATGTTTTGAGAAACCAGATAATGCCACCCTTCACAGAGGCCACTTTGCAGAGGTTGTGAAGAGAAGAGGTTGGGGTCCTCTTTCAATCGTTTGGCTGATGGTCTGCATTTTGAAGGGAAGGGTTTTTGTACAAGATACATAATGTTAATTAATGTTGAATGCTGGACATTGATTGGTAGATCAGATTAATACAATAAGTCAGCAGATTGTTGGGTGCCAATAGTCACTGCGGACTTACCTTTCATCATCACTACTACAGGCACATTGCTTACTGTGACTTTGTTTCCCTCCAGCTGCTCCCAAACTGCCCTTCATATGCTCGATATTTCTACACAACTTCTGTTCCTTACTGACCTCTACCAGTGGTGAGTGATCATTATGATCATTTTGACTGGTATCATGGTGAACTATAATAAATGCATCATCAGCACTGATTGTCCCATCATTGAATAATCTGCGAATTGCCTGGATGTGCTTGACTTGCTGATCGAGACCCACTTGATTGAGCTTGGTCCAGGTATGTCCGAGTCAGTGCCTGTCCTGAACTCATTGTACTACAATTGAATTATCTGTGATGTACCTGAATTTGTGGCATTTGCTGACTGAATCTGAGTACTTGGCTTCTTTGGTACTTTGTTGAGAGCAGGTCTGGGTCGTCGCACTGCAAGTTTGTCATTTTGTACATCCTCTATCTCCATGTACATCTTGAGCTCAGCAACTTTTCCTGCAGCATGAGCCTTCTGTTCCTTTGTGGCTTTGCAGCCTGCTGGCTTCTTCACTCCACCAGCCTTCATCTTGCCAGTGGGAGCATCATCTTCACTGGCTGGGAAGTCAGTGTCGACAACCTTTTGATGTTTAGGTGGTAGGTCTGGTAATCCAGGTCGCTTATTCTGATTGTCCGCGCAGGTCTCCACCATTGCTAGATGAGTCGTCGACATATTCAAGATAGAGAAACAACACAGGTGAGACAAGCAGTTGTACAAGTAGCGGTTACTTAATTTTTTTGCAAAGTTCACTGAGGGTCCATCACATTCATTTGTCATATTTTTCACACATTCACACCAAAGTGAGGTCCTATGCGACACCTATGTCTCTTCTGAAATTACTCAATATTATACACAGGTATACAATGTCATCGCCTACATTCCGCCCTCGAAGATTTTACTGTACCAATGATAAGGTCACAGCTTGCCGTCGTGGCTTCAAGACCTTGGGTGGATACTGACAACACTGCAATGCAGTGCACATTGAGGCTCCCCAGCCTACTTGTTCATGCCAGCATGCTTTCTTGGAATGCAAATCTGATGCTATGATGGAGACTGGGCATAGTGATGAGGAAGGTACATACAGAGGGTCATACTATTTTCAACATCCTGTTCTCAACGGTTCACCATGTAATGCAGCAGGTAACTATTTGTCTGACAGTGATCCTCCCATCTGTGAACCATGTGCTGAGGATCATCCATGGGCTCCATTTCAGTCATGCAGTCACTTCCAGCTCACAGACTTTATCTTCCGATGAAATCAAATGCCTGGGAAACAAATCAACAAACTCATGCAGGTTCTAGCATCTTTTGAAGGGTTTGATGGCAAGCCTCCATTTTGCAGTGACACCCACATTTATAATACCATTGATGCCATATCTTTGAGTGACATACCATGGCAATCTCTTTCACTCAAGCACGCTGAATTCAAGAATGCATTACCTGATGATGCACTGTGGAAGCATAGCGAGTACGAGGTGTGGTTTCAGGACCCCCGTGAGTTGCTACAAAATCAACTTGCCAACCCTGATTTCAAAATGACATTGACTACTCAGCTCAACAGGTATCTGGAGAGCAGGGTCAGTGTGTATGGTCGGATTTAATGACAGGTAATTGGGCTTGGGATCAGTCTGCAAGTATATGTCAGTGTTCACCGACGGTCTTAAATACTAATTGTTTGTTTCAGAATATACTGGCCGAAGATCCCGACTGTCATGGTGCAATGTTTGTCCCCATTATCCTTGGGAGTGACAAGACTACGGTGTGAAAACTAAATATATACTGGGTGGTTTTGCCACTAGCAATATTTATGTAGACTCAACCTGACTAGAAAGTTAGTAGAACTAATAGTCAGTATATAGTCTCTTGTCCTGCCTAGCTGCTACACTTGCAAGCAAGAACATTTGACCTGAGGGGCTTGCTGTCTAGATAAGTTCAATAATTGCAAAAGCAATAAGGAAAGGAAAGTCCTAAGGCGTAGGACCAAATGCAAAGGTATATGATGAAATCCAATGCGGGAACTAACAAACCCGATGTTTCGGGTATTGGGTTAGACGGGAAAGTGTCGGGTGGACAAGAGAAGGTGTTGGGTTCGACTGGGAATTGTAAGGGAATGTTAAAGGAATGAACATCAAAGGTTCGGGGCTCAAGAGAGTGAAAATCGGGTTGATTCAATGGATAAGGACTAATGGTGACCAGTATCAGGGAATTGCTCCCCTCTACAGAGTGGTAAGGTAAGATCACCTACGGTAGCTAGTATCTATCTATCTATGTGTGAGTACGGAGTGATATAGGCAAAAACAGTAGTGCATCATTGGGTCCGAGTAGCTATGTAAAAGACCATGAGGCACTGCGGACAGTGGGAATCCCATGTAATAACACTGCATATACTATCAGTAGTGAGAACTTAATCAACTACGCACCTAGTGGGGTAAAGCATGACTAAAATGACATGTGGGGGACGAGTCCAAAGGGTAAAATGTCGGGTCCACATCAGGTATGCATCGGGTTATAGTGGTGTCTTCTTACTTGAGGTGTCTTATATAAAAGTGGTCAAAAGGCAATGACACCACAATTACACTTTTGATAAGACTGAATGCTGCCAACAACCTCAAGTTCACGGTCTACAACTTTTCTTCTTTCGTGGTAGATAAGGCGTCGTTCGTGGGAGGTTACCTGCTATGCAGCCTGGTGGTTCCAGCCAGAATATGTTTGTCACAACAGTCTCCATTGCAACTGGCCAGAACAACTTCTACACACTCTACACCTCTGCTGGTAACCTCCGCAATAATGTTTGTCATGTACATAAGGAGTCTGTGAGCCTCATGGGGTTCTTTCAATCCTAAAGAGTATGTATAATAGTTACAACCCTGTGTAGTATGAGACTGCTAATGAAATTGATGATTGCAATAGCTAAGTGAGACCATGAAAACAGTCTGGAATTTTGAAATTTCTGACAACATATATTTCACGCCTTGTTATGAGCCATTTTAGAGGCTTTTGGTCCTGCAATACAGAAACCAGAGGTTGTAAAGTGTGCATATGGTCACTTCTGGCGTGCTGTATATAGCATTGGACCATATATTACTGATTATCCTGAACAGTGCCTGCTTGCCTGCATAATTCAGAGGTGGTGCGCACGGTAAGCTTTTCTTGAATCTCAAATTTTGTTGACTTATGGTTTAGATGTACTGCTGATTGGCAGGATTTGGATCACTCAACCTCCGGTCAGCAATCTCACCAACATACAAAAGCTCTAATGCATAGCTATTCAGCAAATGAACTCAAGGATGGCTGGGGCATCATCAGCGGTATCTTAGTAAGTACATATATCAGCTTCTTGGAGTCCTCAGGTGTTAAAAATCTGTAGCCATTCACAGCGTACTTTCCATGTGCAGACATCCATGACCTTCTCGCTCCAGATATCCTCCATCAAATCATTTAAGGGACCTTTAAAGACCATATCATGGATTGGGTTGGTCAATATCTCATTATCATTCACGGAGAAGCAGGAGCAGAACAAATATGGGCAGATATCGATTGCTGGTACTAAATATTTTGTTATCGAAAATCACTATACTGATGACCTTGGTTCCAGTATTGCTGCGGTACCTTGATTTCCAGGCCTACATCATTTCCCCTCAAGGTTGAAGATTCAAACAATGGACAGGTGACGACTCAAAGGCTTTGATGAAGGTAAGAAGTCATTTATTTGTATCGCTTAAACAATATTGAATTTGAACCATAGGTATTTTTACCAGCTATTGTGGGACATGTTTCCGACAAGATGCTTCAAGCATTTTCACCACTTCCTTGACTTTTGCTATCTCATCCATCGCTCAAGCCTCAATGAGGTGGATCTAGACACCATGGATCGAGCTTTACGTGCCTTTCATGAAGAGTGTCGCATCTTCAAGGATGCTGGTGTCACTCCAGATGGAATTTCTCTACCCCGACAACATTCTTTGTGTCATTACCATTATCTAGTACAACAGTTTGGCGCCCCCAATGGACTATGCTCCTCTCTCACAGAGTCAAAGCACCATAAAGCAGTCAAGAAACCCTGGAGACGCTCAAGCGGCTATTTACCTCTCTGACAAATGCTCATACACAACCAATGGCTAGACAAACTTGCATCATTCCAAGCAGAGAAAACTGCTGCAGGTCTGCTTAATCAGCCTTTACTCCCTCTTGGTGTTGTTCCAATTGACCCAGATGCAAACAGTGAAGGTAATTCAGACTTTTCATACCAACAGAAGTTTGATTGACTTGAATGTAGTTCTGGACAATCCAGACTTCTTCCTTTACCATGATGATCTGGACCTCGAAGATGCTATTGAGGACAATGGTGGTGACGAGGCTCAGGTTGTTGTACAACTAGCAAAGAAATGAGGTAGGATCTTTTGACTTCTGTTATGGCAATCCCAAATCATTGTTTCCTTCAGTGTTTGGCCCACGATGGCTCCAGGCGATTGGGGAATACATTGGCATTCCCTATTTTCGCAACCTTGTGCGCCAATTCCTGCATGACCAGCGTGATCCTGATCATGCTATACCCGGGCATGAAATGGATATATCACAATGCCCAGACTTCAACGGCAAGGTGGACATTTTTCATTCTGCAGTTGCATTGTTTCATGCTGCTAGTGACATTTGCAGAGTAAATGGCATGATGCGTCACATCTTCCGTTCTTCACCTACAGTGATCCCACGGTCCTTTGTACACAACCACTCCACTGTACAATTTTATTTCTTCAACGAGTTCTTCATCAACTCCTTGCAAATCCTATATCATAATGTTCAGAATATGTTCTGCTATGTAATGGTACCAAAAAATATAGTCCTTAAATTTAGAAAATCATCGGAATCTGCAAAACATCACTCCAGAGCAATATGTTGGAATTTCACGAGCATTGAAAACTCACCATTGCACCCAGTTTCACCCCTTCCACTTCATCTGCAAACATTACAAATGTATTGGAAGTAGTGGAGATGATTTTAGTCAAAGTTTCATTGGTGCTACTACACGTTGTAATCCACGAGTGATGGTATGAGTTTGTTACCCAGACTAAGCTTGGACATGAGGTGTGCCTTTTTGACTCAGTCTTGCTCAACATCCCTCATTCACTGCCAGTATTCAATATATACCTTCAAACTACCCATATAGTCTTTCAACATGGTTGGGAGGCCAAAATCATTGACGAAGAAGGCACAGGTCTCACGTGAGGAGAAAGAGAAAGTCATGGCTCGCACTGTGGCTAAGTACCAAGCTGAACTTGCAAAAACGAGCTTGGAGAAGAAACAAGGCCTTCATAAAGTGTGTATCAGACTTCATCGCATACCTTCGCATTTGGTCCTATGCCTTAGGACTTTCTTTCCTTATCCCTTTTGCAATTATTGAACTTATCTAGACAGCAAGCCCCTCAGGTCAAACATTCTTGCTTGCAAGTGTAGCAGCTACATCAAGAAACCTGGCATTTCCCTGATTGACCTGTATGGTCTGTTAGCCATGATAAACTGCTGACCTCAGATTATGATATATTGCATGCCTGAGATCAGACCAGACAGATCACTCAGGAAAGACAGACATATATTTCATCAGACCATCAATCCAAACAGACCTATCATATTATTATTGAGTCCTGAGTCTGTACTATCAGACGGAACAGGCTATCTGTTTGTCAAAATATCAGTCCCAACAGCCCAATCAGAGCACTCAGGTACTGATACCATCATATACCTGGATTAGCAGGCAGAGCAGAGCCATCTGTCCACCCAACCAACAGGAATAGTGGACACATCAGATAGAACAGGATGTCAATATATTATGCTCTCATGTATGCAAAGACCCATACCATCTGGTATTAGGAACATCAATACTAACAAGAGAATCAGGGATTATCAAGACAACAGACAGTCCAACTAACATTGTATGAGACTTGCAGGTTATATGTCTGCTAAAAGAGCAGTTCTAACAGACCATTAGATAATCACACCTCCATACTGTCGAAGATACATATAAACAGTCATACTGAAAGCCAAAATCTCCAGACCAAGCCAGTCTACAGGACTGTCATCTGCCTTTTATTATTGTGGCCTACTGAATGTGCACCCCTACTACTAGTACTAGTCCATAGTACTTTGCCTTATAGCACATGATGCTATTATCTACCACTACTACTAGTTTAACTTCAGACTGAAGCAAGAGTAAAAGTAGTAATAAATAACATTGCTATAAAACTACAGAGTACATTGTGCAGAGGCATGATGCAATAAGTACAACAGGAACCACAGTTCCCTCAATCTTAGAATATCCATTTCTCACTTCACCTCGTCATGTCTGCATCTACTTCATGAGCCTGTGGGGGGTCTATCATTCTTGTCAATCATGCATCTCCAGACTCGAAACACCCACCTTCTCTGAGATCCGCTCCTCGGATGGTGCAGCAGCGCTTTGTGCAACATCAACAGTGCCTTTAGGCCGGGTGCAGCGGTGGCCTAGTGATGTTCCAGCCTGGCTTGGGCTCAAAGCCATGACTTAGACTTGGAGCGGCCCAGGCTTAAGAAATTTAGAGCCTGAGCCATGAGCCCAAGCCGGGGGCTTGGGCCCAACAGGCCGTGGCACAAGGCTAAGGATGATCTTGTTAATATTAGAGTATAGTAGGCACAGCGCACCTGGTTCATTCTTTAATAATTCCTCCTTCCTTTGAGCCCTCTGGCTATGCATCCTCCAATAGGCTGTGCGCTTGTGTTCCCACTCTGTTGGTGCTTGCTGACGTGTCTTGGGGGTGAACACTCACTGTTGAGGGTGATGACATGCATCCGGGTACTTCCACAATTGAGTTGGGGCACATTATGGCATGTCCAGTTTGAATGGGTGGGAGTGCATCATAGTTCAAGTGCAGGTGCTGGTGGGAGGGATGAGTGAGAATTATAAAAAGGTGACGGCAGAACGTCATCAGATACCTTGACAGCTGGTTGACGCAGTGAAGCAGAATAAAATGCACAATACACAGCCCACCTCAACCATGCCTAATGCTATCAACCTCCAGTGAAATGCTGGGCTTGAACGACAAGACACTGCAACTGTGGAACTTGAAGACAGGTGTTGTGTTGAAATAGATGGAGGGGCATCATAGTAGGGTGTTGAGATTGGCAGTATCATGACATGGTCGATTGATAGCAAGCAGTAACGAACGAATCTTTAGAGTCAACGCGGGATAAAGGGAATGTTGAGTTTTCAGGGGAGTTGGGTACTGTATGGGTAGTTACAGCAATTGTCGGGTTGCAATCATGAGGTTGTGTCCATCATCATTATGAGAGAAGATGATGGGCACCCACGGCATACTGCGTATACATATGTATAGGTAGCAAAACATCAAAATCATCAGGAATCACGAAAGAGTTAAGTGCGATCCCCATTGCGGTGCGCAAAGGCACAAAGATCGACTCGTGTATTGTGGGATAAAGCGCGGCTAAAAGGACATGTGGGGGACAAGTCCAAAGGGTATCAGAGCGGGTTCACTGGGTAAAATATCAGGTCTGCATCGGGTCTGCATCGGGTTTGTTGGGTTGCGTTGGGAATGGTTAGTGGTGAGTTGGACAAATATGGGAAGTGGATGTGAATCATGAAAAGAGGTCCTGCAGGCTAGCCAGAGTATGATTGTCACATTGTTTAGTACCCTCTTGAGTGAACCAAGTGGTCTGCACCATCTGTGGCCCCTTCTTTTTATTGGTGTACAACATCTGACACCACTGGCAGTCAAGAATTACTGGCGAAGGATAGTAGTGATTAGCTGTGGGGGCATCTTTGGGAATCTGTCCGGTCATGGAAAAGATCCAGCCGACGAGGTCAAAAAGGGTTTCAAGTTCAAAGTTTGTGCCTTGGTAGCTGACAGTCAGTGCAACTCCATTTAAAAAGATACTATTTATCTGCTTAGACCAGGTGTGAGTGTGGAGCAGGGTGAGCCTGCCACACTTACTGTAGAACATTGATTCTTGCAATAACACTAGAAAAGCTTGCACATGTAGGGGTATTGTTGATGACCCTGTAATGCCCAGGCCTGTCCCCAATGTCTTCAAACAATGCTACTATCTGCAAAGATATGGGGTCAAAAGCTCTGCTGTACAGCGAGAACCATACCTCTGCTCGATTCAAGTGGGAAGCACCCTGCATGTCTCTGAGAAACACTTGATGCATTGGCATCCTTGCAATTAAGAGAGGATGGTACAAGATTGGGAAGCTGTGCTTTGCAATGTGAACTGGGGATATTGACACTATGATATGCAGAACCTCGTTCTTATAACTAGGGCATGAAGGAACTCAGCTCATCAATTTGCGTGAGCAATAACAAGTCATGTGCGAGTGCAGTCGAGTTGGAAAGTGCGCAATGCGGTCCTGAAGTCCTGCCAAGGTTAGGACATACCTTCATGCAACTGTGATGTGCCTTGACCTGTGTTGATTAGGTGACACACCAGAGAAAGGGCTTAGAAGTTTACTTTATATGCAGCTTCAAGTTCCTAGTAGGTAATGTGTCAGTGAAAGTGTTTGGAGTTCCCAAATAAGAAAGGTATTCTCCTGTATTTAGTTGGAACACAGTTTGTTAGATTCAAGGGTC
>MU177918.1:0-15160 GCA_016695465.1 Suillus americanus
TGGATCTCTACCTTGGCTCCACTGTAGCGGGATCTCTGACAAGCAAGTTGTTGAGATGAAGTACAACACGACAAAGTTGTGCCAAGGCCTTCCTGAAGAGGTTGAACAGATCCTCACCTATTCATGTTCCCTCTTGTTTGACCAGAAACCGGACTACACATTCTTATGTCACCTTCTTCAGCACATTAACAGTACATCTGAGTCTTGCCAGCAGGATCATGTACCTGACTGGTCCACCATTTCCCCCACACCTTGCAAGACCCCCATTGGCAATGCAGATTCTACCATGCCCCACTGCTCATGTTGTTTGAAGGTGCAAGCTTTTTCTCCATGCCCTATGTATTCCCTGTGCAGCAACCGCTGCCCTCAGACTGTACGGAAATGAGTGCTACTTCAATAAATGTGAGTACACTTATTTTTATATATTCATCGAGTTGTTGACTTAAATGGTCTGCAGGTCTATGTCACACAATAACTCATGTCTTACTGTTTTGTTTTCTAGTTTGTATGTCAAAAATTCATGTAACTACCTGACCACAACAATATGAGTGAATTTGAGCCTTCTGTGATTCGGTTCGAGCCAGCTCGAGCTGTGGCTCTATGAGCCTTAGCTACAGCTGACTCGTATGGCTAGCCACGGCAGGCTGGGCCAGATATAATGGCTTGGCTCACTATAAATAGATGAGCTGATGTGAAGCTGGTAGAAGCCGAGCTGGCTCTTGGCTAGCTGAGCCGTGGCAACACTAGAGAGAGGTTCTCTTGGCAAGGTCAAGACTTCGATGATTGATGTTTCTAAGACAGGTCAAGGAGAGTGTCCTTGACTTGAATATCGGTTCAGATGACTTAACATTGGAGGTCTTGAGCGAAGGAAGTTCCAGGTAAAACCTAGTAAGATTAAAGTAAAGAACTACAATGTACAAGACGAGTATATATAGTGAATGACAACTAGTTAAGGGCAGGCATGGGATCAAGGGCAAGTCAGAGATAAGAATGAGTCAGAGATGGTAAGAATAGATCACCTAGCAACGGCAGTAGTGATTGTGGTGTAATACAAGATAAGACAAGTCAGAGATAAGTCTAGTGGTGGCGGTATGTGGCTCATGACATAATACAAGGTAAGTAAGTGAGACATGAATAGGGGTGTACATTGACTGTAACAGTATATACGAGATCAGGAGAGGACTGTATGTACTCAGTACACCAGGAATAGACTTCAAATGACAATAAAGGCAAAAACTAAGTGTTTGGATGAAGATTTTCTTGAAAAAATATATCAGAAAAAAAAATAACATAACATTATGTCACAAAATTAGGTTCACTGACCCAAAACTGTTGTGACTGTCACAAAAAATAGGTTTGGTTTGTCAGGCTAGCAATGGTGTGATGAACCTAAGGTCGAAATTATACAGTAGCTGACAGTCAGGCTATATACAGCTACAGCAGGCACCTCGAGTCAAACTGGTATTATGTAGTAATTTAATCAACCATAGCGGTCATACAAAACCTATCAAGGTCAATATAGGAATTTAAGTAAAAATCACTCGCCAACTCATAGGCATTTGCACTCGTCCACCTGCGGTCAACAGACTGTTCCATCTTTGGAATCAGATGATATGGACGGACAATTTCATCAACATGTATAATAGCTGCATTTTATTGCAGTTGACGAGTCGAACGTGACACCTGACGCAGGCCAGAAGAGGGGTCTGGCTCTCTAAGTGGAGTGAACCATTCAATGTAAGCCAGTGCTCGGGAGTAAGTCCCAAACTGACGAGGCAGCATGAAAATTATATGAACTTGGGCCACTCGCAAGTCTACAGTATCGAGGTAAGACCTCAAGCTTGGAAGAGTAATGGAGTCACTTGCTATCTAATGTGCGCAAACTCAATGTCCAAACACCATCACTTATCGATGCCATATCAAACCAAGCCAGAGCTCCAGGTTTCTGACCAGGACCAGAGCATACTTCAGGTGTCACTCAAATGCACCACCGCTTTTGAGAATCATTGGCCTGCGGATTAGATGGAGCAACAATTACAACTTGACGAAAAACATCAAAACGGTCTTGTGGACCAGGGACAATTTTGTTGTGTGGGATGTGCTTTTGTAGGAAGGATTTGAATGCCTGGAGAAACATAGTTGCACCATGTGTGGTGACAAGGTGCTGAATGGATTGCTGAGGGTATGCAGGGTTCTTTGCAAGAGAATGGACCAAACAAGGGTCAGTCATTGGTGCAATATTGGCAGGGTGTACAGCGCTGTGTGGCTGGGTTTGTGAGTCCTCGATCTTGGAGTCAGAGTCTGAAGACTCATATCCACGTTCATCATCAGCACGACTAGTCACTGTGGGCAACCGAGAGCCAATCAAGGTAGGAACAGCATAGGAACACTGCTTCCTGGTGCTGAAGCTATTAAGCCATCTGCTCCTCATAGTTGTGCTTGTGACTGGTGCAGTAAGCTTTCTTCGCAAAGTCAATATGGAGTTGTTCCAGAAGCTCGGTATTGAATCCATTGGTGGTACCAAACAATGAGATTGACTGAACATAGTGCAAAGTTGGTGTAATTTTGGAATGTTGAAGTGCTCACAAACTTCAAGTTCTAGCAGGATATTCTTGTTGGCGTGAAATACTGAAAGGGCATTATTCTTGTGTGGATTTGAAGCTGTGCATAATCAGAAAAATCTAGAATGGTGCATGCAACTAGTAATACTTGACTGGTAAACAAATGTATCAGTGCAGTGTGGGAATCACAATACAGCTGGCCAAGCTGCTGAGTGGAGAGCAGTATGTTCAGCCCATGGGACTCTGACTTGGCTCAGTGCTCAGAGAGTAGAAAATAGCATCAAAAGAATGACTGTGTATTCAGGCAAGTGCTGACAGTTAGTGAAAGAGTAAGATGATTATGTAAGCAGCAAAAATGCGAACATAAACTAAGGAAAGTAGGGGAAAGAGAAGGTAAGTAAAAAGGGTGAATGCAAGCCCAAAGAAAACTTATTTGTCACAGTGGGTAATAATCATTTTGTCCCATTGCCACCGAGACTGTGGTTTTGTCGCTTCCAAGTATTACTGGGACAAATGTTGAACCATGCGTGGCAGGATCTTTGGTAATCTCATCCTGATGAAGTGTCAGTGAAAGGAATTGTGTTCATAGCATTGAACTTACTGCTTGGTCCCAGGCCCAATCACCTGACATCACATTGCGCCATTGGCAAGTTGTGCTTTCACCCTGGCCTTTCCACTCACAATATGGCACATAATCCATCTCATTTTTGAAGTCGGGATTGCCCAACATGTTGCAGATGATAGTATGCAGGTCGCGGAACCATGTAGTTTATGTGGTGTCCATCCACGGTGTGAGATCACCAGCTGGATCAGCATCCACACCATACTTCATCGACAAACTCTGCCAAGCAACATCTCCAATTGGTGTTTTGTCGATAGTTGAATATAGGTCCCGATGGTCTGCAAAAGGAGGGGCGTCTCCATGTTGCGCAAGACCAAGGCCCCACAAGTGCATCAATTTATCAATGTCACCAGCAGACATCTGAACCTTCTTGTACAAAAACTCCGTGGTTTCAAACTCCAATTGACTATGGTAAGGCGTCCAGTCACCTGGCTGTTTCGATGTTAAGGGAGGAGGTATGGTATCTGCAGGAACAAAATTGCTTGCTGCATTGCATATACAACCTGCTCAAAAATTATTGTTAGAATGTACTGATGATAAAATTGAGCTACATACCATCAAGTTCAAGGTGATAGTTGTGATAGACTTCATCACATTCCCATAGCATCATTGTCATAGTTGTAGTCCATCATATCCTCATGGTGATCAGCTGCACGGAAGTCGACATTCAGAAGTAGCTGCTCCCCATTTTTGAGTTGGATTCTGCAGGGCGTTGGTGTGCATTTGCAGGCAATTCAAACAAAAAATTGTGGAGTGCGTGATGGTGCTGTGTGAGACCTGACCAGTTCTTGAAATAGTGGTTGCAGCCAGTGTGTGGACAAGGTATTAAGTTGACATTGAATGTCCTATGGTTTTGTCCCATTGGTGCAGAAGTCAGAATGGAGTGTGACTATAGGTCAAATGTGAGTGAATAATCAGTGAAATGAGCAAAAAATATGCACCAAAGAGACAAGAACACAGTGCAGGAGGGCTTAGCAACCAGCGTCAAGTTCCAACTGGCACTAAAACAAGCTAAGGGTCAGTAAATAGCAAAGTACATAATGGCGGGCTCACATGGTGTATAATAACAACACTCTAAAACAACCCTTCTTCACCACTTCTTTGCCCCGCCCCAAGAGGCCACCTGTCCTGCTCACCAGCTCTCTTCCTCATTCCTGCCACTGACCATGGTCTCTACATGTCCATCAAATGCTTCAAAAAAGGTCACTCAGGTTGTCATAGATGTGCAGCAAAAAAGACAAACCTCAGCCCAGGTACAAGAGGACAACACTCATCTCCAAAGGGAACAGCAAGAGCGGGAGGCAAAGACCCACAAGGGCATTGCCAAAGTTGCAGCTGTTCAGGATAAACTCGCCATCCAGGAGCAAAAGGTGACCATGGGGAGAAAATCCCGTCCTCATCCTGTTGGCAAGACTGCTGCTGCAACCACTGCTACTGAGATGGCACTACCTCCTTCCCAGGCTAAAGTCACAGGACCAAAAAGAGGTGCTGCAGCAAAGGCAGCAGATGCAGAGGATCTGGATGAGGTGGGTGATAGTGGTGAGGCAAATGTGCAGAAAAAGCAGAAGCGAGTGCAGAAGACAACTCACTGTGATGCTGTTGGGGCTGTTTGTGGTGTTGTATCAGCTGATACTAATAAGAATAACGATGTCACTGATGGGATCATGGTGTTGAGTTCATGTGCATCAGATGCTGGCCCAAAAGGGAATACAGCAACGTACGTACCTTGATATTATACCACAATGTTGCTGCTGACTGAACCGACTCTTTTTACTGGAACTTGCTGAATGATTTGACCAGTGGCTTGAAGGATGCAGCCTACAAGGGCTCAGTCTTGGTGTGGGCACACAGAGTTAAGAATCCAAAGACAAGCACATTGTCTCAATTTCCGAGGAGCGAAACACATCCGACCAGTACATCAGGCATCTCAGCACCCATGCAGTTCACCAAAGTGACAACAATCAGCAGCGCTACTGCCCCCCCAATAACTCCCAAAAGCTCAGAGATTGACGACAATGTCCACATAGTAGGATCTCTGCTGGATGAGGATGGCGAGCCAGAACAATTGGCGGCACATGCCCTTGCGAATATGAAGAAACAGCCAAGTAGATTGCGTACTGCATTAGGAGCAGTGGTTTGTGTTTTTTTTGTTTATTTTTTGTTTCCTTTGTTAACTACTTACTACAGGATGTGGTTAAGGTTTGCAATAGTTCACTGACCCCACCTCTACCTCTGCCTTCACAATATCAATTCACTCACTCCGAGTCGCTCCCCTCATCTGTCACAGGGGATGTTGTCATGGATGACAACAAAGCGGAATCAGAAGATGTCATGATTGTTGACAGTGTTGAGGTGAGCCCTGTCATTGCTGTGGGAAGCAAACGGGTGACATCAAAGGTATGCACAGTCACTCAAAGCAGTCCACACTGATATGCAACCTGTTTCACAGACCAATGTCGATGTATTTGATGATTTGGATGTCCCGCCCAAGAAGCGTATGAAGAAGGAGCTGATAGACACCCCAGAGAAGAAGGCAACTGCTGCAGAGAAGAAAGTCACCACTGGAGAAGTCTTAAGAGTAAATACAAGAACAGCAATCTTCCTGCTGGTTGCCAGGATGGTAATGCATGGCACGGCTTACTTATTCCTACCATTTGTCATATACCAATAATCTAGGAACGGATCCGGAACATCCGGTCCACAGATCCGCTTTGATTCTTATTTCATCTCCTGTTCATATAACCTTAATACAGCGTCTATCTCCTTTCGGTAATTCTTGTACTACCGGTACTCTGGTTATCTATCTTCCGTTTGTCTTACTGATCCGTTACTCATTCTTCATATCCGTTTCATGCTTTGTGATCAATCCTCCTTACCAATAGACTTTCCATATGCTTCGTACATAGCCCTTACCTTGCTGATTGATCATCTCGTTAGTTATCTACAGTATATAAACTCATGTATAACTCTGTCGAACCTTAGTTCAAATATCATCTTAGTTTGCACTCATTCCGTTCACCTTCCGCTATCCGTCCGGACTTGAGTTCGCGCTCTTGTCTACTCCGAGACTTAGGATTGATTCCTATAGTCTATCCGTATCCGCCTCTGTCCTCGGACAGCCTCATCCGCTAGTTTCTAGTTCGGACTTCGTCCGGATTAGCCGTTATGCTATACATCCGATATCCGTAGACCTTAACGGATCCGGTACGATACTCGTCCGCCCATAAACTCGATACTCTAAGTATTCAGAAATAAGGGACAATACTCGGGAAAGGGGCACAGCGCACGAGCTGAGGCCAAAGTCCTTTGGATCCGATACCCTTGAGTACGCTACTTAACACTATTGCTCATGCCACTGGTGGGGATGATGTCAGTCCATGGCTCATCGAGGATGATGCGCTAATTCTGATCCTCACAAAGGCTTCGAAAACTGTCTATGCAAAAAACCTGACACTCATTGATCACTCAATTGTCCCAGGAGACGCTGTCTATTATGTGGTAAGTCTCACTGATACAGCGTGTTTGTAGCTGACACTCTATCTAATGTAGGCTAAGCAATGCTTGAGTGAATGGTGTGGTGGATTTGGTTCCACTGCTGTCATGATGATCATGAGTCTTATGGCAGCTGACCTGCTCTATCAATCTGAGGATAACTATGTTGGATTCACAGATTTTTGGCTTGCGGACAATAAGTTTCTCTTTCTGGATGTTGACTCCAACAACAAGAAGGTATGTGTCGTTGTTTGGTGTGATTTTTTTGCTGATGTCTATGTGTGTCTAGGAATGGTCAGGAATGTGGCAGTTGACATTTGTCCTGCAGACTTTTGCGGCACACATCAACTACACCCAAGGACATGTACCGGTCCCAGAGCTCAACAGCAAGGAGCCTGTTCTCCAAACTGCACTTTCTCTCTCTGCAGTGGTGGAATTTTTTTTCATTGAATTCATGCATTCTTCTGATGACTTCAGCAGGTTAAATGTGCCCTTATTCTTGCAAATAAAGAGATGACTTTCAAGATCAAGACCACCACCTCTAAGGGCAAGAAGAAGCCATTGCAGAAGGGTAAGGCTAGTGTTGCCGTGGCTCGGCTAGCCAAGAGCCAGCTCGGCTTCTACCAGCTTCACATCAGCTCATCTATTTATAGTGAGCCAAGCCATTATATCTGGCCCAGCCTGCCGTGGCTAGCCATACGAGTCAGCTGCAGCTAAGGCTCATAGAGCCACAGCTCGAGCTGGCTCGAACCAAATCACAGAAGGCTCAAATTCACTCATATTGTTGTGGTCAGGTAGTTACATGAATTTTTGACATACAAACTAGAAATCAAAACAGTAAGACATGAGTTATTGTGTGACATAGACCTGCAGACCATTTAAGTCAACAACTCGATGAATATATAAAAATAAGTGTACTCACATTTATTGAAGTAGCACTCATTTCCGTACAGTCTGAGGGCAGTGGTTGCTGCACAGGGAATACATAGGGCATGGAGAAAAAGCTTGCACCTTCAAACAACATGAGCAGTGGGGCATGGTAGAATCTGCATTGCCAATGGGGGTCTTGCAAGGTGTGGGGGAAATGGTGGACCAGTCGGGTACATGATCCTGCTGGCAAGACTCAGATGTACTGTTAATGCGCTGAAGAAGGTGACATAAGAATGTGTAGTCCGGTTTCTGGTCAAACAAGAGGGAACATGAATAGGTGAGGATCTGTTCAACCTCTTCAGGAAGGCCTTGGCACAACTTTGTCGTGTTGTACTTCATCTCAACAACTTGCTTGTCAGAGATCCCGCTACAGTGGAGCCAAGGTAGAGATCCACGAAATAAGTAAATCAAGAGGTATGCAAGGGACCCGATATCATCACGACGTCCTAGCTCCATGCCTGCATGGCTATTGATGGACGTGAAAGCCAGAGTTCCTGTCAAGGAGGTGGTTTGTTCAAATGCAATGTGGAGATGAGTGCATGGGTATCTGTATTGTTTGGAGATGCCGAAGTCAACAAGATAAATCTTGTGCGCATCCTTGCCAGTTCCAATAAGGATGTTGTCAGGCTTCAAGTCGCGATGAATGAAGTGTTTTGAGTGAATGTACTAGAGGCAGCAGACCTAGTGAAATTTTTAGAATCAGTAAATGTAATTTAGGAAATACTTACAAGCTGATGGGCTATGAACACTATAGTGTTGCAGCTGAAAGAGTGTTGATATGTCTTGAATACACTCTCAAGCGACTGTCCAAGACGATCAAGGACTAGGGCATCATAGTTGTCCTCACGTCCAAACCAGTGGACATGGGGGATGCCAACAGTGTCACCAAGTTGCCTGAGCACATTATACTCATGCTCCAAGCTGGTGGTGGAGCCAGTGATACATTGGAGCTTGACAACCACATCACCATCACCGATGATATCATTTGCATGGTACACTTCACCTGTCTCAAAGTTCAGTCCTCACAGTGAGATGTAATAATAATAAAAATTCACTTACCATAAGCACCCGACCCTATTTTTTCTTTCAGTCGATACCTCCCATTGACATGAGCAGGAACCATCGAGTACTGAGTATGATGTACACAGAGGACAGATATGATATGGCAATGATATGCACAATAAACAAGACTTAATATTTCAACACATATGTGGTGCCGTGGCGGCAACTTCCAGAAGATTGCAATACAAAACTCGTACATACCAGTCACGTAATCTGTATATGAGCAAGAACAATAACTGGGCAGTTGGGACACATATTTCCATCCAGAATGTGTACCCAAATGGCAGCAGCTGCCAGACCTTTCCATTTCATGCAAATAAATCACTCATCCCCCATCCAACTTTTGTAGTCCTACTGCTAGGTTTGCTATCAATCCCAGAGACATAGCGCTGCTGCCTGTCAACGCCAATGATCTGACTGGTGCACGTCGCATAATGAGTAACTGTTGTGACAAACATATTTCCACTGGGCTTGCACAGGCGCTAGCACTATTCATGTGCCCCACACAAATCCCCTCACTTAGATCTTAGCGCGCACTAGGAAACCAACGCACTGTTAAAGTGACACACGCTATCGCTAGTTCGGTCCGACTTCCAGGTACCTCGTCCTCCCATGTCCTACCTATGTCCACCTATCTCCACTGGTGCATTTTCTCTCGTCGTTTGTCGCTACTTACTAGTCGCAGGTCTTATTACATGTATCCTCATGTTCCGCAGCGCAGCATGTCTAAAGTCCTTTAGTATTAACACGTGGTCGCTTGACTCGCTACTATCCTTGCCTAGGTATCCCGAGCCTCCACACACTATGATAAAATATCCCGCAAAACATACAGGCAACTTACTTCCCCTTCCCTGAACTTCTGCAGGATAGAGTAGTCACTTAGTGTTATATCTCAGTTTTGGTGCAATCGATCTATTCTTGCACATTTCTCTTGATCACGACATTCAACCACTCTGAATTTGCAGTTGCTAAGTCCCCTTAGTATTACTAGTCAAAACACAAGGCCGAACCGCTGTCGGTAGTTGTGCTACACTTAGTCGCTGCCTTGTTCTCTCCTTCATCAGCATCTAGTTTTGCTCATACTTTCGTCCCAACAACTGTTCTGCTCAACTCGACGCGCGCTCGCTCGATTATCGTGACTCTCTGGTCCTTCAGTCGTTCTATCTCTTATAGCGTGACCAAGCGCTATCTTTGGTTTTGCTACTTGTCATTTGCATTACTAATCGAGCACTATTTAGTTGCTCCTGGTTTCTAGGTCGGATAGATTCTAAGCCCTTTGCGCTATCGCTTCCCTTGCCTAAATCGAAGGAAGTGCTTCAATAGCAGTCCTCTTGAGTCGAATATAATTCTCATGCCCTTCAGGATAATAGCAGTAGTGCTGTCTCAAGCCTAGCTTCTATTTTTCTTTCACACCATGTTGAAAGCTGCATAGCACATCTTGAATTATTGTGAGACAGATTTTTCACAAAAAGGGCACAGCTACCGTGAGGTCACTTGTCTTGCTCACCCGCACAAAGCTGTGATTGAGATGCTGCTCTCCAGTAATCCTGACCAGAGCATTAATGCCGACTATGTTTGAATAGCAGAATACGCACTTGAAGCAGTGAGCACAAGTATCAAAATCTTTAAAGTGACCATTAGCACACTATGATTGTACAGACGACCATTCTTACCTGGACAATTGACACATTTCTAGATTATCATGAGCACTAAGGAAGTGCAATGAAGAAAGCAAACTCTTGAAGTGATGTTTCGGTGAATGGCAGACATGCTTTGATCAGGCTTGACACCAATGGGCTCAGTTCCAGTAGACTGAGAGTTGTGAAGTATATGGATGCAACTGGAGCGGTGGGCAACATGAATGCAATACCATGTCCAGACGTAGTATAGTACAATGGGAAGGTGATGGCGAGAATGAGGAACGTGTAGCCTGCCCGGGCTGTGGGGAATCCAATGGTCCAGTACCAGCAGAAAAAGAACATCGCAGAACCTGTCACGTTCCAGGGAAGCTCAGCGACAAGCTGCAACATTATGAGAGCAGTCCAGTTGTACATCCTACTAGGATGTTCGCGTATCTCGTACACTGTGCGAATGTCAATGTAGACGGCCATGATCTGATGGGTGAGGGGAACACAAAGCTCAAGAGCAAGGAAGATTGACTAAAGAGAAGTGAGATTGGCATGAAACTAAGAACCCAAATTAATATACTTATGAACAGCTTGTTTTGGGTGCCCTGCAAAGAATCATTTGCCTGGAAGAATGTAAAGCCCACAAGGAGACCGCAAAGATGTTAAGCACAAATTTAGCGCGGATGTACAAAGGATTGTGCCAGTATGCTTGGAAGTTTCGGTGGGTGAGCATAACAAACTGGTGCCACCATGAGGTAGTGAAGACATAGTGCCAGATGCTCAGCTGTGGTGGGTGAGTATGACCATGTTCATGCAAGTTGTCGATCTGCTCTTGAAGCTGCACTGCTTCTGGTGAACGCTCCTAAAGGTTGGTGGATTCTGGTACAGCTCATAAGCATTGAAAACCCACACACAGAAATGGCACTCACATGCAGAGAATGGCCTGACCACGATCAGCAAGCTCACGAAGGACATGGACAATAGCCCAGGCAGATGCGAGTCTAGGCCAGACGTAGGCTCATCCAAGAAGAGTAGAAGTTTGGGCTGTTGGTCTTTTTAGCACAGCTGTAGCCTCAAGAAGTTTGGATTCAAACCTTGGCAGCGAGCTCCACTGCAATGGTGGTACATTTATGGCACTCAACCCCGAGAGAGCCAACAATAGCATCAGCATACTCCTCTAGACCACACATTTGAAGACATTTGTCAATGCTGCAGTAGAAAGTTAAGTGTGGTTTGATCATGTGCAAAAATTGTACGTACTATGCTTCCTTTTCGGCGAGAGGAACCGACTGTGGCTGGCAAAGATTAGCAGAGAAAAGGAGCACTTCATGGACAGTCGCCTCAGGAAGATGGGTGTTGAGTTGTTGGCAGTAACCACTAAACATAACAGTCAGTCAGATAAGATCGGCATATTTAGGATGATACTAACATCTGAGCCTGGAAATCTATGGGGAGCAGTTGTCCACTAAAGAATCACTCACCAGTTACCACACCAACACCACCAACACGTTGTGCAAGAACATTCAAGAGCGTTGTCTACAAGTATTTGGATAAACGACATGCACGACTGGTGTGTCATAGGAAGGTATACCTTTCCAGCACCAGATTCACCCATTAATACGAGAAAGCACAAAGGACAGCAAAGTTCTGCAGTGATGATCATGAGATATTCACCAAGTGTAATGTGATGGGCCTACCCTCCAAAGTTGACTATACAAAAAGTCAAATGTTGAGACTCTGTGGGAACTTCCACAACTGACGGTGTAATGGCAATTGGTGGCATAACTTCACGCTGCTGGACGATGTGAGTTGGCCCAAAACAGAATGTGTGCATAGCACCAGATTTTGGAACAGCTTGGACACTAGCAGATAGTTGAGCAAAGCAAATGATTTTGACAAAATAAATTCTTACAATGATGTGCCACGAGCATTTCACACATCCATAACAGCTTCCAGAGAACTTGTTCCTGCAGACATGACACCACTCTGATGAAGGAGGTTCCGTTGAAGCATTTGTTGGATTGCACGGTGCCTCTGACGATGCACAAGGAGCCTTGTTGGATGTGCGAGGAGCCTCATTGGATGCTCCTGCGTCAACAGGGATCTGATGATGGGACATGTCGACCTGCACTGTAGAATTGTACCCAGGGCCAAAACTATTGACCATGTTGAAATTTTTTTGGTGATCTCTTGAAAGGGACCCATCAGCAGGCAAGTGG
Source organism: Suillus americanus (assembly GCA_016695465.1). Lineage (NCBI taxonomy): Eukaryota > Fungi > Basidiomycota > Agaricomycetes > Boletales > Suillaceae > Suillus > Suillus americanus. The sequence continues at coordinate 12,515 of MU177918.1, forward strand.
TATGGAGAGATGGCATTACAGAAACAGAGAACAGAGAATAGGTGGGGTGTGGAGGAATGGAAGTGTGATACTCTGCCAATCAGCCTTTGGGGCGAAACGGCCAAACCAAGGCATCATGGGGGAGGGGTGTAAAGAGAAAAATAAAGATGTGTGTGGAGGAAGGGGGGTGTGATACTCCACCAATCGGCCTTTGGGGCGAAATGGCCAAACCAAGGCGTCATGGGGAGGGGCGTGTTTGAAAAAATAAAATGAAAAACTCATGTTGGACGCAAAACGGCGACACATGAACCCACCGAGCTCCATTGGTGAGTTGTTTCAGTGCTGAGTGGTCCTCCAGCGTGCGTCCTGCAATGGGAAGACAACAGAACGGAAACACGAATGAGGACAGATATGAGAGTTGCTGATTCATCAGCGAGGTCAGGTGCCACAATGTTCAGGTAAATTCAGTCAAAAATCAACATAGTATTGAGTAGTGCATAGGCATATTAGTACGCAGATCACAGTTCAGAATGCTATGTTGTAGGTAGTCTCTAGCCTCTAACCAGTCCAAGATGAAGGCTGTGGAAAAATATAAACTTTGTCTAGCACATCACGGGTTTCTTCTGATGCAATAGTAGCTAGTATATGATCAGTAGGATCCTGAGATTCATTTGATTGCGCTCCATTCGGCTCGTCAGGATCATCGCCAGGATAGTCATGCTGTGATATAATGAACTGTTGAGTGAAATTGAGCCGTTCTTTTTTCAGGCCATACTTTGACATCTGTAAAGCCTCCATCAATGTCTCACTGATTTGGTTCCATTTTTTCGTGTCAGTTTCTGCACTCAATGAGAAAACTCGTTTGCATGGGACTGCAGAGGCCTGAACAGGCAAATAGTCCATGGCAATTGCAAATAATGTTGGGTATGTCTTCCGCTTCATCTATCAAAAGCAGGGACCATTAGTACTGCAGTTGAAAGAATAAGACGGTGTGACCTACCTCCCAGAATTTGAGTATGTCAATGCCTTCGTCCCAAAGGTCACCATTAACATAAGATTGATACTCTTGCTCAATAGTCTGCGGGCCTTGAGACTGCTGCGGACGCTTCACACGCATATCTCCAAGGCCATAGAGTTGAGCAAGCAAGTTGATTGTATCAACCTTGGAGGTGCGAGCAGTATTTGACTGCTGGGAAGCCTCAGGTGAGATTTGGTTTCTGTATTCTACCATCTACACAATCAGATTAGCATAAAAGCTTAGAGAGCCATCAGATGGTCAATTAGTACTTACGAGGTTGCATATCATACTTTCAGCGCGCATAATCCAATCATCCTCCCAATAGTCCCTGATCCATGTGAGTCTTACTGACGGATCAATCACTGGTAAGCATTTCAATTAGTAGTTATTGTCAAAAAAATAAAAATAAAAGAACTTACACATTGCTATAACATACGAGTCTGTCAGGTCCATGTGAATGTAGTATGATTTAGCCCAGTCCAAGCCAACATTGATAGAGGGACGAAGTCGGGGAATTCTTGTAGCCAGGGATTCCCATGCCGTCATGAAAAGCTCGAAGCAGGGAACCGCACTACCCAACTGGAGCATGCGCTCAGAAGACATGCGCTGCTGCACTCTATGAGGTACCTGTAATTTAGTAGCAAACAGAATTAAAATTGAAGATAATGAAGGGCGGATGTTGTATACATACATCTAGAATCTTTTCAAGGTCTTCGAGAACTTGCCAATCTGAGTCAGTCATCTTATGACCAGAAATGTCCTGCTGATTAGGCGTGCTAAGGAAGAAGTCTATGGCCTGACACAAGAATGTATAGCATGAGTGAAAATAACAAGTATTAGACTTACTGGACGCATTGCTTGCAAGCGATTGATCATGAAATACATTGAGTCCCATCTTGTGCAGACATCACAAAGCAGTTCGACCTCAGGAACGGTTACCAGCTCATTTGAAGGGGATTTGAACCATTGCTTGGCATTTCTGGTTTTGACAACCTCCATGAATTGATCGCGATGCAGTCCAGATACTCGGATCACTTTGATGGCAGACTGGCCCAGCGCAACTGGGTTTCTTATGATAGCTGCAAGGTAAGTTTTGTTGTCCATCACAAGGCCATCAATCATTGCATCCAATGCCTGTGAGACTTCTTGCACAGCAACAATGGAGTTGGTGAAATGATCAGCGATGTGCTGTACACATATATTCATAATGTGGGGGAAACACATGACCCGCCTGTCAAGTGGGTCAAAAGCGATGTCGCATTGTTCCAGCAGTTTGGAAAGTTCTTCCATACACGTTGCATTGTTGCCCGCATTGCCCATGGTGAAATGTCTGACCTAAATTAATGTAAGCAAAAGTCAGTATTTGAACAGGTCACTACACCTTCACAGTGATATCTGCACGATCAAGTAAATACAACATTGTCTTTGCTAGGTACTTTCCAGTGTGATTCCCTTTGATCCGGCAAAATGCAATCAGCGCTGCCTTCAGCTCAAGTGCTCCCAACTTCTGGTTCTCTGCAATCCAATGAGCCGACATTGCTAAATATGCGCCTAGAGCCAGTGCCGACCAGATGTCAGCAGTGAATGAGATTGTCCCAACCACATTCTAAGTATGATGAGAATCTGTAGATTATGGAGATAAAAAAATA
>MU177918.1:29451-74820 GCA_016695465.1 Suillus americanus
TCAGAGCTCCTTCCAGATGTATAGAATTTCACTGTACATCTTATTCTCGCAAATATGACCCATGCCCTGGTCCGGTTCACGTTCGAACCTTGAGAGAACCAGACGCGACCATTCTGAACCGTTCTCGTTGGTCCAGTTCTGTGTTCAACAACATGCCCTGGACCGGACGCAGGTTCGGTTTGTGGTTCTTGCTCACCCCTCACTGAACCGGACTGAACCGGACCACGGCAGAACTAAAAGCAAGTACGTAAATTGATCCTTCGTGGGCTGTGTGAGCGATTATGTTGTTTCACATGCGCTGGCCCTGTCTAACACTGTTTTCAGTTGCAGTGACTGATAAAATGGATATCGTGATGAACTACCATAACTACGAAACTACGATTGTCGAAACATATGGAGTACGCCTCGTAGGATGGCCCCACGGGGTCAAGTTCATTAGTCCTTCAAACATTGGGACAGTTGGCGACATTCGGAAACTTCGAGATGCACTCAAGAGTCGCACCTGCTACTGGACTGCTCTATCCCAGACAGAAATAAAATCCCATGCAGCTGAACTCAACGCGCGCCGTTTAGCTGGCGAAATTGTTCGCAAGCCACACAAGAAGCGTTCGGACTCTGGAGTCCCTCGGAAGCGCAAGGCTCCGGCTACTACAGAACAGGCTGGCCGGGAAACTCAAAGGGCGTCGAAAAAGGCAAAAAGAACCGCTCCACAGCATCGCCAAGCCCCCAAGAGCTCTGAATTCGTTGAGCCGTCTGACGAAGATGTCGAGTAGTACTACCATTACCATACTCTAGGTTATAGACATGCATTCTCGATGTATTTGCATCACCTACGCATTACAATCATTACCAGTTCACGTATCGTCGAAACGCGGTGTCAATCCGATTACTTGAACGTGAGATACGCGAGCTCATCGTGTGGCACAGCGAGCTCGAAGGTCCCCGTCACTAGGCGGCATAGGATCACAGCAACGGCACGGTAACCGGATCACGTGGGTCTAATAATAGCGTGCTATGATTTATTATGTTGATGCGTAGCCATAGCTCTGTAAAGTCCCTCTTTATCCAAGAGATATTGAAGGAGGCGCTGATCCGCTGTATCTGTGTCGCCTTAGAGGTGCGACACCCATGTATTATCACCTATAATAAGAGTACTTACGTGGGAATCACAGGTGCACTGTTCTTGCGAGTGACTTGTCTGCTCCTTTGGGGGAAGTTTCCCGGCGGCAAGTAGCGAAAAAGGAAGGTCAAGGAATGTGTGAATTTATTGATGCAGTCAGCGCACTGAATCCAGCATCTATCATGCTGTCAGTGAACCCGAGGATGAATCAAACGGTGTATCATCGCCACCATGTGTAAAAGCATGTGGTAATAATTATTATCATAGAATGTTGGCATGGATGCTGGGTTTTAACTTGGGGATTAATATTTTGACGAGCAGCAACTATATAAAGTGCATGAGCACGGAGTGGACGAAAAACAGAACGAAAAACAGACCCGCGCTATTGCACTGGTTATAAACTCGCACTTTTGACGGTAAGAGTCCAGTCGCCAACCTGTAGATCCAATTGATGACGCTAGTGGTCTAGATGAAATGTGACCTCTTGTCAGCCATTCTCCTGGCATTAACAACTGTCAGTCCGCTTGGCGTACGAGCCATGCCCGACTCAGAGACTGTGACTACCTTGTCATGCACTTGGGATAAGTGTGGACGAACGTGCTCGGGAGCTGTCGCAGACACCAGAGGTTGCACCTTAGCGAACGGTATCCTGGCGACTCAATACTGTTGTGATTGATGGCCGTCGTAACGGGAGAGGTTGCAGTGTATTGGCGTAGTGGCGTGGCGGTGTGGGCGGTGTGGGCACTGGGGAAGTATTGTAATGCAAATGAGGGGTCCGGAAATGTCAGCGATGAAATACTTCATTAGATTTGCATCCTTCAAAGATTAGGGTCTGAAAGAACATACTATTCGATACAGGCGGCGGGTGAGGATGAAATGTGCAGTCAGAATAACAGCAGGTTTGGTACTTGACTTGAAGTGGTCGAGGAGTGTTCAACTAATGGGCCATCTCGTAGCGCTCGAACTCACGTATTGTACATATTATCAAGTAACAGTTGAGTCATGACTCAGAGGCCACCTGAACACCTAAAAACACCAAATTTGGGAGTCATGGCGCAGACTCGCAACAAGTCGCCTTGCACTGCAAGGGTGAATATGAACACATTAAGACTCTCGGAGTTAGAGGTCAGTGTGATAAATATAATCACTGTCAACTGATACATCCAGGTCACGTGCCCGTAAACGTTGTCAGTAGTCTTTTTTCTTCAAGCTGACCATTTGGTCCAGCCCTGACATTGATAACAACGAAATATACATAATGAAGTGCAAGTACTTGCCTCTCCCCTTAGCCTAACTCGTTCAATTTGAGACCGCATGGATTCCACAAGTTAACTTGAAGCTCGCTCACATCCCAATATGATTGAATCATGAGCAGCTTACTGTTAGGCTTGAATACAGCGACCATCGCATCTATACCGGCGTTCTGGCATTTCCAGGTAAAGAGGATGGTGTCGGAGTCTTTTCCGTAGGGTGATATCGAATGCCTGGGCTAACCCCAAGAATCTCGTCCGCCTCTTGCGATCCAGCAAGCGGGACATCTTTCCGAAGTGAGACCTTGACAGGATCTTCACCGGTTATGTACGCCAACGCAAACACAACGTCGAGGTCTTCCAGGGTAGAATTAGCCAGGAGCAAGTCCCCGACAGAAGACAGTGTGAAGCTTACCTTCTAAAGACCGACCACCAGTTTCGGGGAAGAAAAAGTAAACAACTGGAACGATGGCTGCGTTCAGGGCCGCGAAGACGATGTAGGTTCGCCAGGAGATATTGTTGAAAGCTGGACCAACAACCATCACCACGACAAAGTTGAAAGTCCAGTTTGACGCTGGAACAAATAGGTAAATAGATTTGTCTCCATGTCTTGGCATACGAGATTGACAAACCCGTGCTCAGCGCATTTGTCGGCGCTCGAGTTCTGAGCCCGGCAATCTCAGCGCACTGGGATATCAAAAAAAAAAGATCAGATCAGCGAAAAAGATCAAAGCAGCCGTTGCTGTACTCACATATAACCAGGCCAAGCCAAGCCACCCAAAAGCAAAGAACGTGTTGAAGCCGAATAAGAGGACGACGCTCACGATCTGCGCTGGCTCATTGTTGATATATCCTAATACAGCCAAGAGCAGCATCACGATGCATTGACCAATAGCTCCGGTCAGCATGAGCTGGCGCCGGCTAACATAGTCTATAGCATGATAAGCAGCAATAGAAGCAAGAACATATTCTGCGCCGTTGGCCGCAGAGGTAATCCGTGCGTTGACGTCGGAGAGACCAAGACGCTGGAATACAATAGTCTGCATGATATCAGTATTGTCGCAGCAGATCACGTGGGCACATGTCATACAGCATAACTGTTGACATAAATGAATTTTTAGATCACAGCAGGTCGCTATCAGGGGACTGAAATACCCACAAGGTAACGAGGTTGATGCCGGTCAGCTGCTGCATAATCATAAATACTACAGCAATGACTGTTCGTCTGAAATTTTGGCTGCGACCCCCAGTAGTGAGTTCACGTAGTGAACCTTGACTAGATGTTTCGATAGCAACAGCTTCACGAATACCATAGTAAGTGCGCCGAACTTCTGGATCGGTGGGAGGTTTGTCTTCCATTGCGGATATCACGGCCATCGCTTCTGCATGGCGACCACGCTTCACCAACCTGAGTTTCTGATTAGTTTCACGAAAATCATGGAGAAATAACAAGAACTCACCACCTCGGTGACTCGGGGAGCTTGCGTAGTGTACCGAATCGAATATTTTAGTACAAGTATGCACGGTTTTGGGAAAAAGAAAGCTCACGAATCCGATGCATGTCACCATAATGATTTCAAATACCAACTGCAGCGCTATCGGAACTCTCCACTGAGCAGAGGACCAATTCACGAAGAATCTGGTTTGATCGTTGTCATTGGCTAGATCAAGCTTAACTGGTGATGAAACTGAAACATACAGCGCTAAATCAACTAACTAAAGAAAGCTGTCAGCAACAATGAACCAATAAAATAATGATTCGCACACATAACTGCAAGCCGGTCGTCAATTCCAAAAATATTGATGCAAAGCACACTCACGCAATGGTTACTCCAACCACGATCAAAGTCCCCTCCATCATTATCCTAGAAAAAATATGTGTCTTTTCATTCTAATGCTATTGGCAACGCACATTCGGCCCCTCTTTGCGGACGGGGAGAGCTCCGCATGATATGTTGGTACTGTGGATGTCTGCAAACTTGTTTTCAGCAGGACTTTGGGCACGAGTTGGCACATCACTGACTATCAGGCCGTTTCCGTAGCCTGTGAAGATACGAGCAACAATCAAGTGTGAAAAAGAAAACGCAGTAGTTTGCAGAATTGCCCCTGTAAGGAACTCAGCGCGTGCTCTTAACGGGCCACATACAGCTCGGTTACCGATTATCATTATACTGCCTCCTACAAAAATCGTCCTTCGACGACCGAGCTTGTCTCCCACCCAAAGATTGGACAGGGCACCAAAGAGACAGCCTACTTCCTGCACGTTATGAGCACAAAAGATGATGTACAAAAGGTAATAACATACGTAGATGGCGATTGTGAAGCTCTGAAGAGTTGCGTGATTAGGGTGGCTGGCCTCCACTACGACTTCAGGGAAGGTAGCCTCAAACTTATAGGATGAGTATATATTCGCATGCAAGCGATAGAACATGCCGTTACCTGATTGCCCGTAATCAGTGACGACATGACACCTTGGTCATAGCTGAATCACAAAATGACGAGAATTTTCAATTATTAGCTACTCCTCAACGCACCCAAAGAGTGTGAACCCGGTTCCTGCTACAAACGCCACTGCAGCCGTTAGCTTACGACCACGCAACAACGGAGCATAAGCAGCGATATCTGCTGGATCCAAATCGAATTGTTGTTTTATCTGCTCATGGTGAAGATCAGTGTTGTTTTCTGCGACAGACGGCTGATGTTTCTCCTGGTCACTTGAAGGGAGAGACATAGTACTCCGTGGGTATTGATTCTTTCTTTTCAGATGACGAGATTTAAATACCTGGGCGGCTTCTAACTTCGATCCTGACATGGATGGTCATGGGGGTATGTCTACTGACGACCCCAGGATGACCTTCGGGGATCGGGATGCAAGCCGCAATGTGATATTTCTGATCACACCCACGATGGGAGATAATATTAATGTCCAAGTGTACGGGTCGGATTCTGTTACGCAGAGTGGTGACGACGTCCTGAAGAATGTAAGTGTTTTCTATAAGAAGCTCCCGGTCATGCCATTTTTGCAATATCATGGCTCGTGACACGTTTGTTGGATAAAAATAGATTGGTGAAATGGACTTGTCAATGCAATATGGGAACATTATGTTCAACGACACATCATGATGAAGGTGTGAAAGCGGGGAATATTATTGGCGATCAACGACAGACTCATGAGGTCCTCGGTAATTCCAAGATACGAGCAGAGAAGAGTTCTCGATTTACACGCAGGCTATTCCACTGTGGCAATGGTGTGATTAAATCATTAATGCAATGAGACTTGACGGAGATCAGTTAGATCGGTATGTATGACAAAAGTACTAGTAGGTGGGCTTACAGCAGATGGACCGATCTCATGATGCGTAGGGACTAAGTTCGAACTCATCGTTGAACGTTCTTCCAGCTTCGTCTAGCTCTAGTGTCACTGACATGTTCTAACAGGTTGGGCTGGGCCGAGCGTCAGCTCGGGGTGGTACGCGAGCAGGTGGAGCCGCTCGGGAGGGCGGGAAACCTGCTCACGAAATTCGAACATGTCAATGACATTACAAGTAGCTATTCGATGCAACCGCAATGAAGGACTCCGCTAATATTATGACTGCTCGGGGGGCGGAATTTCAAAAAACTATGGTGCGCTAAACGATCATTGAACAAATATAAAGGGACAGGTGGGTGGGTTCTGATAAAATCGAAGGAACGAGTGAGGAGGTGTGGAATACGACGAACTCGACAGTACGGGACAGTGAAAACCGAATGAAGGAAAGGACCGGCGCAACCGCTGGACACCTGGTGCCGGGACATTCCGGCGGGCTGCATGACCCGGCACCATTACAACAACGTAGGTACGCAAAGTGCCGTCGGCACTTGCCGGAGTATCGGCACCGTCCGATGTCGTCCAATGATCATCCCGATGATGAGGATCATTAACATTCATGACATCGGTGAATTATATGAACGGATCCCCACAGCATTATTTTGTGCGCGTTTGTTTCTTGTTCGATGAATATAGTTCATATCCTTTCACATACCATCGGAGGAATACATTATTTGTTTTCCAAGACAAATCCAATAAGCACACGAGGATCGACGACCGCGAAGTTACCACAGGTTGTTGTACATGACAGTGAGCGAGGGGTACTAGGATAGGACCAACGCCTCACCGGCATACCCGACTGCCCGTCGACCAAGTGACCCCAATAGTCACAACCGTCAATACCCCGTCAATACCATTACTCTTACCTCGTTATTTCCGATTTCCCAATCCTCCTGGAATACATTTACGCCCATGGTAAGAGACATCAATTAACCTCGTTCTAATGCCAGCGGCGCCCGCAACACTAGTTCATCCAACTTCCACGGAAATGATTCGAATCGAGTCACCCGTTTTTCGGGGAGAATCCCCTTTATTATACTTTTTGGGGTCATCAGTCATGGAAGTTCTTCCACCAGTTGGCGAGCTCAATTGAGTCTTGACCGTTATTCTTGCAATTTTAGAATATGTCGGCAATTATGCTCCTATCGCTGACCTATTTCGGATTCTGCAGATGATCAGGCATCACAATAGCCCATTCCAACAACTCATCTCGGCAAATTATTACGGGTGCGGACGTACAAGGTGGGGATTATTCACAAATGATTAGGAATAACGGCACCTTCATAGATAATAGGATTCTCGGTTATTTATTAATCGAAATCAGTCGATCGTGGAAGGAAAGGATCGTAAACATGGCCCCGTTCCAAGGTCCAAATTCAAATAAAGTTGAGTTCTGTCCTCCCACCGGGGTTTAGGCCAGCTTGTCTTCCCCCCTCATGTATTGGTATGTTGCATTGTGGCGTTTCCCTATCCACTTTGTTCTGTAACTTGGCAGCCTCGTGTTTGTAGGTAACCTTGGACACCGCAGCCCGATCTCAAGATCCCGCATTGTTTAAGCAAAGCTTATCCTCGGCCACAGCTGTGTATCTTTCATATAAAACCCCTTTCGTCTGTCAAATATCTTCAGTCTTCATCTTGCATCACCATGTCATACTTCACTCCCGCTGCAAACTCCAACGTTAACAACAGACGTGGACACTCTCAGGCCCCTTCGCACTACACGTCTTTTTCGCTTCCCTCATCCGGTGGCGGGTACCCGCAGCCGCCTCCATCGACGACGAGAGGTGGATATATCCCTCCCCCTGACGGCGCCATGCAATCATCTGGGCAAACGGTACTTGTTTGCCCGCGCTGTCGTGAAATTCTCCCACCCGGCCTTCAGCTCGCCACCCATTATATTGGGTGTGGCGCAGCGGCGCTCCTCACCCAAACCTTTACTCCCTTTGATTATCCTTCCCGACCGAGACACACAGGAGGTCAGCTTCAGCCCCCCAATTTCCAACATCCTCCGTCGAATTATAACGGCAGATCAGGTTCTCGCAGATGATTGTTGCGTGAGTAGCATCTTTTATCCACGCGGTTGACGTTCATCCTGTGGTTAGCTTCAGAAGCTGTCCGAACGCGTCACTGCTTTGTACTCTAAAGCATCACGATTACCGCGCTTTTTTTCCACGTTAGACGCCGTATGACATATCTGTTGGCTGGTCTTTATCAGATGGATTTTTTGGCACTGCCTCGCTATTGTATATGCTTTCCCATCTACCTTATTGTTCCTGATACTGCTGTGGTTCTGATGGAGTTTCCTTGTTTTGTCTCGTTATCTGTAGCTTACCTGACTTGATCTCAGATTTGGTGTATCATTTCTTCATGGTGTAACTTGTCTCCAACGTGCCTGACTAAACAATCCAATAATGCTTTGAATGATCTTAGGACCTTCATAAGACTATTTACACGTAAGGTACACAAAAGAGTGGTCAAGTAGGTCAATAGTACTACAATGTCTGTACCGCCCAACTGCACGCGGAAGGATCATCATGAAAGAGCGGAGGTATCGTTGAAAGAGTCCAAATTAAGCACACAATGCTATTCAATCATTGACAGCTACAATCACCATAGTCTTGTCCTTCTCCCGCGATAACTCGTTGGAGCTACGGGGACTAGAATGCAGAGCGTCATCAAGGTTGGTAAGGCCGAGACCTGTGACGGCTGACAGCGCGCCACCATCCGGACGATCCCTATCAAGACGCCCACGCCCTTCTCCCGTGAAGCGCGCTCTGCCTCTTGACAGATGTCCTGCCCGTCTCCCTCGGTCCTCCCGCTCACGGTCAGCAGAAGGCCGTGCCCGCGACGAATCATCAGTGCCTAGTAACTGCATTTCGCCATCTACATTCCGCGTGCGTGCATAGTTATGCAGCGTGTTGATGATCAGCATGAAATCGATCAACCCGACCATGAATAGGGAGGTGATGGCGATGCGTGGGCCCAGTATGGCATATGGGGAGAGCGGTGCGGGGCTGCGGTTGTCTGTTGAAGAATCAGAGCGCCACACGAAGGAGAGAATGGCGACGATGAAAAAGAACATAGACCTAAGAGGCACAGGTGAGTGTGAGAATGCGATGGAAGCGGCAAGGACAAACCAGGCAAGCCATACTGCAGGCATCGCTAATAGGACCCACACATTCCACCAAATGAATGTTGTTGTTTTACGTGCTTCCTGTGGGGTTGCTGTGAGCGTGAGTGAAGAGACGGCAGCGCCACGCGCCACGTACCTCAGCCCATCGGGTAGCTTTATACATACTTCTCATGGTGCCAAAACGGACAATGTAGATACAGCCGAAAGTTAGGCTCATCAATGCGGATGTCAGCGAAAGCAGCGCTGCTGTGCGGATCACAGGATCCTGAGCCATCACGTTATTCTGAAACATGGATAATATGGCACTGCAGGAGGGGCATTTAACAACTTGAGAACGTAAAGCAACGGTAGTAACTTACGATAGCAATAAAGCGGAGACAAGGTTTAGGGTCTTCCACTCTCGGAGCAGGGAGTCTATAAATGCCTCCCAGGAATGCTTGAATCGGATGAGAGCTGGGGAGACATTGGCGATGGTCCATTCATCTGCTAAAGGGAGAGCAGGCTGGGGGTGGTAGTGAGCTCCTGGTGGTACGTGGCTGGAGTTGGGGTTCTGCAATTGGGGCGCACACGCATCAACCAGTCGTTGAATATCCGGGCGACTGAGCTCCGCATCCTCATAAATACGAGCGATGCGTGAAAAATAAAGAGAGGGAAGGCGAAGCAGTAAATGTAGGTAGATTTGCCGAGGGAGGGTATCCATTAAAAAATAACGAGAGGAGCGGAGAAATCTTCGCGAAGCCTTTAAGGGGGAACATGTTATTGGACGGGGTAGACATTGCTTGAGCGCGTCCTCGCAGTTGGGATCAAAGCTTCCATCATTGTGGAGTTCAGGGCTACCGATAGAAAATCTGCGTAACGGGTTTCGCCTTTGGAAGGGGTTCTGAGGGACGAATGGATCTTCGCGCGTTTCCTTACGATGAAAGCCAGTCCACGTTGCAAACATGCGCATGGGTGATGCAGCTCGAGATTGTGACGCGGAAGGAGAGTCGTAGCTACCCTTCCTGGGTGTTTGAGCTCCCGCACGCATGGCTGAGGATGGTCGAGGGGGGTCGCTTGGGCGGCGAAACCGAGATAGTGTTGACTCGATCAGTGGTGACCTTGAGGGCGGAGCGCCACCGTCGCGAAGTAAGGGGTGGTGTACGTTATTCCCCGGACGAGAATTAATACTGGGAGGGGATGGCACGCGAGAAGGGCCACTCTCGAAAGAGACGCGTTGAAATGGACTGCCCTTGCCGATGGAACCCTCTGGAATGGTAATGGTTGCTTTGGGCATGTCATGGTCAGGAGTGGAAGTATTAGGATGGCCCATGAAATCCTCCAGGGAAGGAGCTGATTGTGAAGTTTGGATGCCCTGACGTTCCACCCTGCTTACGATACGGGGACGCATCAAAGAGTCGGGGAGCGCGGATAGCTTGTCTGAGCTAGTAAGCTCTGAATCACTGCTAGATCTTGCGACTAGAATTTCGAACAAATTAAAGGACTTTGGAGTGGCTGAAAGGACAAAGGCGCACCATGATGGGATGTGAATATTTCAGTTCGGATATCAGATGACAGCGCGTCCTGGGTGATTGCTCGCTCAGATAACGAAGCTCGAGCTTCAGAGTATGGAAAAGTGTTGTTCATTAAGTTAAAAAAAAACTTGAGGTCGTACAGGTCGTGAATACGTGAGAGAGAGATGAGAGAAATTAACTACAAAGCACTTCTACGGGCTGTCGCTTTAAATGTCATAACTAAGTTGGCCTGTTGCCGTAAAGTCGCCTTGAAGGGCTTGCTTGACAGTGTGGAAACGAATACGCGCACCTTTTTTGGGTTGCTTTGATCAGCATCAAGGTAAGTCCGGTCACACGTGTGACAAGATCACGGGACGCGAATTGCCGTTTACGTCATGAGCCTTTCAGCAAGTTGGAGGGGATGCAAACAGCAACATCGACGACGAAAACTGAGCACTTCTTCCCTTGGAACTTCCACCACGTCTTGTCATCCACTTCAACTGAAAGTCCTCATATAGCCTTATTTTTTCCTTTTTTTCTGCTCAAATTCGTGGATTTCTGCGTGGATCTTTGAGTCTACCAAGATCGCAAAGAAATTATGGTTTTCAAGTGGAGAAACTTGGTCGTTTTCAAAGGATTGGCCTGTGGAAGGGGAGGGGGAAATGGGGAGGGCACCATCTTCGGAGCAACATGGTCACCACGCGCCATCAAATACAAACAAAGCCAAACAATCAATAGCAGGCAATAGCCACCTGCAAACAAAGGTGGTGTCAGTGCTTCTGCCAAACGTCCTTGCTTGTTTCATCCAATTTTCATCTAAAAATCGTTCAAGAAATAATCAACGAGTCATCGTAGACGTCAAGTCTTTCTTGCGCACTCCTATTGCGCTCTTTTTCGCAATTTTGCGCTGTGACTTTTGTCTATGCAAGATCCCGATCCACCACTTCCTCAGCAGGAATTTCATTCAGTAGAATCATCTGAACCACTCCACTTGCCATCGCCCAACGAAGAACCACCGCCAGCTGTACCAAAACTCACCATTAAGATTCCTCCAACCATTACGCTACCGCCAGTTCGAATGACTCAAGGTATCGATGTTCCGCGTCGTTCAACCAGAAACCGCAGATTCTCCCAATCCAGTTCAGAGTACCTCGAAAGTGACAAGTCCGTGATGGATGAGGACGACCACCCACCAGTCTCTGCGGAATCACCAGAATCTCCTCCCCCTGCTACCTTCGTCAAGTCCCAGAGAGGTCGCACGGTCAAGCTAACACAATATCGCGAGTCGAGTGATGATGAGGTCAATAAGATATTTCGAGATGATGAAGATGTCGAACTCGTCAATTCCCACATTGACGCGATGGATGGTGATGGGGATGACGAAGAAGATGACGATCAACCACGTCGAAAAACGCGCTCTTCCAGCAAACGCAGTTCCATTAATGACGACATAATAAGTAATCGTCGTGTCCTTCGTAATAGGAACAAGAACCCTCCGCCCCCTCCTACAACTTCTAGTGGACGTGTCACTCGTCAACCCAAGCGCTATGAGCCCAGTAACAACCCTCCCAAGAGATTGACGCGTGCTCAAAGTAAAGCCGCTGCTGAAATGGACGATGGCTATATCGACGAACCATCAGACGGCTCGGCCGATGCAGATGGCTCTCTTGATGACGCACCACGCACTTCCTCAGATAATGACCTCGATGCCGAAGGCGAGGTGGATCTGGATCGCGAGGTTGAACATGATCTTCAGGATCTGCAGTCGAACGGCCGACCGTACTCACTACGACAACGTGCCCCAATCAACTATGCCATCCCACCAGCGCTGGAGGAGATGAAACAAGCTAAACCTCGTCCGGCTGGTGGACGAGGTGGCGGCAATCGAAGGCGTGGACCAGGGTGGAGTGCCTCTGGTGCTGAACTGAGCAGGTGGATGGGCATGGCCCCAGCCGATGACTCGGTGCGTCATCGTATCTGTTTGCCGCATATGGCAGTCAGCTAATCCACATTTATGCTAGGATTCCGACTTCCCAACGCGAACACCTCGTAAACCTTTTGGGGGTGCCGGTGTTTTTGGTGCCGGAGGCCCTGTTTCGGCGGGTGGCGCTGGTTTACTGCCAGGCGACCTTGCTGCTGCTGCTGGTACCCCATCGAACCTGGGTAAAATTGGTGATGCAGGTGATTGCTGTTGCCACTTGCAAATCGTCTCAAACTCATCCGTTTGCAGCATTGGCTGATGCAGACCCATTGGGAGTAAACACCAACGTTACCTTCGATGAAGTTGGTGGCTTGGATGATCGTGCGTGTTCTTCCATTCCGTTGCCATACGTTCCTGACCTCCTGTCTACAGACATACATTCTTTAAAGGAAATGACAATCCTTCCACTACTGTACCCGGAAGTCTTCCAGCGATTCAATCTAACGCCTCCTCGTGGAGTCTTATTCCACGGTCCTCCTGGTACAGGCAAAACGCTCCTTGCCCGTGCTCTTGCCGCGAGCTGTCGGGCTAATGGCAAGGGAGTCTGTAAGTTACACTCCTTTTCGCCAGGACATCACCTCTCATAATCTGGTAGCCTTCTTCATGCGCAAGGGTGCCGACTGTCTGTCAAAATGGGTTGGTGAGGCTGAACGCCAACTGCGTCTTCTGTTTGAGGAAGCACGCAATTGTCAACCGAGTATCATCTTCTTTGATGAAATCGATGGATTGGCACCCGTCCGGTCATCGAAACAGGACCAGATCCACGCTTCAATTGTTTCAACGCTTCTAGCGCTGATGGACGGTATGGACGGACGTGGCCAGGTAATTGTCATAGGCGCTACCAACCGTCCAGATGCCATCGACCCTGCTTTACGAAGACCTGGACGATTCGACAGGGAATTTTATTTTCCCCTTCCATCTCTCGAGGCTCGTGAACGTATATTGACGATCATGACAAAGGACTGGGAAGGCTGGAAGGATGCTGAAGGTGCTGAGAATATCAAGGGACTTGCAAAGTTCACGAAGGGCTATGGTGGTGCTGATCTTCGGGTATGCGAATTCACAGCTATGCACGCTGGTCGTCATACTCACCTATACTACAGGCCTTGTGCACCGAGGCAGCTTTGAACGCTATTCAGCGGCGATATCCCCAGATATACCAGTCTAGTGACCGGCTGCTCCTCAAGCCCGAAACCATAGGCGTAACACTCAGAGACTTCATGATCTCCATCAAAAGTACATATGTTTTATGCAATACAGATGGTTGTTATAGCTGACATATCATGTCTAGAGCTTGTTCCGTCATCTGCGCGCTCGTCGTCCTCATCCGCTTCACCTCTCCCGACTCAGCTTGCTCCTTTGCTTTCGGACACCTTAGAGAAGGTAAAAGACGCTATTAACAGGGTTCTTCCTGTTAGCAAGAGGCGCACTGCTTTGGAAGAAGCTATGTGGGAAGAGGATAGTGAGGCAAATGCCCTTGATAGGGAACTGTTCATCCAATGTAAGTGCTGGCCGCTGGTTAGTCGATGGAGTTGCTGATTGTCCCATAGCTATGGAGACCTTACGAGTCTACCGACCGCGACTGGTGCTCCATGGGCCTGCTGGTATGGGACAAGGCTATTTAGGAGCCGCCGCCCTCCATCATTTGGAGGGATATCATGTTCAGACTCTTGATCTGGGGACACTTATGGGGGACTCGGCACGGGTAAGCTTGTCTCGTCCTAACATATTCGTCCTCTTGATGGTGTCAGCAGACTGTGGAAGCCGCTGTGGTTCAATTATTCGTCGAGGCTAAAAGACACCAGCCCTCGGTTATCTACCTTCCTTCTCTCGATGGGTGGTCAGCAGCGGTTTCCGAGACAGCACGATCCACTGTTAGGTCTATGCTCGATTCACTTGCGCCTACGGACCCCGTCCTCGTACTTGCTATCGTCGACGGTCCATTTTCCTCACTACCCCGTGACGTCCGTTCATGGTTCGGTATGATCCGCGAGAATCGCCTCGCACTACCAAGTCCCACTGAAGCTCAGCGAGAAGCTTTCTTCTCGAGTATCATCGCTGACATCAGTCGACCACCGAATCAGTTCGCAGACGGTGTCAAACGCCGAAAACGAATTCTTGAGGAGCTACCAATTGCGCCACCGCTTGAGCCCCGTCAACCGACCGCTGCTGAACTTGCTGTTCAGGAAGAGAGTGACCAGCGTGTTATCACATTACTGAAGTATCGTCTCGGCCCTATACTAACAGAGCTGAAACGCAAGTTCAAACGATTTACCAAGAAAGCTAGGGTGAGTGTGATTATTGTGACTGCCTGTGCAATCGCTGATATCCTGCTTTAGGAGGAGTATGACTTCGATCCAGTTCCTGTGGTCAACGAAGTGGAAATTATTGCTACTACCACCACCGTAACCATGCAAGCCGAAAATGATGTGATCGACGTTTGTGAGCGGGTCATCCAGGAGCAGCCAAATGGCATCGTCAATGGCGACCACCCTGATCCTCAGCCAATCGAACATCGAGAGCCACCACAACCACAAGAACCACAGTTATTTGACATGGACCTCGAGAGGATGCACGTTGACCTGTACAAGGGCAAGTACCTCACTCCGCAAGATTTCCTAGAGGACATCAACAAGATTGTTTTCAATGCCGCGGCACGCTCACATCAGGATCCTACTGGTGACAGGCTGTATAGGGCACAAGCTATGCTGACCGCTGCCGAAGTGAACATCCAAGACTTCGATGCTCAGTTTAAGCATGAGTGTCAACGGATGGCTGAGCGGGAACGAAAGAGAAGGGAGGAGCACAAGAAGGCGAAAGGGAAGGGCCGGACCGGAGAGGACGCTCAGAACGGCGCGGCAGCGCCTCGCAGGAGTGCTCGCCACAATGGCCAGCAGCTGGAGATTACTATTACGGATCCGTTACAATTGGAAAGGCGACTGAAAAGGGCACGTTCTACTGAGCGTCACAGCGGTTCTCCTGAATCAGGTGACGATAAGGCAGAAGAACCTAGCACCCCTCGGAGCTCGAAACGTCAGCGGACGATAACGAGCGATGATGACCATGACCCGATGGACATCATCGGTGCATCTCGCGCTCAGAACAGAGGTTCAGCTGTGCGTTTTGCAAATGACGTTCAGCCGCCTCCTGAAAGTGACGTGTTGCCTGTTTATGGTGCACCTATTGCTATCGACGGTCTGTCAAATCCAAGTGCGATGGCTGTGGACTCTCCTTCGCCGCGGAAACCGGCTGGCTTTGACCCTATGCTCTTAAATCCGATGTCTCCTGATGGCGGGCTCCCAGCAACCTCGATAACACACCTCCTTAATGGCGCAGGACCGTCGACAGTGCCCGCGCAAGATGGATGTACCGCTCCTCTTCCTTTCTTGTCCCCAGCGATGGGAATCGCGCTTCTAAATCCAATAATGCCGCCTTCCCGCACGCCCTCTCCACTAGCCACTCGGTCATTAACCCCCGCCACTGACGTTATACAAGAGCAATCCATGGTGGTTGTGCCCCCAGTCGAAATAGAAAGAACCCCAACTCCTTTGCCAGACTTCCATGTCGATGAACATCTACTTTCGACCCTTCAGCATGACTTGTGTTCCAAAACCGGGCAGCTTTCCATCGAGCTTCTCGAACAGCTTCGTGCAGCAGTGCTTGGGTGCATCTGGAGATACCGTGCTGACTGGGATCGTGATGAGCTCATAAGAGAGATGAAAGATACTCTGAAGGAATTTTTGGATGACTTTGCTGCTGGGGTTGATGATCCTGACTCGCCTTGAGGTTTGGAGTGTGTTGACATTATCGATTTGATGTGATAGATTATTGTTTTTATTTTCGCAACTCTATGTATCTTTACATCGTTAGTACTTGTAGCGTTTGCAATATTGACATCGCCCCTTGCGTGAAACTGAGACGCATGCTATTTTGATCCTTCTTGAGTCGAGCTTGACTCTAGCTTACGGTCTGGGCTAACACTATATACAATTATGTACAGAAACCCCAAATCAAAACGTTGCAATGGCTTCCATCAAGTTAATAACAGTGACATGAAGGCTAGACAACTACGTACTAGTACCTGTTGCTACCCCCCTCCCCTTTCGCCTTTGCGCGGATCGACTGGTAAAATCCTGTCGCTGATTCCAACAAAATCAATGAAAAAAATGTCAAGGAACTGTCGGTCAACGTGAACTTTTAAAGCTCTTATATATATTGGTAATTTGGCGTCACCATTCTGCCACTGATGCATATTTTTAGTATGCCCGAGAATATTATGATAATCCCCGAGGTTTATTCCGGGAGTACTACCACTCCGAGGAACTTTCGCACGCAAAGTTCGCTTCAGATGCATGTTGTTTCGAATCTGGAGACTGTCCCGATGATTTTATTACTAGTGAGTGTCGTTTAGATTACCTGACACCAGATCAATAAATACTGTGTGCGTGGATGTATTTATTCTGCTGCAGCGCGCGGCGACCAGAATTGCGCTGTCTTGGCTATTACAGACTCGGAATCATTGTAAGCCTATGAAGGCACAGAAGGTGTTCCCGTGGGGTCTGGTCGTTCTAACGGGCGGATATGTTCTTCGCGACCTTGATGCTGCATGTGCATCACAGTGTGGGTGACCCTCGACGTCACTCTCGTACGTACGCGATGATGCTTTCTTTTACATATATACACAATCAATTAATTCATTCTTCGTTACACGTTCACCTTGGATTCCCCATCTCAACCAGCTTATTAACCAGACTGTTGCTTTACCCAGTCCCTCTCTCGTTCCTAGCCGAGCCTCTTCATTCGTAAGAGCATTGTCTCTAGAACAGGTATAGACCGCGCTGACTTGAAGCACCTTATGATCGTCTCATAGTAGCTATCTTATGAGATCTGTATTCTACTACATCCAACATGGCGCAACTTGATCTGAATAGTACCTTTGGGGCGCTTTATATCGGCGGTACTATCGGTGCAATGTAAGTCCAATATTCAATACATCATAGGGTCACTCAGTCCCGACTGATCTTGATAGTCTTTTTGGTCTGAGCAATGTCCAAGCCTTTCTCTACTTCCAATCACGCAAGAACTCGGGATTCACATTCTACAAGCTTGCAGTAAGTCCCTATGTACTAGACTCAAAGACAGGCCTCATTCTAACTCAATCGTTCAAGGTATTCTGGCTCTGGTAAAATGTCTCTAGGGCTTGTTACCGGTGCTAGGGCTGACTTGGTAATCGCACTCGCAAGGTTACTCGATGTTTTGCATGTCTGTTTGGTGACTCACCTGATATACTATTATCTGATCACCAACTACGCAAATCCACCGGCACTTCTCAAGATGGTGTGGAGCTTCAAGGTACGCAATGATCGCAACTATACTGGACTGCTATTTTCTGAATTTCATTACGCGTAGGCGCTAATAATTGTCGACGTAAGTCAGAACAAGTGACCCTGCGTAATATACTTCACTGTTGCATTGTTTTCAGGTATTTATTGTGTATAGCGTGCACAGGTAAGTATTACTTCTGCCAATGGATTTTATTTGCTGATACACTTACATATAGTCTATACATACAGCGTATATGGATAAGTATGCATCTATGCGGACTACAATGACACCGATGTGCTCACCTGATTGTCTTAGTTAGCAAAGGGAGGACGAGAGTTTTGCCTGTCTTAATGGTAAGTGCTCATGTCATAAGTTAGCTGGTTTTCTCTCACCCTGAAACGACCACAAGACGATTATCATCGTCCTTGCATCAGGCAAGTGTATAGATTGCGTCGCGAACATTCTGATTGACATTACACCATCTGTGTCGTAGGTATTGGCTTCGGTGAAGTAAAATGCGAAATTTTGTTGATCTATTGCTGACCTCTATCCAGTCCTGGCCTGGGCTGTGTAAATCAATCACTCGCTGCACCTGTTGCTTTCTCATCAAACACATTGATCTAGATTCAAGTCCCAGTTATTTTCGGACCTGTCCAAGATTCGGTGGCCCATCTACCTGAGTTTAAGTGCAATGACTCTGATTGACTTTCTCATCGCCTCTTCATTGTGCTACCTTCTTATCTCTGCCAAGACGGGGTTCACCAAGTATGATTTTGCCTGGTGTTTTGTTCCTCTGGCTGATAGTATCGCAGAACGGATATTACTCTTCGGACCCTCGTAAGAGACATCATTAATACAGGATGCTTAACGAGGTACGTGTCTCGTCATTATTCTTTCACCAGCCTGCCACTGATACCCCACTTTCTTAAGCGCGTGCTCGATGGCGTGCATCATCACGGTGAGAATCCTGATGTCAATTACAATATGCAACTTATTATTGCCCTCTATTACAGGACGCAGCAATGCCAGGCAACTTCGTCTTCCTTGGGGTTGAATTTCTACTGTCCAAATGTGCGTTTTACTAGCTTCCTATCGTATAAGAAAGCTTATTTGATGCACATAGTATACGTGAATTCCTACATGGCTCTACTGAACGCGCGTCATTATCTAGGATCAGACGGAAGCACACACAGTTCACAAGCCCGACCCCCGCTTGTCTATCGACCAGATGTCCAAGTCAACATTTCACATGAATTACAAGACATATCTCCCCGAATGTCCAAAGTGGACAGGTTCCAGCTCTCTGACACCGCCCTGGAGGACCCAACTTATTACGCTTCTGCTGTGGTTCGTTCCCAGATGACTTGAAGTTTGTGTATTGACTAACATTATGCAAATTTCAGACGGGATATGCACATTCCACTGCAGTGGTTGCATAAATGTAAGATGGGACTGCGTCTTTCTATTGGGAACTCTCGTGAGCTTGCTATGGTGGACCGTGTTGTAGAATATTTAGCCCACCTGTTCGGTTCCAGCATTAGTCGAGGCTCATCGAGTGTATACGTCATTCATGCTTAAATCCTGGTGATAGATAAGCTAAAATTGAATCCAACGATCATCCTTCTCTAAATGAGCAAACCCGAGGACGGTAGGATAGAGACTCGATGACAAGGTGCACAGTATGTAAGAGTCAAGGGCCCATCCATCGTCCATTTGAGAATAAATTAGAGCGCTAGCCTTATCTATCACCCCCTTTCCAAGAGGTGTTGGGCTTAAAAAATTAGCTGGGCCCATGATTTGACAGTGTTGATACCGCAAATTTACATGTCTAGACTCTTCTTACCCAACAGGGACATGGTTTAGTGCGTGGTACTAGAGATCTTGATCAAGGGATACATTAAATATTCTGTAGTTAAAATGACTGTCTGCAGGCAATATCGACAAGAAGAGCAATACCGAGCTTCAAGAATCGGTCAACTCCATGTACATCTGGTACCGCCACTCAGCGCTTAGTACCATTGTCTACCTACTACTATGTGATGTCCCTCCTTCATCCGAGCAGGCTGGTGCACTGACGAGGAGTATTTGGAACAAGCGAGGATGGACCTTTCAAGAATTCCTCGCTCCGAAAGTTGTTATCTTTTATCAGAACGATTGGTCGTTATATCTCGACGATCGCTCTCCTAACCACAGAGTCACCTGCGATCTTGAAGGAATTGGAGGATGCAACGGGCATAGATGCACCGTGATGGGCCCTATCAGATCTCCTTCCGTCCAGGGATGAGCAATGTCAGACAGAGACTTCAATGGGTGTCATTACGCGTCACTATATTGCAAGAAGACATCGCGTACTCATTGTTTGGTGTCTTCGGTGTCTACCTACCTGTAATCTACGGCGAGACAAAGCAGAACGCACTTGGGCGCCCGGCGGCTCCTGCAGGAGATCGCAGTGGCTGTGGATTTGGCTTCGAAACTTCACAGGCCATCAGTAAATTCTCACATTTCTTGACTTCCTTTTTTGTTACTTTCTCAGCTTGGCTAGATTTGTTTCCTCTCTCATGCATCATTCACCTGGTAAATCTTGTATTTTTTTAGTGCAGTCTATACCAAAACATATGTACTAATATAACTGAACAATTTTTTTCTGACCATGTTGAAGTTGAATTTCTGGACAAGCAGGTCCATATTTGCCAAGTTGCAAAAGTACAACTTAAGTCTGTTTAAGGCAAGGTTAAGTAATGTGTACATTTCCTGATGCCACCCAGCTTGATAATACAAGCGCCGCGTGCTCGTTCCGCGAATTGCAGATTGCATATGCCCTGCATCGTCTTCCATGTCACAGACGTCAGTTTGAGCTACGGTCCATACCGGGAGACTCGATATGAAGTCCAGGCAGACAGGCTTCGTGACCTGCTGATCACCACCAAAGAGCCGATTGTCCACTTCTCGCGCACAAGGCCCATTCAGCAAACCTTCGTGCTTGTCCGTCCCTGGGAACGGTCTCTCCTCGAGCTACCAGGTCTGCCCTACTCTGGGGCCGATACGGAGAGCGAGGGGGATTATTGGGCGCCGCCTTCTTCTCCGTCACACGACTCGGACTCACCTAGCCGTTCTTTTGTAAAACAGGAGGTGGTTGATCTAGAATCACGAGCATTACGGTTGCTTGTTCGCCTTGGGCAGCCTTTTGGCGCATTTTTGCTAGCACGACAGCATGGTGGAGAATACAAGAGGGTCGCGTCGGATCGCGATATCATTGCACAGACCGTCGAAGTCATGTATCCTGTTCAAGACCTGATGGAGATCAGGACGATAGAAATACTGTAGCTGTACTTTTCCCCCCGAAGATAAGGTATCCGAGCAGTTTTCATTAGCACTTGATACTCGTATATCATACTGCTTGCCTGTGTGTTGGACCTAAATAATGCGATCTTAGGCATACGTCGCCAATTTCGTCAGTCCAACACCAATTCTTCATCGAATTACTCATCGCTTGTCACCCATCGTCCAAAGTTTTTGATTTTGCGCATGAACTAGTAGACTGCCTCTAAGCGAGTTGAACTTCCTTGCCCCTATTTCTTATTGACCTGATCCATCAACAGTCGTTATACATACATACATACTATGTCAGATAACAAAGAAAAGATGAACGAGATCAGTTTTGGCAGTCTCTTCACAAAAGGTGGAGATCCTCAGAGGTAAGAACTACTAGTCCATGAAAGAATCTATCACACGAGTCGTACGTTGAAGGTTCAAGCTCAAGTCCCGAAACCCAGCCCAGAGTATAAAATCTTGACAGAGACATAGAAACGGAATGACTTAGTACATGCTCAGTTTCTCATCCTGAACAATATCAGTGATGGAGAAATGGTACACGTGCATGAGTGCAATAGTGCCACCGAAATGTGGAGGAATCTGGAAGTTACACACGAGGTCACCGGATGGCGGACTGTCATTGCCGGTATACGTTGAGAACATGTCAGGTCGACACGGACATACCCGTAGAACCTTCTTAACGAAATGAAGAGACTGCAGTATAAACTACTGCATGATGAAAGAGTTCGGTCCATCCTTCCAGAGTCGTGGGATTCTTTCAGAGTTATATTCGGGAGGTCCTGAAGAAGGCGCGAAGCAGTGCACATCTCAAGTACTAATCTGCGTGATCGTCAATGAGTGGAATCGTCGCCATCATCTAGGACTGCTGTTGGGTCCCAAGTAGTTTCAGGCAAGGGAGGCTGCATTTGGCAGGAGGAAGAACAAGTCGTGCTTGATCTGCGGGAGGACCAATTAATCAGTGGTATGTCGAGAGAAGTGGTCTATTGGTGTAATAGATAGGATCAAGATCAAGTGTCAGAAATTGATTCCAAGCGACATGATGGTGAGAGTGCTGCGGAATCACTGGACTTGCAAAATGATTATAAAGAAAATACAGGAAAGGCAACAATTACGGAAAACCACGGGTTAGATTTTGAGCACGTCGGAATAAAACTAATAACGGCGACCACCGCGAGTTCCTCCTCCAGGTCCTTGGTATGGTCCATAATCCGGAGGTGGACGACCACCACCTGTACATAAATTAGAAGATATGTCCACTGGAATCAATCAGTCTACGCACCAGTACGTGCAACAGGAGGCGCCGGCGGAAGCGGCGTAGGTGGTGGGGTAGCACGTCTGGTAGCACTAGGAATCACAGCATTGCGTAACAACATCATCAGATCATCAGTTCGGAACACGGGGCCTATAATAATTTTCGCATCAGGCATTCCTCAGAGTTTGAAAAATAGTGTGACGGACCATCAAAGGAAGCTGGGCTAGGTAGCTGCCCAACAAACCACGAGATAACAGTGGGCAAAGTAGACGCCTTGTCATCTTCGCGTTCTTTCTTAACATGCTGCAGTTCTCTGTCTCGCTCCCTTTCCCAGCCTGCGGGGCTTCCAAATCGCCTCCTAGGGGGACCCTCCCACCTCTCTCGGTCACGGTCGCGAGGCTGAGGAGATGATGGTCTCTGCCGCTTGCTGGGGGGGCCAAAGTCAGGTCTAGCAGATCCCTCGCGTCTCTTGTAGTCCGGAGATGAGGCTCTCTTTATGGACGGCTGGGCGGCCATATGCGAAGCTGAGGTCAAGGAGAACAAAGAGTCTGTTCGCTTTTCAATAGAATTCGAGGTGCTAGCTGAACCCAACGCGGCAGGCTGACGAGCTGCCATGGCAAACCCAAGATCCCGTGCTGCAATGGCATCAGTTCCCAGATATGTATGTCGTTGAGCAAACCGTTTGATGGGCGGATCTTGAGAGAACTGTGAGCTCCACATCCTAAATGAAGTATACATGCACGTACCCGAGGGATAAACTTCAGCTATTCTCTTTTCAAGTTTCTGTGCTGCCTCAAGATCACCATACTGGTACTCATAACGAGCCCACCTTTCCCAAAGAGGACGAGCGCGTTCAGGCGGAAAAGCTGTGATAACCCGTTCAAAAAGAGCTCGAGCATCTGGGCGAGAAAACAGTGAGCGACCAAACAACACGTAAAGAAAATGGAACCCAACTGTTCTCGTCGTTCACGGATATCAAAAACCCAAGATATCTCAGAACAAACTCAATCTCGTCACCATAAGTTTCCAAACCTTTCTCAAAGATACGCGATGCCACGCCAGTACCACCTTCTTTGTTGCAGTGGTATTCCATTAGAGCTGAAGAGAGACCATCATTATCTGCAGCTCAAACTCTCGGGCCATCAACGTACCAGCGGCTTCATACACCTCCCATGGCGTCCATCGGTCACGCCTAGCTTTCGCAAAAACTGAACGGAACGCCTTGAGGTCGAGAGCACGTCGTGCAAACCGAATGTACATGATCCAAACAACACCATATTCTTGTCTTCGGTCGGAGAGCTCTTTGACTTTTGGAGGCTTCTCCTCGGAAGCCTGAGTGGCAAAGGACGAAGTATTGGAGATCGTTCCCGCTTCTAACGACCCTGAACCATTCCCAGCCGGAGCACTCGTAGGCACAGTACGACCAGACCCATCAGACGTAAAAGACGAGTTGGCGGAATTAACACGATTTTCGAGCTCATCCAACTCAGCACGCAAGACGTCAAGGAACTTGTCGAACGTCGCAGTGACCTCAGCGTGTTCCTTGCGGGACTCTTGCAGCTCACAGTATGCAAAGTGGAGGAGGAAGCTGGTAGGATTGGCCTCCATGCCGGACTTGAGGATATTCAGGGCCTCTTCCGGCTTACCCATGCTGTTTGTCCACACGAAAGACATATACCTATACAGACGATGAGCTATCCATGACAGAGTTAAAATTGGAGACAAACCATATTTCCGCATAAAACCTCATTCGTATAGCAGCTTTGCGATACACACCCTGTATACGTGAAATAAGGGTTGCTTTATCTTTGTCCTCAAACTCGAGTGGGTTGCTCTCTTCCCACTTCAAGTAAGTTTTCCAAGCCCCGACAAGTGCCCTTTCAGCCGCATTGAACGTAGGAGTAGGAGGGAGATATAGATGTGGTCGTATCGACGAAGAAGCTGGCGGCGGAGGAAACAGCGGTCCCAAGTGCCGTTGGAGCTGACGAAGCACTGTACGAGCTTGCATGTAAGATGGGGATAGATCTGACATGAACTTCTTAGCCTGTACCGCCGTTAGCATCACATCGTGTCACATCAGCAAAGCCAATCACCGTTATCTTGTTCAGGCTATTTTCGAAAGTCTCCAGCTCAGACCAGAGCCTCTCGACATTTTCAAGAGGGATTTGAACGGCACGATGGTAAACCTTGCGTAGTGCATCCATCTTTTGTTGTTCTTCCCATGTTGTGGTTGTCTGTCATAGGCGTTAGTGGTGTGCTGAAAGTGGCAGGAGGACGACAAACCTCTCCGGCCTTAAGGAACTGGATATAATCACCCCAAATGTCCCCGCTATCTTTGTCTTGGCCTATGCGGCTCAAGGCAAACTCGTATGCTTTGCTAACAGCTTCGCGACTGGCCGGTGATGTATTAACTCGCCTGGGCAAGTAGTTCAACGCATCTGGAATGTAGCGCACATATCACACTGACCTGACGTAGGTAAGATAGAACTTCCAAAGATCAACTAGAGGAGAGGATCTCAGGAATCTTCTGAAGAGTTCTTCGGCGTACGGAAAGAGACCGGGGCTCAGGAAATGGTTGAGATAGGCAATTTGGGCGGACGACTTGGTATTTGTGATACATGTTAAGGACTGTCGAGTACAAGGCTGGAAGGTGCATACCGTGTTGGGATAGACTTCAAGCAGAGCTTCATAGGTCTGTTTCATTTGTTCAATTTCACCGCGCGCCTCGGCAAGGTCGACGAGTTTGTTCCAGCCGTCTGGATCATGAGGTTGCTCACGCAGCTTCTCGCGCAGAACATGCCATTCAGACGGAGCTTCTTGACTCGGAGTATCTTGCTTGATATTGTCTTGCTGAGCTAGAGATTGTTCGTGTCCGTTTTGAGCGGTTGTCTGGTTGAGAGTGTTCAGAGCATTCAGAATCTCTTCGGTTGGCTGAGTCTTGTCCCCAAGATACTCGGTGTCGTTGGCTGCGATTTCTGTTGGTGTTTCGATACCGACTATACTGTCCTGTTGTTCCTCAGACATGTCCGTCATAAAAACGGAAAAAAAGAATGGTTTGGAGGAGAGTTCATCATACACAACAACCCCACTGCTATTTCCCACGCTCAGTTGTTCAATCATCCACATCCACTACCGCTGCCAGCTTGAATCCGTGGAACGACATGCCTCTGCGAGGGACTGGCCATGGAAAACTTGTTGGCGACGAGGCGCCCTACTTTGAGTCTCTGGACGAGCTTGATCAGTGGGCTAGTCTCCCTCACGAAAAGTTAATGGCTGTCTTGGAGTATCAGGCCCGTCCTCAGTTTGCAGATTCATTGAACCGGAAAGGGAAGCTTTTGGTGAAGAAGCAAAACTCATGCTCTTCCACGATGCCCCACTGACCTGCCTATCAAAGGTGTGCCACGATTATAAAGTCAGTAGGTGACTCGATTGATTTATGTCATGATCAGTAGCCGTAATGAAATGACTCGGTCTTCCATTCTACACAGGGAGGGTATACAGAATCTCCTTCTGGCCTATGCTATACATTCAATTTTTGGCCTTTATGTGACACATTTGTATAGTGCGTTGACCCAATTGATTACCTTATCGTACCTCATCACTTGCGCCAGCTT
Organism: Suillus americanus; assembly: GCA_016695465.1. NCBI lineage: Eukaryota > Fungi > Basidiomycota > Agaricomycetes > Boletales > Suillaceae > Suillus > Suillus americanus. Next base: position 55,317 of record MU177918.1, read on the forward strand.
CTCGCATCACAGAGTCACTGTTCCTCCATCAGGATGGATCAATGCTGCACACCGACAAGGGGTTAAGATGCTCGGAACAATGTGGGCTCCATAAGGCACCATTATATAACCCGCACTCCACTCACCCCGTTCCAGAATATTTGAGGGATCCGGAGAGGCTGACTGCCTCAAGCTGATAGTTGGATGTCCTCAGGCGGGCGCAGGCCCGACTTTACGTACAGATTCGATCCCCGTGTCAAGACACTATGCCTCAGTTTTGGCAGAGCTTGCTTGTCAGCGCGGGTTTGACGGCTATCTCCTGAATGTCGAATGTCCGCTTCGAGGGGGCCCGGAACAAGCGCGGGCGCTTGCCGGCTGGATTTTACTTTTGAGATCCGAGCTTGTAACCAAAGTTGGTCCCCATGCCCAAGCTATTTGGTGAGGCCAATACAGATCAAAACACTATAACAAACGTTCCTGACCCAATTCAAATCACAGGTACGACAGTGTGGTATTCAATGGTCAATTGAGGTGGCAGGATCGATTGAATAGTCTGAATCTGCCATTTTTCCTCTCGTCTGATGCATTATTCACAAACTACACTGTAAGTGCGTGTTCACATTCGCCGCCCTTATCTCAAGCATATTGCATAAGTGGCCACCATCTTTTCCGGCTCTCACTGCCCAGTATTTCATGAGCTTGGATCCAGCGCTCATCAGTGATGATGCAAAGAGGTCTTCCATCTCCTCCGTCAAGTCTCTTCAAAACATCTTCACAGGCGTTGATGTCTGGGGCCGAGGATCGCACGGTGGAGGAGGATTCGGTTCCTACAAGGCCATGACACATATCGATCCCCAATCACTCGGCTTGAGTGTCGCCCTTTTCGGGCAAGCGTGGACATGGGAGAGCGAACAAGATAAGCCAGGATGGAACTGGAGTCAATGGTGGGAATATGAGCGCAAGTTATGGATCGGTCCCGTAGACCCTCAAGAAGTGGTCCCCGTGCCTGATGCTCCCAGACGTCCTAAAGAGCCTGAGTGTCCTCACGATGCGTTCGAGCCAGTGTCGTCATTTTTCGTACATGCCACCCCTCCTGACCCCACCCAGCTGGTCTTCTACACATCGTTCTCTCCAGGAGTCGGGCATTCGTGGTTTGTCGAAGGCGTGAATGTTCTTCAGACAGAGGGTGGTTGGACTGATATCGACAAGCAAAGTTCCATTGGGAATTTAGTGTGGCCGCGACCATCTGTGATGTGGGAAAACAATGATTGTCCAGAACCACTTCCTTCAGCGTCATCCATGTTGGACATGAACGACGCATGGAATGGAGGGAATACCCTTAAAGTGTCCATTTCTTGTGCTGGCAGTACAGCCGATGATGCATTGTTCCGGTGCATCTGGCTCCCTGTGCAGTCGTTGGATGTGACTTCCCTTGTGTCATATGACGTTAACATCGTTTACAAAACTGTCGCTTGTGAGGGGACCGACCTTGACCTTGGGCTTTTCGTGAAGCCGTTGACGGCAAGTGGTGGAGATCTCCCAGAGATCAATGTCGGGGCATCCGCTCAATCTTATCTCAAGAATGGTTGGACGAGACAAGTCCTTAGCTTCTCGCTACCCCCCGGCATAGTTAAAGCGTCGATTGCGGTTGGCCTGATTATCGGTTTTATTGCCGAAGATCCATCTCGGCCACTTGATTTTTCAGTCTCGTTAGGTCAACTTACCGTATATCCATCTTCTCCCACCTCCCGCATCTCGAAGGGAACCCCCGGGATTCTGTGGGCTAAATTCCAAAGCACCAAGCCCCTTACCTCCCCTTCAACTGATCTCAGCGGGGTTCTCACCTGGGACATCACATCCTTTTTTTCACGTCTCACGTTGCAAGTATCCTCACCAGAAGACCCGAATCCTGCATGGATTCTAGACGATACCAAAGAACGATTCCCCTCATTTCTCTACTTCAATATCTACGTCAACCCGCACTCCCTCTCGGGAAGTGTTGCGGAGCCCACGGCCGCGATATTCATTGGAACAACAGGCCTAGATGGGCGTGCTAATAGATTTTATGTGGATTCAACGATTCTGCCGAAGAACGTGATGGACGGGAGAGGGTTACGCTTTTATGTGCAAGGAGTTTCTGACAAAGGTGATGTCCTACCATGGGAGATGTGTGCACACGTGGATTGCATGTTCGAACTCGGAGGCCGTTGATGACGTTGAGCACGTAAATACAGCTGTGACAGGAACTGCATGCTAAATTATGTATTTTGTACGTTGCGAGACTTGGATCCGCGGAACTTTTTCAAGCATGTGACCTCATGTTCGTAGCCGGACCCCCTCTGGTCAGCTGCTTGCTGTGGTGTATAAAACACACCAGTCAGTGCTTCACTCCTTTTCCCGCCCGTTCTCCTACTCTCTCTTCTGTCTTGCATGACCCATACCAGATGCTGGAATGAGATATGTGCGTATACTGTACATTGGTATTCTAGTGCTGACAGTCTCGTGTCCATTCCACGATCAGTATCTTTGTTCATCCACCCCGCCCGTCACCGCATGACATTTATGCTCCGAGGTATATACGTCCCCTATGTCTTAGATGACTGAAGCTTTATTTTCTTAATTGCACCCAGGTCGACAGCAAGTACCTTCCAACGCCACAGGGATGTTTTGCGTGCGCCACATTCGTTCTAGCCTCACACCTGACGTTCAGTACTTTACATCACTTAGGGAAACTCCAGCGTGCATCAAGTTTTCATATTTGAGGACATTGTGAAGAAACCACTGAAAGACGTACTGCTGCAACTGCTGACCATCACCTGCGGCGCTGTTGGGCACATTCGCCGAGGCGGCTATCAGGTATTCGACCATCTCTCTATAGTACTCGCCTCTCCACTATTCCAATATCCTCGGTCTGGTCGCTGGATCACATTGGTTCAGGCGCTCCAGCCCTCGGCACTCTCACCGCTCCGTAAGTTCGTGCGCGAAATGAGAGGATATGCTACTTTGGCCCCCCACTGACATCGTGCCATCTTCAGGGCATCGGTAGTTGTTGCTGTCCACGTCGGGACTTTATGGATGGCTCGAGATGTGGAACTTGGATCCTCTGTTTAGGAATCCGAGGATGCCCGGCAATAGCTCAGTCTCCGGGTCGGGTGGCGCTTACAGCTATCTGACGATCCACCCTGTTCAGTCTTCAGTCCGCCGAGTTCAGGGTTGCACGATCAATGATCCAATCCCGCAAAGAACCTCAATTGAAAGTTGCGATGAGCGCACCCATCTCGTCATGTGTGTGAACTGTCGACGACGCCAACTCCGAAACTGAAGCCAAACGCGTACGATGGCTTGACCAGTGATCAAAGAAACGTAGGGGGAGAGCCACGAACTAGCAACTTGAAGAACCGAGTTTCTCTCAGGCTTCTCGATGGCAACACCAGCTGTCACAGTGAGTAGATCAACTGCTCGCCGCTCCGGACTCCTGGTTGTCATGTTGTGGCCCGCAGGAGATGCAGTCGCAGGCTAACTTGAGACTCAAGTAACGGGAATGATGGTGTCGAGCCGAGGTCGTGGCGAGGTCGAATATTAATGATATGTTAGGCGAATGAGAAGATGCGCATTGTTCGATCGCACTGAGTAAACATCGTGAGGCAAAAGTCATGGACATACATGCATATATATATGCAAACGTTGCGATCGAAAGTCCGTTGACGAAGTCTGACACTTGGCATAAAACACAACTATGTTCGTCTCAAAACTATTAGATCTCCAAGTACCCCTTTGCTACTTCGACCTGCTGGGTGCATAATACCTCGATCCACAATCCCGCAACTCAAGCATCTTTCAGCATCTTCCTTATATCATCCATCCCCTCGTCTGTTTCCCAGAAGGTGGCCCACTCGCCTGCCATTTCCAACACCCCATTTTCACCTGGCGCGCGCTGCCCGAGGCTACTCAGATATTTATCTTTCATCTCCCGCTCCACGCGTTCTGCCTCCTTCTTCTCCCTGCTTCCTGTCCATATGGCACGGTTCAAGATATGTCGGACGGCGGCACGCATTATGAGATAGCCATGGGACGCTAACATCGCGATCAACAGAGCGGACATCAGAAGTTCCCGGGTTGCAGCGAGACCATTAGGTCGGTAATGTTGCAGATGCTGTGACTCATCAGTCGCATTCGCATTCACCATGGTCCCCGACCCATGCTCCTGTTGATCAGGGGGACGGAAGAGATATACCAGCGCAGAGTTCATGAGAGCCGACAACCATGTTAGAAATGATAGAGACTCGAGCCACGGCCCTATCGTATCTGTTCGAACAGGTGTTGGTCGCCGGGTGTGCACCGCGATTTTAAACGCATCAGAGCGCGCTTCAATGTAGTTGTTGAAAAGTGCCATCGCCGGTGCAAGTGGCCATATTGTTGACCAAAGAGCGACGTAGCCAAATTGTGTCACCATCTCGCTGTAGTCTGTGAACACATCATACTCTGGCAGCGCCACTTCGCTCCGAACGCGCTCGAGGAATTCGCGTTCCTCTCTACCGTGTGCGTCATGCCCCACAGGCTCGTCATCAAACGCTACCCGCTTTTTCTTCCCGTGTGCCTTTCCATTACCATTGCGGAAACCCTTCCCATTGCGGAATGACTCCACGGCACGGAGGATATATGGCAAGCCAATCTCCGTGAAGGTATCCACCACTTGGTTTGTGACCGAAAAGGCGAACATCTGCTCCTGGAGCCTCGATGAATTCAACTTGCGTCGCGCATTTTTCCTATCCCACTCCCATAAACTGAGTCCGACAGTTTTTCCACCACCACCTCTAGCACCGAGGTGAGACGTGGCGTTGAAATTGATATTGAATTTGTCCAGTAAGGCCAACGCACGACGTCCATCTGTGAACAAGTGGGATTGGACGAAGTGCATGACAGTTTCGCCAAAAGGGACGTATACGAATGCGGACAGCGCAAGGCCGAGGTAAGCATTCACCGCCGAGAGTGTGAAGACCTTCAATGAAAGAGACCAATTATGATTCGATTGATGCTCGTGATTTTCCCAATTTGTGAAGTTCGTGGCATGTCTCTGGTACATTGCGAGTAACCGAGGAACAAAAAGTGAGAAAAGAATCGTTGGAGCGAAAGCCTTAAATGAATGATGTTCAGAAAGGCGGTAAGCGGCAGGCATAAGTAAGCTTACCACATATGTGTGGCCGGGACCCTTATAAAGCTCCGTTACAAAAGCTTCCAGGACAAATATGCCTGTCAATATAACCGCAAGGATACTCGCAAAGAGTAGTATGACCGGTAGGCCAGCCATCATGCGCATCTCCTGCTTCCACCAGGGGAAGCTCGGGAGATAATCAGCCCTCCGCTTTTCAACGCGCCACGAACCACGAGTGCACCATCTGATTGACAGGATACGCTCCTGTAGTCTCCACCATTCGACGAACCCAATTGACCACAAGAGGAGTAAAGTAGAGTATGAAGCAGAGTAAGGTCTCCCGAAAAGATAATAGATAGCGCCAAGTGCCGCGGGAAATATCAAAGCCCGTGTGTATGCTGTGAGGAAGAAAAAATAGAGCGCAACGGAATCTCCGAACTAGGACAACATCATTATAATGACGTATACAGAACAAAAATAATTGAGACAAACCTGGTCTCGAATCTTTTCGAGTTCCACGCTCGCTATTCGGTGCCGTGTCCATAGGTGTATCCAGTGATCGTTGAAGTCGTGATCGTGAAGTGCCATTACGGACTCCACGAGACCCCACTCTTTTTGCCCCGGAATAATACCCAAGCCTCCATCTTCAGGAGTGGAGGATATAAATCCGTGGATCAAACGGATACGGTCTGCGGGAGATAATGGGCCTGATTCAAAGTCGTTCGCGGACGGCAACTTCGACATTGGAAGACCGTATAAAAAGTCCGAATGTCTGAGATACATAAGAAGATGGAGAGTGAATTCATTGTGAGACTCACCGTTCACAGTGAATAAGGTTTGCAAGCACCTTCTGCGGGCAAGTCACCATTACAAGTAGCTGGCCCTGGCTCTCACCACGCCTCCCAACAGCTTTGAGGCCAGCTCGGGTGAGCGTATTAATGAGCTTAGAATACTGCTTTTCGGCCTTGACGGCATTCTGGCGCACTTGATCTTTAGAAAAACTGGCTCCTTTCTGGATGGCACGGAAAACTATGACAGCGTCCACATGAGGAGGCATTTTGAGGGCACACGGTGGGTGCCTTGCCTACGGTTCGAGTTGTATTGCGGCCTCTGCGAGTGTTGGTGTTTTGAAACTGGGGAAACCCACAGAACTGATAGCTAGAAAGACTGGGGAGGTTCGAGCTCCAAGAATATTAATAACAGACCTAGCGGAAGTATTTGTTTAGGGCCATCAGCAATTCAAATGCAATGTGCCTCCCCGAGTTGTTGTTATCTGTTTGGATGAACCTGGATTTGATGGAGACGGGAACTGGCCAAAATTATGGAACCTAGCAATATAGGTACATTCCATGCTGCTGAACATACTACAGGAACTGTACTTAAAAAATCGAAAATGACGAACAAGACTACTGCGTATAAATGCATATGAAAGGTCCACCATCTTCATGCGTACACGGACCAGCTTTTGAATTGATAAGTTAGTTGCAATGCGAATCCAGCGATGTCATGAGAACTAGCGCGCGTAGGGATGATAGCTGTGCTGCCCTCGTTGCCCCACACGTTGTGGGCCAACGCCAAGACCGCCAGGGCCACCTGGACCGCCTTGCGCTCCTCGTGGACCACGTGGGACATTCGGACCTAGGCTGGCAGGCCCTGTAGGTGTACCACCGCCCCCCATGCCCTGTCCCCCTCTCCCCATTCCACCACCCATTCCTGGTCCCCCACCCATACTACCTGTCATGGCAGGGCTTCCCATGCCACCTCTGCCCATGCCCATGCCTGCGCCACCGCCACCATAACCACCCATGCCACCCATCATGCCCGGATTTATGCCCGGGGTCATGCCTGGATTCATACCCATACCCATACCTGACATCATGCCACCTCCACCCGCCATTTGGAACATGCGGGTGTACAAAGCGGCAAGAGCCTGGGGATCAAATGGAGTGTTGCCCGTGGGAGCCGCAGGCATAGGGTTAGCTGCCGCATTGAAATTCCCACCCTTGTTGGTGTACTGCTGCTGCTGACCGCCGTCCTCATTGAAGTTGTCGCGCTGATAACGTGGTTGTGCCAGCTTCACATCAATCTTAAATAAAGTGCATAAATGAATGCGTCTATTTATAGATATAGCACGTTCGTCACATACCAATTTCCCATCGATCTCTAGGTTCCCAAAACCGAGGAAGGGCTGGACATTTGTGTCTTCAAATGAAACAAATCCAAAGCCCTTGCTTCTCCCTGTCTCACGATCTAACATGACGGTCGAATCAATGACCTTGCCAAACTGCGAGAAGAAGTCTCGCATCGACTCGGACGTTACACTCCCTGCAAGACCGCCAATAAACAGTTTTGTGGCACGTTGGTGCTCTTGTCTAGGTATTGCTCTCTTTGGATCAATCTTGGGTAACGGGTAAATAGACTCCAATGCTAGATACAACATTGTACGTACAATCTTGCCATCTAGGAAGTGCTCCCGCACCATCACCGCATTAACGCTTGCGGGGTCCTCAAAGGTCAAAAAGGCGAAGCATCTCGACCGGCCAGCAGCATCGCGCATGATCGTGCATGCATCTACTTTACCGAACTGGGAAAAGTAATTCCTGAGGGACTCTGCCACGAACAACCTTATTTTAGTACTACCGAACGGTACAGAGCAAGTAATAATGATGTAAGTACCATCGGTTGTGTCCCAGTTGAGACCGCCAATGAACATCTTGCTATAGATAGTGTCGCACGCGCGAGGCAACATGGTCGAACACGTTCGGACGTCGGTAATTGAGCGTACGATATGAAAAGCAAAGCTCGTTATTAGTTTCTGTAGAGACAGGGGGTGTTATGACAGAGGAGAAAAGGAAAGACGCTACTGTCTGTTCGCGTTATGGCTAGCCTAGCTTAGACTGGACGTAGAGAACGCGAATATGCTAGAGCTAGACTAGTCGTCCTAGTCGACATAGCTGAGTAGCTAGGCGTGACGATGACCGAACAACTACGTCGGCATTATTGACCGTCAACGACTAAGATCCAATATTTCCCAGCGAAGATGCATGACCCAATTTTTTATATGAAGTTAGTAGAACTGTCCTATGCAACTCACCCTTCATCCTTCATCTCTGAGGGCCGCACACTTCTCTCGTGGCTAAGTTGGCGGTCATAACTACCCACACCTTCATGTTGGCCCAAGTCTTGTGCATAGTCGGACTGAGGTTGCTGGTAAGTCGGTATTTGCTGTGTAGTGGGAGCAGCGTAGGCAGGAGCTCCAGATTGAGTGGTAGTCGACGCGTATTCTTCATAAGTTTGTACTGGGTAGGTCTCGGTTGCAGGTACTTTAATGGCAACAGCCGGTACGACCGGTGAAGGCTGTTTTGATGGTGTCGGCGGAGGAGCCTTCACAGCGGAAGGTGCAGGTGCTTGAGGGGGTGCGTCCGATGGAAGAGACTCTTCTGGTTTAGATTGGTCACCGTTTTCTGCTGAAGTCGGAAATTCAGACTCGTCATTGCCATAGAGATCTATGAAAGTGTCAAGTCAAAAACTAGACAAATCGCAAGCATTTGAGAATATATACCGCCATAGAGGTCAGCGTCAAGCTCAGACATGATGGTGGTTGGGGTGAGAGTGAAAAACAACCCGGGTCTTAGTCATCGTGTCATCACTTATGTCTAAAATAGTCCCACGTTCTGCGGGCCGTCGGCCAACCGCCAAATTTTCTCCTCCTCGAAGACCACATGTTCTAACTGACTCGATCCGTATCATCCCGCCTGGAGTTTCCGTGAGTTCTGTGACGTGTACAATATTTAAATCAATTCAGTGTCTCCCTTTCTCATCATGGCTCGCATCCAGGTCAGCAACAACGTTACCATCGGCATACTAGGTAAGTAGGGTATGCGTGCTGGCATAGTATATGCATTGTTTCATCTGGAAAATACAGCTCTTCAAGGAGCTTTCGCAGAACATCAGGCTACTCTGCAAAAGCTCTCATGCCAGAAGAAAATTGTGGTTGTCCTTGTTCGGACTGCAGAAGAACTTTTAGCGTGTGACGCTCTGATAATCCCTGGAGGAGGTGAGACAAGCGACAATTTACCTAAACTCACTCATATCATCAAATAGAGTCTACCACTATTGCGCTCCTCGCTAAGCTCTCTGGGCTTTTAGAACCTCTACGGACGTTTCTGCAGAAGAAGCCCGTGTGGGGAACTTGTGCCGGAGCGATTCTTCTTGCACAGGCAGTTGAGAATACCAAAAAAGGTGGCCAGGAACTTCTCGGTGGAATATCAGTCACCGTCGCTCGGAATGGTTGGGGTTCACAGGTATGAATATCATGTTTTTCAGTTCTTCCTCTGTTGACACCGTCTCGCGAAGGTCGAGTCTTTCGAGGCACCTCTTTCGATAGAGGGTCTGCGGGATCCAACCACTCCGTTCATGGGCGTATTCATTCGTGCTCCCGTGCGTGTTTTGCGTTCATCCGCAACGTTGTATTCATTGGACTTTCCTTGAAAAGGTTGTTTTAGCAATACATCCATCCACCGAGAACCCACTAATAGAAATCATCGCTCGCTTACCGGTTAACCTTGTGCCAAAGTCACAGAAGCTGATGGCACACGATGAAGGCGACTCCGGTCCACACGATTCACAAAGTATCGTTGCATTACGGCAGGGACGACATATGCTCACCACATTTCACCCGGAGCTCACAAAAGATAGTCGTTTTCACGAGTATTTTGTGGGGGCTTGTGTTTTGCCTACCCTCCTGTGAAGTGGTATACACGGTAAGAAGTTAGTTGAACCTGTGGTTAGGCTGGTCCTTTTTGCACTCAATATATAATTTTTTTGTGTACTGTACCGTTTTGAATGAAGACAGAGTTAAGACAAGATCCGTCGGTTAAGCGCAAACAAGGACGAAGCGCTAATGTTGAGTTGTCCGGCACTGCGCCGCCGAGCGGATGGCCTCAGGTGAATTGGGAGTTTAAGTGAGACTCAAAGTGTTTGGTCCGTCGGTTATAAGCGACTTATCCTGGGAAGGCGCACGGGTCCTTTTTGCACTTAATCGAGTCCTGTGTACAACTATTCTAGGCGCATCCAACCATCTTGGTGTGTAATATGACATTACCCACTATCATGGTTGACGCGTGTGAGTGGGTCTCATATAAGGTCTTAATTGGCGGTATCGCGGCCTCGGGAGCGCGCACACTTTTTCCAGAGGACAGGCCCGAGGAAATCTAGACCGATTACTAGATCCTTTGGATGCCTGCCAGACGTTCTGCTACAAGACTTATCAAGACGAGCACTAACTTGGTAGTACTAGTGTCAACCAGCAGCTCGACGCTTTTAGACATCCTCGGGTCAGCTGGCTAGCTAAGCCTACCCTATCACTTGTTAGGCCACATCTTCCGCAGGAACCTCCCATGCATGTATGAGCATGTCACGAAAACGCACACGGATCAATTAAAACCACTATAAAAAGTCTTATTATGCATCATAGGCTGGGCGACGTCCCTGCTGTCACACCTGGCTACTAGGCTTACTCGACAATGTTGCGTCTTCCCGTCGTTCTGCTAGCAGTGACTGCCGCTAGCGCTCGTTTCATGACCAAGCATGTGTTGAAGGAACGCCAGCTTGAGGCAGCTCAGCAATGGCAAACCAACTGGGCCGTAGAGATGGGAGGAGCTGGAGACGTCGAGCGCAAGCGTGTTCAAAACATCACCTTCACGAACCCCAAGGCCTCAGGTGAATGAGGTGCTCTTGCAGTAAACGCTAGTGTCTGATATATGTCTGTACAGAATTTTATGTTGATGGTACATCCCTCCCTCTGGTCGACTTCGATGTTGGTCCCAGCTGGGCAGGTCTGTTGCCAATAAGCAACAGTCCTGATGAAACACGTCAGGTATGTCAATAATGAATCATGCATGTTCTCTGCTGATTTGAATGACAGCTCTTTTTCTGGTTTTTCCCTCCCGGTCCCGAAGGGAGTCTCGATGATTTGATTTTTTGGTGTGTGATTGGAAGTGGTCGGTATTAATCTACCACTGATGTGACTTGCTCTTCCTCCAGGACAAATGGAGGCCCTGGCTGCTCTTCACTCGAAGGTTTACTGCAGGAGAATGGTGTAAGCCCCTTTCGTTGGATGCTATGACTCATTTCACAGGAAGTTTGAAGCCTTTCAGTTGGTCCTTGGGTCAAGCCAAACCAACCGTGAATGAACACAGCTGGACCAACCTCTCTTCCATCCTTTGGGTTGAACAACCCGTTGGCACGGGGTTTTCTCAGGGCGTTCCAAACGCACAGAATGAGGACGATGTTGCTGCTCAACTCGTCGGTTTCATGCAGCAGTTCCTCGAGGTCTTTTCGGAACTAAAAGGCAAGCAGTTATATTTGACGGGTGAAAGCGTAAGTTTGTCTGGAAGACTGTCCAGACATCATACTCATTGTAACCAGTACGCAGGAACATATGTCCCTTGTCAGTCAGTCTTTGTTTTTATAAGAACGCGTATGAAAGATCAACGAAGATATTGCAAACTATATCTACGAGAATCCCACTCTATTAGACCTCTCGTTGCAAGGCATGTGGATCAGTGATCGTAAGTAACATTCTGAATCGCTCTGTATCCTCTCAAGGGCCTATCCACGGAGAATAGCTTCACTATCATGGGACGTGGTACAAGAGCAGATCCCTGCAGTGGATTTCGTGAATAAATATGCTGGTCTTTTTTCTTTTAAGTCAGTTTATTTCACTTGAGCCGGGTTTGGAGGTTACTTACCAATCGGATCCAGTCAAACGTTCACTGATCACCTCGAGAAGAAGGCTGCGAAGTGTAATTACACTGGCTACGTAGACATGTACGTGACATACCCTCCAGCCGGCCTTCTTCCTCTGCCGGGGGACTCGGTTGAGGCAGCCGAGGGCTGTGATGTCTGGGACGACATTTTCAATAATGCGCTGATCATCAACCCCGCCTTCAATATCTATCGCATCTGGGACACTGTGAGTCGAGGAGGATCCTCCTAACTAGTCTGTTAACGTTATCCATTCCAGTATCCTGTTCTATGGGATGTACTTGGCGCCCCGTGAGTAGTTAAACAATGCACTCGGCATTTCAGCTTACGCAGGCCCAGAGGTTCGATCATACAGTCACAAACTCCGCTCTACTTTGACCGCAATGATGTGAAGCATGCCATCCACGCGCCTGATGACACAGAGTGGACGGAGTGTTCCAATGTCAATGTCTTCCCAAATGGAGACGGTAGCTTGCCCCCTGCCTTCACTGTGTTACCGAATGTTATCGAGAAGAATAAGCGGACCGTCATCGTGCACGGTCTCGCCGACTTTGTTCTCATTTCTGAAGGGTATGCCTGCGTCCACGAGTTCTTCTCCTATACCCTGATGCATAATTCGATGACTTAGAACCAGAATCGTCATTCAAAAGTAAGTGCGCTCTTGACTATTGCGTGAATCGCTTCAATCAATAGGAATTGTTTGTAGTATGACTTGTAAGTGAGCAGAAGCGCTGAGGTGCAAACACCACCCACTCATTTTATTCAAAGGGAACGGATTGCAAGGATTCCAGACGCCTATCACCAATGACAGTTTCATTGTCGACGGTGTGGGTGCCTTCGGGACAATGCACTCAGAACGGGGACTCACTTATTACGAAGTGGTTCTGAGTGGACACATGTGAGCTCTCTGCTACACAAAGCTTCCCGCTTCTCAAATGTATTTTGCAGGGTTCCACAGTTTGCGCCAGTAGTAAGTCGACAGTTTTTGACTCAAGTGCGCTCTAACGCAGAGACCGACATCTCAGGCTGCCTTCCAGATTATGCAGTACCTGATGGGCTTTAGGGATACGCCGTAGATAGGGACACTTGCCTTTGGTTTGATTGACATCCGTGACAAACGTCAGCTCTTAGAGACTGCTTAGGTATAACAATCGTAGGAAGCTTGTTGTCTCTGGGTCCGGAAGATTTTCCACCCTCCAGCCTCAGGGTCGAACTTAGGTTCTCGGTGTCCAGGTCTGCCGGGTCAACTCCGACTTTTAATTCTCCCATAATAAAAAATCAGCGACTCGGATATGCCATGGTTCGCGAATATCGCCGAACAACCCATTCTAGCCACTCCTACTAGCCAATCCCAGCCCATCCCGAGTGCCTACTACCACGGGGATAAGTTACGACTTGGCATGCAGACAAGCCCTTCAGATATCCACAGCCTAATCATATCGGCGAACAACTTGCGTGCGCTGTCACGAGGGACAAGATGAGCTGGTGTTGGAAAATTTATACGTATCAGCAGGTGTCAACTCGAAGTCATCTGCTACAAGAAGTGATCAAGACGAGCACAAATGCGGTTTATAATAAGTGCACTAGTGCTGTTCGGTGCAGGCCTGAGCGCTTGAACCTGGGCTCTCTCTGAACCTACTGTGTCAATGAAAACACGTGCAAATCTTAGACTGTCATGTGCCATTCGATGACCAACCAAAGTCCTTCAAGTCGACAACCTCCGACAGCCAGCTCGTTTAATGCAAATTTTACTCTTGGACACGCCTGATGCTGATCTAGTCGCCTGAAGGTGAATACGCCAGTGCAAACGTTTGTTTTTCGAATCAGATTAATTTTTCCATGTGCACGCTGGGATCAGTAGGTGGACCGGGAGTGTCCGACTCAACGCCCTTGATCATCTTTCCGTTGGTGTCCCAACGCTAAACGCTTCTGACTTCTCTCCCGCGTGAAATTGTTTTCCCATCTGATGAATGCGCCAGTGCATGTATCCTTCTGCTCTCACTTGACCATGGTTCCACAACAAGATGTGTCATAGTTCCGCTGGCGCATCCTGCCGTCCAACAAACCACTCGCAATGGGGATGTTATCGTGCAAGAAGACGAATTCCTATATGGCTGATGCCTTTCAAATTCGTGCTTTGGAGTTGGATTTTTGGGTTGCGGTAGGGGTGGAACTTCATTAGTGGTCGGAATTACAAGGAGTTTAGAATCAGAAAACATGGCTTCTTCAATGATGGGCGCCGAAGGATTTCGAAAGACATAGCTCGTCAGGGTAAGTCGTCTATATTTCTTCCTGGCTCTGGTACTGTTCACGATAAAACAGGATTGGAATGGTTGACCAGTACTCACCGGTTGTTCTGCCAGTCCCTCGCTGATAGCCAGCTAACAACGAACGAGTCTTGCCAGCACCACATGCATTAATTCCATGAGTCGGCGTATTTTTTATCAAGCTATGCCATTGTTATGATGTTTACTAGGTTCGTCTTTAACCATCCACTAGGCGTGCTTCCCTGCGATTTAAGTACTCATTGTCATGCAATGTACTTATAAGCGCGAATGTCCGTCTCAGGGATATAAATTGCTCTTCAGGGTGCAACCAAGAGCGGACTCTGAACAGCTTGTTGATCTGTTCAGCCTGGGTTCTGCTAGGTTCTGCGCTGGAAACGTAGCTCTGCCATCTGTCGGGCACTAACGAATTCAGCCAAACCGGCTGGCAGTTGTGCTGCATCGCACATGGGTGTTAATCACGGTTCGACTACAGCCCAAGTTGATTATGCCCACATGGGGCTGCGCGAAGAACGCATGATAATATGTGTCCCCTGTCATGGCAACCCGTATCGTATACATTTGGTCCATCTGAGCACGTCATGACAGAAATACTCATTCTATAAAGGGCGTCACACGTCTCACTATTTCAATTCCTTCATAAATTCAACTTGTTCGCTTGCTTGACGGTGATGCGTCTTCTCGCTGTACTTGGGGCTCTGCTCGCGGTGGTCGCCGCCAGCGGTCGTTGGATGACCAAGCACGAGATACGCGAACGCCAACTCGAGGCAGCAAAACGTTGGCAGACTAGTGGCCCTCAGAACGTAAAGAGCAATGGTGTTCAGAATATCACATTCACGAACCCCAAGGCCTCAGGTGACTGAAATGCTACAAGTAAATATCTAATACGTCTGATCCATGTTCTTCCAGAATTTTACGTCGATGGCAGATCCCTTCCACTTGTTGACTTCGATGTTGGTCCTAGCTGGGCAGGTCTTCTACCTATCAGCAACAGTCCTAATGAAACCCGTCAGGTGTATACATAAGTAGTCTATGCATGTCCTTCAAGTGCTGACATCAAGGACATCAGCTCTTTTTTTGGTTTTTCCCTCCCGGCCCCCAAGGGAGTCTTGATGATTTGATTTTTTGGTGCGTCGTCAAAAGCGGTGTGCTCTTCGCTGCTGGCCTGACATGTTCTACCTGGAGGACAAATGGTGGCCCTGGCTGCTCCTCCCTAGGAGGTTTGCTGCAAGAGAACGGTGTAAGCCTCTTTGTTGACGACAAGAATCATTTATAACTGAGATGTCTGAAGCCTTTTAGTTGGGCATACGGTCAGGCCAAACCAACGGTGAATCAACGGAGCTGGACCAACCTCTCCTCCGTCCTTTGGGTGGAGCAACCTGTCGGAACGGGATTTTCCCAAGGCATACCAAACGCACAGAATGAGGACGATGTCGCTGCTCAACTCGTCGGTTTCATGCAGCAGTTCCTTGATGTCTTTGCGGAGCTCAAAGGTAAAAAGCTATATTTAGCGGGTGAAAGTGTAAGTTTCTCTCTCAGAGAAGCTCAAGCATTGTGCTAATTGTATCCAGTTCGCTGGAAAATACGTACCTTGTGAGTCAGCAGTCATCTTCTTTGAACATAACTCTAATGCTAACAAAGATATCGCAAACTATATCTACGAGAACCCAACTCAATTAGAACTCTCGTTGCAAGGGATATGGATCAATGATCGTAAATGACATTTGACTTGCTTTGTCAAGCGCTTATACATGAAGCTCAGCCTATATCTCGTGGTGGGTGGTGCAAGAGCAGATCCCTGCAGTGGACTTCGTGAAAAAACACGCTGCTATCTTCTCCTTTAAGTACGTTCTTTCACTCGGATCTAGTTTGCAGATTACTGACCGATAGGATCCAGTCAGACGTTCATGAGCTACCTCGAGAAGAAGGCTGCAACATGCAATTATACTGGCTACATGGATAAGTATGTCACATACCCTCCAGCAGGTCTTCTTCCCCTACCGGGAGACTCTGTCGATTTTTCCGAAGGCTGTGATGTCTGGGACGACATTCACGTCAATGCGCTGATCATCAACCCCGCCTTCAATATCTATCGCATTTGGGACACTGTGAGAGTCGAAGAGGATTTTAATGAATACTATGTTAACTTCTTCTCTTCGCAAGTATCCAACTGTATGGGATGTCCTAGGTTTTTTGTAGGCCATTCAATGATTGACTCAATGCAGCCCAGCTGACGCAGATCCAGAGATCAAGAGTCTCCGAGCTACTTCAACCAAACGGATGTAAAGGTGGCCATCCATGCGCCCGTGGATACCGAGTGGTTGGAATGCACCGATACCCATGTCTTTCCCCACAGAGACAGCAGCTTGCCCTCTGCCTTCACTGTGTTGCCGAATGTTATCGAGAAGAGCCAGCGGACCGTCATTGCGCACGGTCTCGCCGACTTCATTTTAATTGCTGATGGGTATGACTTAGTTTTCGTATTTTCGTATATTCTGACACATGGTTCGATGATTTAGAACCAGAATTGGCATTCAAAAGTAAGTGCTTACTTGACCGTGACATCTATCAACTGACAGGAATCATCTATAGCATGACCTGTACGTGACTATTGATGTTTAATGTACGCTACGATTGATTCATTATATTCCAAGGGAATGGCTTGCAAGGATTCCAGACGCCTATCGCCCACGACAGCTTCATTGTTGATGGCGTGGGTGCCTACGGGACGATGCACTCAGAGCGGGGACTCACTTATTATGAAGTAGCCTTGAGTGGACACATGTGAGTTTACTGCAGTACACAGGGTCTCGTTTCTAACATTTTCTGTACCAGGCTTCCGGAGTTTGCGCCAGTAGTAAGTCGACAATGCTTGCCGTGCAGACAGCGTCTAACGCAGAGACATAATTTCAGGCCGCCTTCCAGATTATGCAATACCTGATGGGATTTAGGGACACTCCCTAGATAAGTACTTGCTTTTTTATATGGTGGAGTGGGCTCTGCTATTCCGTACGCGGGACTCTACAACGTGGATATGATGATGCTAATACAGCTCCCGAGACTCTACTCTACTCGCTGTCCTTCTCGTCTCCTTCATCATCTTCGTCATCAAAGTCTCTCCTCCGCAAAACGTGCTTGTTCTTCGTTGTCTGACTGTCGATCTTCATCGACCATGCCTTCATCAGCTTGTTCCTGGTCCTTTTCTGGTACCTTCTCTCGGAATAAACGCTCTCAACCGTCTTGCGTGAAATTCGCCTGTCAATGGTTCTCCCTGGATGGTCTCTAGACGGTACGAGCTCCGTAATCTTTCGATGACGCGGTGTGGACGACCATTTCGGAAGCAGTTTGTGTTTCGCTTCGAGCGTGTTATGTGCGCTGCTATGATAAAATTGAACAAATTGTTCTTTTGTGAAGATTACTTCCCTTGGAGAGCGTGCTAATACACGCCTATCGAACGCTGCTTTCCTCTCGAAAGCGTGTTGGAACGTAGCTTCATATCCGTCCAAGCGCCATGCATCTCGAGCAAGGCTGATTATGTCAGCGTATATCGCTGGCGTTAGTAGCCTAAAACGGAAGGTAAAGTCCATAGGGCCCTCCAGTAGATTGAGGTTTATTGAAGGGAGCAAAACGGAACATGTTTGCAAATTGACTGAAAATGAACGTTAATGAACAGCGACATCGCGGCATACCCGCCTAATTATACAGGTACATTCATGATATGATATTCTAATCAGAATTTTTTCTGTCTACGAAAAGTCATCCAATGAAAGCGTGGATATCAACGAGTCACGTGGACGTCTACGAGCGTCTTCGTGGTCAGAGATCTATACAATGGTTTGACAATGGTTATCTGGTATATGGCATCCACAATCTCCTGCGTCCGGTGGAACTGATGCCACTCCCCAGCTTAAGTCCGATTCCTTCCCGCATGCAATTGTCTTCCCGTCCGGTGAATGCGCTAGTGCATGTATCCTTCTGCCCTCACTGGATCATGTGGATGTTGTCGTACAAGATGAAATCCTCAATGGTGATGCATTTCAAATTCGTGCTTTGGAGTGGGTCTCTCGGGTTGCGGTAGGGGGTGGAGCTTCGTCAGTGGTCGGCATCACAAGGGGTTTAGAATCAGAAGACATGGCTTCTTCAACGGCGGGCATCACAAGGGTTTTGGAAGACATAGCTCTGAGTCACTGTAAGTCGTTTATATTTTTTCCTGGCTGGTACTGCTCACGATGAAACAGGACCGGAATAATTGACCAGTACTCACCGGTTGTTCTGCCAGTCCCTCGCTGATAGCCAGCTAACAACAAACGAGTCTTGCCAGCATCTCAGGCATAAATTCCATGAGGCCGCGGCCGCAGTGCGAACAGTCGTGCTGCGACTTCCATTTTCTTAAGCTGTGCTACTGCTATGATGTCTACCAGGCTCTCGTCGTGACTGAGCACGAAATAGGCGGAGATGTGACGAGCTAATTAAGGTTATGTGGCAGAGAGTCACGGCTTTGTTGACGCGCGGGAATTTGAGGTATGCAACGAGCTGAGTCATCGTGTGACTTAGGCCTCAGACATTCTTACGGGTAAGTACTACAGGACCTCATATCCATTCTACACTTACGTAGCTGAGCAGGACAATGCTAGAGAACAATGGTCTGGGTGCTACTTATGTCCCATTGCCCTAATTACGACCCTCTGATAATGCATATCATCCAATGTCACGTTATGCGTTAAGCCTGCCCATGTTGGGTTCATGCATTACGTCATATAAGTATGCATTGTGCAATATGAACAGAATTTACATTAGCTAATCGTAAATTTCTCCAGATATCCCGACATATCACTATCATGCAATGTACACACAAGTTCGACATTCAAACTGAATGGCTTGTTGATCTATTCAGCCTGGGTTCTGCTGGATTCTGCGCTGGAAACGCTGCCATTTGTCAGGCACAACTAATTCAGCCAAACCGATTGGTAGAATTCGGCAGTTGTGCTGCAACGCTCATAGGTGTTAATCACGGTTCAACGTTCAACTACTTCCCAAAGTGATTATGCCCACGTAGGGTTGAGCGAAGAACTCATGATGATATGTGCTCCCTGTCATGGAAACCCGCCTCGCATACGTTTGGTCTATCATGACATAAATACTCATTCTAAATACGACTCCACACGACTCATCAACTTTCCTTCATAGTTGTTTGCTTGCTCGACGGTGATGCGTCTTCTTGCTGCACTTGGGGCTCTGCTCGCGGTGGTCGCCGCCAGCGGTCGTTGGATGACCAAGCACGAGATACGCGAACGCCAACTCGAGGCAGCAAAACGTTGGC
>MU177918.1:76450-104771 GCA_016695465.1 Suillus americanus
GAATGTTATCGAGAAGAACCAGCGGACCGTCATCGTGCACGGTCTCGCGGACTTCATTTTCATCGCTGATGGGTATGACTTCGTTTTCGTCTCTTCGTATATTCTGACACATGGTTCGATGATTTAGAACCAGAATTGCGATTCAAAAGTAAGTACGTACTTGACCGTGACATTTATCAATTGACAGGAATCACCTGTAGCATGACCTGTGCGTGAATAGTAATGTTTAACGAACGCTACGATTCAATCATTATATTCAAAGGGAATGGTTTTCAAGGATTCCAGACGCCTATCGCCCAAGACAGCTTCACTGTCGATGGCGTGGGTGCCTACGGGACGATGCACTCAGAGCGGGGACTCACTTATTATGAAGTAGCCATGAGTGGACACCAGTAAGTTGACTGCAGTACGCAGGATCTCGTTGCTAATATTTTCTGTACTAGGCTTCCGCAGTTTGCGCCAGTAGTAAGTCGACGATGATTATCGTGCAGAGGCCGTCTAACGCAGAGACATAATTTCAGGCCGCCTTCCAGATTATGCAATACCTGATGGGGTTTAGGGACACTCCCTAGATAAATACTTGCTTTTTTACATAGTAATATCACAACTCGCGGACAGCCTGAGAGGTTGGACCAGTGCCACCATCTTGCCGGCCCTGAATTAAAAGACTATCGTAATATTTGCCCCTGTCACGAGAGCTCAAGCGCTCAGGCTCGTTCTTGTGTCACCTTGGTGTCTAACACATTTCAATAGCACATTTTTATTTATTTCTTCGTTGAATAATGCCTGCCATCAGGACACAGTCACGCTCACCGAAGTCCGCCATCGATGGACGTAAGACAACAATCGCAAGGGCTTCCATACCAGTCGTGGAGGAAATGCAGGACCTGGCAGACTGTAAGCGCGGATGACACTCAATTCCGTAGCCCATGCCATGCAGCTCTCATGAAACTGTCTTCACAGGCAAGATGCATTACCCCTTGAGTGAAAAAGACCGTAAGACCTTCAAGACGCACGACGGCAAGGCAAGCAGCATGCATTCAAGTTGAGCCTACTCATTCATTCCTTACTCCATCATGTGGTTTCCCCAGCGCGTCACTCCGCATCAGTGGGCAGTATACGATTTCACTAGAACAATTCCTTGCGGTCGTGTTACGACGTACAAGGACATCTGCATCGCTCTTGGGCAACGTTCACCACGATCAGGTGCGCCGGCGCGTCAAAAACGCAATCCCTTTGTCTCCTCTTACCGTAACAACTTCGTTTCCTAGTTGGTTCTGCGCTTCGAAATAACCCATTTGCACCGTTTGTGCCTTGTCATCGCATCATTGCGTCAAATCTGTATATTGGTGGATTTTCCGGTGAGTGGGGCACTGGCGCAAAGGCAAGGGGTGGACAGAAGAATACCGTGACTGGGTTGCAGTGTAATAGAAAGATGGAGATGCTTGTAAAGGAGGGGGTTACGTTCTCTGTGGAAGGATATCTTGCAGATGAATCTTTGCTTTGGATTGGGAGAGGCTGAATTGGCTTTCTTGGCTGATGTATGATACCACCTGTGAAGATCGAAGAGGCTCGGATTAGGACTCCAGCGGGAATGAGATCTGAGACTTTGTATTGGGTCAATGACTACAGAACGATATTCGACGGGGAGAGGTATTAATACGCTGATTAAGACGGAGAATTAAAGGAGAACGTGTATGAGGGCGTGTAACGAAGAGTGATTGCGTATGTAAAAGAAAAGGATGAGTACGTACGAGAGTGACGTTGATAGTCATATCTTGACACCACCAGCGGATTATGGTTAGGTATCACCGGTTCACCACCAACGTCCACCAAACAAAACAATGAATAAATCTGTTGCCGAAGTTTCATAAGTCTGTGTCTCCCATATGTAGTACTCCTTCGTAATCCAGGCTGGTCTGTGTTGGATTCAATCTACAACTTCCCTTCTCACTAAACACTCGACCACATCATTTCACAGCACTTGGACTGAGTATAGGGCCACGACTTATAATACAAATGGGTATTCATTCAAAGTTCAAGTTAGGATATCCATAATCTGGAAGCAAGTCGTCACGGTGCCTGTGAGTTCCCAAGAGGCCAACCTCATTCAGCAACCTCGACCAGCCTGCAAGACCACATCAGCAGTGCACAACAAAATAACGTTCGAGAGCAAACTCACTCCGCGCGAGGATCTCCCGCACCCTCCTCGCATACCTCCCCGTGCACGCCCCGCAGCGTTGGATCCGCGCTCACCAAGCCCACGCCCTCGACCATTGCCTATCAATATCGACACGCAACGATTAGCAACGCAAACGCAGTCACGAACAAAAGAAAACGCACGGGGAGGTGTGGGCGGAGGCGAGCTTTGGGTTCCCCGAGAATATGGCTGCGGAGAGTGTGAGCCTCCAGAACGAGGCTGTGTTGGAATTTGGCGTTGGAAGTAGTCTTGCACGAGCGGATTTGGTATGGTGTAGGGATGTACTGGCCTGTTCGTTGCTATGGAAGATCCACAAGGTGTACCTGAATTTGGAGTTGTGCGCAGATGGTACTGTTCTACACGGGGGAAAGAGGCGGGACCGTCCTGGTGCATGTTGGTATCAGACCTATCGTATCCTGGTCCACCTATACCGAAAGGCTCCCCCTGCGGTGTGTGTGAGGGGGGAGAACCGAGAGGTGGGGCACGGGGGTGACTTGGAAGATTGTTTGGAGCATGTTGTTGAACAGGGTATTGCAACCTTGATGAGGCAGGTGATCCCGAAGCCGGGAGCGAAGACATCGAAGACGTAGGTGTGGCACTTGGGCTCACTTCCACGGAAGGCATTTGCATAACTGAAGAAGATATAGAGGAAAACCCTGACGCATGGAACTGCTGCAGTCCTGACTCATCATCTGATGGACGGTGTGACAATGTCTGTCGAGCGAGATCGCCAGCAGCGGACGCGGGAGCAGGGGGAGAAACTCGAGACGATGGCCTGGCAATAGGATACGAAGATCTCGGCTGTTGATAGGACTGTTGGGTACGCATGTCCGAGCCAGGGGGATATTCAGGCCTTGTTGACGTCGAAGAAGATGGCGGTAGCACAGATGAAACTGATGAACGATCGAGGGCGGGATCGGTGGCCACAGGTGGAACTAGTCTGGTATTTTGTGCGCTGCTTGCCCGAGGATTCCGCGTATCATCTTCTAGCGTATATGGTGGAGGCGCCTCGCCTACCACCGCACCTTCCTCTTGTGCAGCCCAATCATGGTATGCTCTTTGAGCTTCATTCCATTGCTCCGCCTCTTCCCCTGGAGGTGTCATTTCCTCATACCTGGGACGAGTGGCCCAATAATCCTGTAACTCCTTGACGGGAAATGACTCGTGCAACATACGGTCACCGCGTAGGGATTCAGCAGCAAAACCAGCTATGCGCATATACCAGTCTGACGGAAGCGAGTGGCCATCGGCGTCGAGCGCCAGAAAATTGAACTGTGGATGAACTGGAAGTTGCTTTGAAGAAGAGACGACAGGCATGAATGCGGTGCCTTCGTCATATTCGTCCCACATGGCGCCGTAGATGATGCGCACCCCTGCGTGTCGTGCTGCGTGGATTTGTTTCCAGAGAAAGTGGCCCCCGTTACGCTTTATTCCATTGAGTCCCCATTTCCCGCGAGAGAGATTGTAGCCCTGTGGAACAGAAATAAGAAAGATAAAGTAACAGAACGTGCCATTGGACCTACGCTGCCTCCAGGGAGTACTACGGGTATGTAATCTACTCTTTTTCCCCCTTCATCTCCTCTTCGCTTCAGAAAATCAAAGTCCTGTTTGACTTTCTCATTCCCCCAGCGTTCCGCTTCCTCTTCGTTCCCGTAACGCCCTACAGTCCAGGGACTTAGCGCATCGAATTCTTCTGTCCATACCCGTAAGAATTCGGGGTCTCGGTCACTATCAGATGTTGATGTGCGCCAATGTCCAGGAATGCCGGCCATAAGATAAGCACCGCCTGGTGTGGAGGAACGAAAGAAATTGACAATAGATCTGACGACCTGTGGAGAGTGGTTTCTGTGATTGAATCCAAAACCTGGGATACATATGAGCTAAACAACCATAATCATACTTTATGCGAGCATACCCCACAGAGCGACGACTGGCTTGCCTTTCTCCCGAAGGTAATTTGGGCTGTCTAGGATAGACTTATCACGTATTAGATGCATCCAATCTTGCTCGAGCACCCGTTGTATCTTGTCTGGGTGAACACCCGAGACATCATACCTAAAAATGCGCAGTCAATAACGACCAGACTGAGTTGATGAGTATGCGCACATTATGGCAAAGACCCTTCCTTCTGCTTCAGCAGCCTCTCTGACACGATCGCCTACTTCATCTCTGATGTTCCTGATTGCCGTGGTGCCCGCCTCCACGTCGCATTGACCTGCGAATCGTTGCAAAAACGCGCCATCGACACCATGTAACGCCATCCAGTGGAAATGGCGCCTCACCGTCTTTGAGTTTCGCGAAGAGAAGAGAAACATGGGCTCTCCATCTGCATTTTGGAGATCTGGGGCAGAGAATAGCTCGGATGGGGAGTATTCGGATACATCTGGCCATAGGTCTGTATTGGGGCGTCCACCGTCTGGGATCAGTTTATCGAACCAGTGCAACCATCCATGGTGGTTAGGATCCATGGGTTCGCCGTCTCCCTTGCATGTGAACCTGCAAAAGTAGTGTTCAATGCGAACTCTATTATTACCCATGCGCAAGTTTAGCTAGAGGCACTTATTGGCCCTCGAGCTTGCATCTAAGTGATTGAACGCACCATCCTTGATATCCGACTAGAAATTTGTCCTGTATTGTCTTTGGATTTGCTCTGTGGTGATGGTGATAAGCAACATCGCTACTGCCCTTCAATCGGTGAGGGTAAAGTTAGGCCTACCTCTTGAGAGTTCGTCCTTCTAGTAGCTCTTGCCCTGACATGGTAAGAAACGAAGACTACCGAGCAATCACCGAATAGTAAGAACTGCGGATAGGGCAATGCTATGCTACTGCTTTATATGAAAACGCTACAAGCTATATGAAAACGGCCAGCCTTTCGCGTCCTGTGCACCGGTTGATTCGCCGGTATCGCCGGGTCTACCGTGACGTCAATAATTGTTATTTTGGTTGGCATGCCTTATAGGGCATTGTAAGCCCTCGAGGCGATTTGGAAGTGGACCCGAGAATTTTACAAGCGAGGTTCAATTGACGTTTGCAAGTTTTCGGGATCTCAAGAGGGGTCCCTTAGCATCGGACCACTGGGATGGCAGAAGACTTGATGTTTCGTACTGGCACTGCGAGGAGTTCTTGCATGTTTGGCGCTGTTAGGATCAGAAGACCTACATCATGTGACTGACGCGTCTTGGACGCGTCGAGCAATTTCACAATATTCATCCGATTTTGCGTGACAAATATTCAGACTAATTGCTTTTTTTGCAATGCCACATCATTCAATTAGTTCTGCATGCGTGACACCTCCTACCATTTTCCATATTTGGCAGATTCACCCCTGTGTCAGCCGCCATGCTGGGTGTATATATACTCAATATTCTTAGTTCATTCCTTCATCCGCTCCTCCATCTTCTCTCCCATCTTCACAGCTTTTTCCTTGTGCAACTTCCTCATGTCGGCGTCTTGGACGTTCGTCCAAGGTATGTGGCGTGCGACTCCGACTCCTACCTACTAACACTCGTCCTTTCCGCCACTGGTACACCCTAGATCAAACCCGCCAGACGCTATGCTATATGGCACGTTTCTTCCTCACAATGCTGTATATGTGCCAGATAATTAATGTTCACCTGATTGCGCTCAGGTCTAACAGCAAGCTTCGAAAACGTATGTCTTGTTCCCGCCACATTCTCATCTGCCTCACTAACCGACATCAACCGCTCAGGTGTTGAAGGCAAACTCCCCAGATTCAAGAACGCAACAACACAACATAATGGAACGACACAACATAGCTGCTGCCCTTCACAGGCGTCGCTCGCGGCGTGGACGGCACAGTGGGCAGGACTTGGGTCCGCCTGATCCTCTTCATGCGCGTCTGCTGGCCACATTCGCCGAGGCTCTCAGGTATCCGACACCTCTCCGCCCTGCTCGCCTCCTCAGCACCTCCTCGGTCGGTTGCACTGGCCCGCACCATGGATCAGGCACCCCGGCCTACGTCAACTCAACACTCTCGCTGCTTCGTAAGCTCGGGCACGAGATGAGAGGGTACGTTCCATTTTCATCTTCTAACCCGCCGCTGACATTACACCATCTTCAGGGCATCGGTGGTCGCTGTCATCCAGGTCGGGACCTGTGGTGGCTCGGGACCTGGAACATTGGCCCTGCTCTGCAGGCGTTGCTAGCGTTCCATCCCGCTCGCCCCTCAGTGCCCGCCGGGTCCGGGGTGGCATTGTCACGACCAGTCTGCTTCCTCGGCGCCAAGAGGCTCAAAGAGCCGAGGTCGTCAGCGCAAGTAAGTCCACCCCGGTTTAACAAAACAAACCTGAACAAAACACATTCTGGACAAGAGGAGAAAGGACCATCACGACCCAAGTCATGGGGAAAGTTGAGTACTTCCATTTCCTCGCGTTGTGGTTGGCCTCGAGACTGGTGCCAAGCATCAGCTCGAGACGCCATGCCTTGTTATATTGAATGCGCTCGTCATTCAATGTCATCGCATGGAGTCTCGATCTGAGCTGATCTGAATTTAACGCGTAACGGTTTTCCTTTTCACAGCACTGGCAGGGCTGGAATATTCAATAGATATGATGCAAACTTGCACTACGTTTTTCTGAAATTCAATTGTCGTTTGTTGATCGTCGCTTTCACCTGTTTTCACTAACTTAACCCGACTTGGAATTGACTTGGAAGTCCGACTGAAGAAACGTTCATCACACTTCACATCAACGACCGAGCATATGCATGGACCTACGATCATTCCGCCGGAATCTGCCCATGGTTGCAGGTAGAAGCTGTAACAGTAGTTCGATGGGAGGCACGCAGAATTCCAAGTGGCATCTTCCATATTGAAGTCGAAGTTCGTCCAGTGGACCCCATGTTAACTACGAGTCAGTTGAACCCTGGCCAGAAATTCGCTCAATGCATGGGTCGCTCTTTCTATTTCCCGTCGGAGCTGACACCTTCAACCCGAGGGCGCATAGCATCCAGTCTACCAGTCGCAGAGCTGTGGATCGCGTCCTGAATGAGGTCGATATCATCATCGGTACCCATATATGCGCGTTTTTTTGCCCATGGATGTGTTCGTCGTCGTCATAGATTACGTAGACATCAAACTCGACCACAGAGAAGACTCAAAGCATCATCATGGCCCATGTTTGGCCTAGTTCCTGGGGGTACCAGATCAAACAGTTCGAGGTGAGTATCACTTCCATCATCCGACAACTCTCATTCATTCTGTTTCAGGACGATGAGCATTGAGCATCGATCCTACTTGTTCCCAAACATGTTAGGATCAAGTCTGCTATTTGTCTTGGGTACGCTTTGTAGTGACAG
Source organism: Suillus americanus (assembly GCA_016695465.1). Classification (NCBI taxonomy): domain Eukaryota; kingdom Fungi; phylum Basidiomycota; class Agaricomycetes; order Boletales; family Suillaceae; genus Suillus; species Suillus americanus. The sequence continues at coordinate 83,967 of MU177918.1, forward strand.
GGTCTGTTCGGACTCGTCTTCTCAGGGGACCGCATCATGTAACCCTTGACTCCAAGTCTGATATCAATGTACTATTATTAGGATCACTGTCAACGCTGCGCACAGTCAATTTCAGTGTCCTGAGAAGTTTCTGGAGTAGAGAATCATCAGTATGACCAGCGTTGGATGGCCTTCTTCACGAGACTTATAGCCTGGTATCCTACGTTCTGCTCAGCATTCAAATTCGTAAATAAATACTTCCAAAACAAATGAGTACAGTTACAATATCTCGAGTGTCCTGACATCCATCATACCGTGAACAGAATCCACGTCTTTGACTTGTGTAATGATATCACGATCCGATGCGATTCTCTTGTATTCTCCGCTGCGTTGCTGCGCCAACAGGAATGCGTTGAACGGCTGTCCAAGGCGAACAATCAATCGCATTGCACGCTCGCTCGATTATGAATCAACCAGGCCCTGTTCTCCGGGCGACCCAGGGAGAGTAAAATCATCCACGCTCTCTGTATCGTCTGCATAGTCAGGCAGCTCGAGGAGACGACGATCCCAGGGACGGACAAGTAAGAATGACTGTCGAGCGGGTCTTCCTCGTGAGAACTGAAGCAACCTGTCCTCCGTGGTGATCTGCAGGTCATGAAGCCCATCTGCCTTGACTTCATACGTGAAGTAGGTTTTCTTGTGTTCAATGGGTCTCCGGCTGATTTCCGTGACAGGGAATACAATGCATGGCAGATGCAGCCGGCGGTGAGCAAAACGTGGAGCACTCAGGCGGTCGAGCGAACTGTACAATTTCAAAGCTAACTCGACAACCACAGTGTCTTGCAGGGATGAGACCGATCTCTGCATCTCATCTTCAGATATAGATGGCAGTGTGTACGGTGGGGCTTCGTATGAAGTGATGTCGGCAGGCAGACAGCTGTTGAACTCGGATGGTGTTCCGACCCAGTCCAGCGCAGTAATGTCCCCAGACACAGCGACGATCTCCTGCAAGAGCCGCCCAAGCGCCTTTTCCTTCTTCTCACCATACATGATAGGGAGCTGAACACCAAAGATGCCAAATAATGAGTACGCAATGTCTTCCTCCACTGTGGTGACACGCGTCGACGCCCATTGCAGTTTCTCGCGGGCGTTTATCATTTCAGGACGGAAGGTGACAAGGGTTTGTACATCTATCCCCGTCGCCTCCTCTAACTCCTGCATGATCGCGACAGACTGTTTGTGGTTGGGAGAGTGGTCGGCGAGATACGGGGTCCAGTCACTTTGGTAGAAACGGATGACTTTCGGAGCGAGGAACTCCGGTACGGTCCATCCTCGCGTGTTCCATGCACTCCTTGCCAGTGCGCCCGGCTTCGACGAAGGTGGAACATCCGACAGGTAGACCATCGTGAGTGCTGAGGTGCGATACCAGACGAACATAGAATTGAGCGATTTTTGGAGTTCGACGTTGTTAGTCTGATCGATGCAACATGTATCAATCCACCCCCAGCGATACCCCGCAGCACGAGCAGTTTTGCAGAAAGATTGCAACTTCATGATGCCGCCAACTTCATTCAACTCATCAACGACCTTGTCCTGGATGTCGTGCAGCAGTGGTTCCTTTCCTTCCCACCGGTGCGATAGCGTGGCACAACGGAAGTACGTCGCCACAACATCTTTGATGCGCTCCATTCGGAGGTCTACGTGCACCAATGTTGATGACAAAAGCTCCTTGTACTCTGTGCTTGCTTTGAACGCATCGATCTGTACCACTCGATCGCATAAGCGCCCAGTAAAGGTATTAAGCAAACGGTGCGGGGCGTCGTCGAGTTGTACCTTGATGGTCTCTTGAATAGCTCCTTCTGCTTCGGATGGATTGACGTATTGTTGGCGCAGCGCTGGAGAAAGAGTCAAACATGTTAAAGGATGTGGTTATTTGGGGGCGTACTTTGTGTCTGTGCGTCAGGAGCATTTTCAAATTTCGAGAGCATGGTGTGAAATGCGTCGATTGCCTCATCATAGCGTTGTGCGCCATGAAGTGCCGCATGCTCTAACTGGTATCCGACGTAGGAGGAAGGGGTCAGTTTGATGACCTATGTATTCGCAAAATGAGCATGGACGACGAAATAATAAATGACATCAAACCATTTGTGCATCTAGGATCGCATCGTCCCATAGCATTTTTCCCGACTTCGCCTTGCTGCGGTTCGCAAAGACGGCATCGGTTGCCAAATCGAGGTCGATTGCCGTAGAGTATAACTCGATAGCCCGGTCGTAATTACCCGCAGCGAGGGAATCATCTCCCTTTGCAGCTAGGTCAGTAACTCCGGTGGCAGCATGAAGCGCGCTGTAATCTTGCTTGAACGCTGAGTGAAAGGCAGGTGAGCATTGTAGCCAGTTGACATCACGAGGACTTGCCAGTAGACCAGTCAAGGCAGCTTTCCTTCGTAGCTTCATCACATCCATCCACCATTTGTCTGTAAGATCTGAGGGCCTCCGCAAGTCTACCATCCTGAAAGAGCGAACGGCACCAATGCTGGTGTGCAGTAAGCCACAACGACTTGAGGTCCCACCCGAATAGCTGCGCAAGCACTCAGTTGGACGTGAAATAATAATATTGCATCACAATAAACGCACCACCACAAAAATATCATATTTAGAATGGATGGCCGACATAGACGAGAAACAAATAGTGTTGACAGCAGCACTAGAGTGGCTAGCCGCTTCGTTGTGACGTGCATCGTTTAATGCACTCATTCCCGCTTGGACGTGTAGATAAGCCTGAAGTGCGAGGTTCGCAAAATCAGTATCGACGCACGAATCTGGAGTTGGGTGTATTAGAAGCACTCACTTCTACGATACCACAGGTAAGAGTATTTGCATTTGGACAAATGGTAGCTAGCTCTTGGACGCGCAAAATTGCCTCGTCATGTTGACCCGCATTAAAAAGGGCAATCGCCTGACAGCTGTCGTAGATGCAGCGGTTACATGAGGCACAACTGACGTACCTTAATCAAGAGTAGAAGACGAGTTTTATTCAAGTCTGCGTCCACGAATATGAACGCGAGGTCAAATGCTCTCATCGCGTCCCGGAACTGCCTTTTACCGCAGAGGGCGATGCCCTTGGAGATACAGCCCATCAAGGATGGCTGAATACTGATGCTCTATATCGCCATATAAATTAGCCTGTCTTGAAAAGGTCACGACGGGACAGTGTATCCCACCTTGAGTGCGTCATCAAGTGCACGGTCCCAGTCGGCTTTTCTCGCCATAACGAACGAGCGATTCGCATAAGAGTTGTAGCCATTGCTATCAGCATTAATCTCTTGTGTGAACAGCCTGTCAGCAGTAGGTAAGTCCCCGGTTATGCATGCATTGCGGGCTGTCGTGCTGATGGCGAGGATCTGCATCACGCATGGTCAGATTGCGTAGTAAGAATGAAGGCCTGAAACATGCCTCACAATCAGACGGTTGACCCTTGGCATCAAGATTGAGGATCAATATGTAAGACTGTCGATGAACGGGAACTCACATTATGTGCCACATGTTCCTTCAAAGTGTCTTCCCGTGACGCATCCTTGGAGGGAATGACATGAAGAATGGACGGAAAACGAACAGAATCTTACATCTGATGTCTGGTTCTTGAGAATGTCCTCCAGTACAGGTACCGCCCACTTTGAGATCATTCTATCTTTCCCTCCACTCAAGATGTGCCTGCCATCCAAAGAGAAGGTGACACAAAACACTTCATTGGTGTGCTTGAATATGGCGATGGTTCGTCGATCCGAAAGCCGCCAGAGGCGAACCTGGTGGTCTGCAGATGCAGACGCGAGAAGGGTGCCAGTAGGGTTCAAGGCAATCATGTAGACGCTCTCAGTATGGCCCTTCAAGGGCTCACCGACCTGCATCCAGGTCAATGAATCCCAGACCCGTATGGTGGGATCACCATTATTAATACCACCCGAGACGAGCTGTTTGCCATCGGGCGTCCACGCGAGTGAACCATTCCGTGCTCCATCGAATGCAGAGTGACCCTGGAACTTTGTGATGCATTCCTTCTTGCCTGGATTCCATATTTGGATATTTTTCTTTGTTGCGATGGCAAGATATTCACCAGACGGCGAATACCGAACGCAGGTGATTTCAGCGCCAGGCCTAGGCCCACAATTGATTGGCTCTCCTTGCACCTCCCATTTTTTTGTGTCCCAGAGCTCCGCTGTGGTGTCCAATGAGCCACTCGTCAGACATGTGCTGTCTGGGGAAAAATCAAGCCACCATATGTGTTTGGAGTGGACTTTGATGCCAGGTTTGGTAAGAGATTCGCCATCTTTGTTCCAGGCGATGAGCTCTCCACCATCATCACCGCTTGCTATGAATTGCCCGTCTCTTGATACTGCAACTCTCCGTACGCTGAAGTGATGCCCCTCCATTTTTTTCAACACAACACCGTCTTTCAAGTCCCACAGACGCAGCGTCTTGTCGTACGAGGCCGTCACCATACGGCGTCTATCGGGGAAAACTGCGACTGCCAAGATGGTAGCCTCGTGACCCTTATATGTTCGACTAGCCGTGGTGATTCGAATGGCGGGCTGTTCGGCTTCCGTCATTCTGCTCGAAGTGAATGTTGTTGAACACAACTTGCTGTAGGATCGATGGGTGTCCTGATCTAGGTTTTAGAGGTGCGCGTACCGGACCTTGTTGTACTTCTTCACAGCCTCAGCCTGTTTCCTGTATCATTAGACGCCCAGGACAGGAGGCCTGACACTATATCATTTATGTAACTATAAATCTAGCGCCAGCCTCGCTCCTTCATCTAGCTAACCTGTCCACCATGTCCATCCCTCCATTCAATTCCACCGCCTACTCTACCTGCCATCCCACCCTGGATGTACAGTCAGAGAATTGACACAACCACTACCGGAAAAAACTGGGTCGCAGGCGAATCTGCAGGGTGGAAAGTCTATAACACAGCAGAAACAAACTAGACCGGTAGACCTGTTGTTCAGCCGTAATCGTGATCGCGGTCAATAGCGATATCTACAAGCTTTTTATTCCAGGCATCGTTGAGCGGCTTATTCTGTATAGCTATATTATTGGACTGACGCACCAGCTCCCCCTTTTGACATCTAATGACGAAAAGGATGTCGTGACTCCTGATGGAAATTACTAGATGCACGAGCTATGAGAAAGTCCGGGAATTCGTTGTCAGACCGAGACTGGACTGGTTGGTCAAATGAATCTAATCACAACTATTCCAGTCTCGCCAGGGGACTGCAATGATGATGAGGACGTACCTCCGTGTTAAAAGGGGGGCGAGGTGTGACATGTGACAGGTCATGACCGGTGACCGAGACGTGATGCATTGATGAACATAGTCACCGCTCAATTGAGGGTACCATACATGATGCCGAACCAAGCTACTATTGCACGTACCTCCTGTATCGTTGACCAGTAAAATCAAATGTAAAACTGGCATACTGCACGCCTGAAGTGGCTAAATTCAACTTGAAGGTGATGATGTTCCTACCGCCGTGTAATGGGTGATTTGGAGGATAGATATGGCTTAATTACTTCTGCTAACAACCCCGGGAAACTGTCAAAGTATTGACACGCGCTGAATACTTTGACCTCCCAAATTTGCCAGATAACACGAAAATTGTCTTTTAAGATCATGGCATCTTCGGCATGAAGAGAGAAAACGTTTAAACCCTAGCAGGAGTCTACATAGGGGATAAACTTCATGCTGTTAAGAGTCACTCCTGCAGGTCACTAAGAGTCGAACGCAAATACTTAGCTGTACTTTATGACACGACCACTCAAGTTCCTTTTCTTCTTTTTCTTCTAGTTCCGGAGTCTCATTTATGTATTCAACAGATTCGAACAGGGAGCATCCGGCTGATTGAATGTTCCCCTAGCTACGAATGATGGAAAAATACATCATGCCAGAACTTGTCACAATACCACTATCATTGTCTTCCAGGGTACCAGGTGGAGCTGCGAAGCGATAGTGTCATCACCTCACTGCATCTTCAACGCAAATAGAAATATAAAAAATCCTTCGGAGCCTTCTGGGAGTACACGTAGGTTCACATACCGCCTTTAAAGTGGTGGCCCAGTCCGTACACGATCCTAGAAGGTAGACTATCGCGAACAAGGTATATGCAGGGTCACCCAAACGCGGAGGTCCCTGACGAGGCTTTGTTGCAGAAATCGGGACTGTGGTTCCAGCCCGCCCCTTCTGAGCATCAATCGAACAGCCTGGTCACTGGGGCTGTATTGGTCGTTTCCCTACATAGAAGTCTATGGGCAAGCGCCGCGTGAGATGAAGTGTGGGCTTTTATTTCAAAATCACCACTTCACCGAGGCTGGCTATGTTATAGTTTTTCCGCATTAAAATGAATGCGTTCACGCGATAAGCCGCTGGTCCCGTTTGCTCAAATGGCACTCATTCGAACTGTCAGTGGGCTAATCAAACATGTTCACCCGTATCTTTCTGTTGTCTGTAATCTTGCTTCTTCTTCTCGTTTCACAAGCCAGTGTTAAGGCATCGACTAATTCGACTGAATGTAACACCGGAGGTATAACTCGCTGCTGCAAGGAGGTGAGAGAGATTAATGAACGAAGCACACTCATACTTACCTGCGTTGTAATAGGATTCATCTCAATTGGGCGATGTTAACGATGAAGAGTGCCGAAGCTACTCAGAGCCTTGTGAGAGTGGCTACCTAGTAGCTTGCTGCTACACCATTTCCGCCGTGGTAAGTGCCATGATTTTATTCAACAGCACGGTCGATCTGAGTTGGCATTGAACAGGACTATTACTTCTGCCAACAGGCCAAATCAGATTGAGGGGTCACTAGGTTTCGTAAAGCACGTTACCTTTGCAGTTGAAGGACATCCGTTGCCCTGAAATTTAGACTGAACTTACCGAATGATGTCATAAATGATAAATGTATAATTACATGGTGGTGTCAAAAATATCTTGGACCTTGCTTTCAGGGTGCATATTAGAACGCTCAAACAGCACGAAGAAAACTCACATGAAATCTTGGCACATTTGTCACGGGAACTACCAGCATGTTGCTATGAAATGAAATCGTATCCTGTGCGGCCCTTTCAGTAGGGTGTGTCCTAATAAAAAGGAAAAGCGAACGTGGGCTCTCGTTACATTCTATCGACTGGTACTTGCACAACAAGTGTCGATCCAAATAACACAACGGCGGCGCAATTGAAACACGATCCTTGCAAGACAACGGTGCATTGATAAGGATGATCTATAATTGCCTTATAAGTAACATGTCGCATCATACATGTTACTTACGTCATATTTATGTAGGGTATAGCAAGTCTTACTGGGAATCCCAGGATTAGTAGACTTCAGCCCTGTTGGCCCAATGACATCAATTCGCCGTTGCGATACGAGACTAAAGGCTTGGCATATATCGTTCTTCATCGGCCTGATTCAGCCTGAAGGCCGTTTTCCGGGCTGCGCTCTAAAAAGTGACAACGATATCGAAGGATACCTATCACCGCCAATGATGCAAATAGAACATTGCAAATGACCACACTATGGAGGGGCGTGTGGAAAGGGTGGTAGCACGATCAAGGAAGCATCACATACCAGGCTAGAAACTCATTTCAGCAAAAGTCGATCTCACCGACTGGACATGTTGTGTGGTATTGGAGCGGCTACTGCCAAGGCCTAGAAAGGCCCCCCTCGGAGGTTATGATTTTCATCTTCTGACTTGCCACTGACATCGCGCCATCTTCGCGATTAGGACCGTCGGGTTGGGGTTGCAGGTGTTGCTGACGTTCCGTCCCATTCGCCCCTCAGTACTCACCGGATCCAGGCCTGTCCAGGCGTGACATTGTCAAGAATTGGTCTGGTTCCTCGGGGTCATGGCCGAAGTTGTGAGCGCAAGTAAGCCTACCCAGGTCTAGCTCCCAATAAATGATGCACGCTGGATAAGAGGAGATAAGGATTATTGCGACCCGAACCAATATGGAGAAAGGCAGTGAGTACTTCCATTTATCTGATAGTGACACTCATCTCGAGATGCGATGTGACATCATTTCATTAACTATTCACTGGTATCGTGGAGCCTCGAGGTGCTGATCTGACGCGTGTTCATCCTCTGGTTTTCACAAATGACGGTCTGGAACAGACCTTACGAGATACGTACAGACGTTTTGTTCAATTGCCGCTTGTTGACACCTGTTTTCACTAAACCCGACATCGACCTCGAGCAGCATATGAAGGAACGACAATATTTTGTCTACCTCAGCAGGAGACGCGCATGGACCCGTGATTATTATGTTTGTTGCCAGTAGGCATGCAGAATTCCAAGCGGCATCTTCCATCTTAAAGTTGAACGTTGACGTTCAAGTCCGTCCAGTAGATACAACTACCAGTTAGTTGAATCCTTATCAGAAAGTACTGCGTCCAATGCATTGGTCTACCTGCCTTGTTCTTCCATTTTTCCTCTCATTCGTTGTTGCCTTCAATCCAAGGGCGTATACCATCCAGTCTACCAGTTGCAAAGCTGTGGATCGCGTCTTGAACGAGGAGGTCAATATTACCATTGGTACGCATATATGCGCGTGTCTTGCCCACAGAGACGTTTATTGTTGTCATAGATTATGTAGACATCAACCCGACTGCGGAGAAGAGCATCATCATGGTCCACGGCTGGCCCAGTCTTTGGAGCTCCTGGGGGTACCAGATCGAAGAGTTCAAGGTAGATATCTCTTCCATCAGCTGATGACCGTCATACTGATCTGTTTCAGGACGAGTATCGTATGATTGCTATCGACGTCCGTGGTTTCGGAGGTTCAACACATCCCGCTGATGTACAGTCGTCCAGTACATTGGCTGACATCACTGGCGATCTCACTTGCGTTCTCGAACATGTTGGGATTCAATCTGCTATTTGTCTAGGGTATGTTTTATAGAAGATGGCTCGACTCACCTGATATCTTTATAGTCATGACTGGGGCGCTGAAGTCTGCTACGAGGCTGCGAGGAGAAGACCTGATATCTTCAATGCCTTGGTTGGCGTGACCGTTCCGGTGAACAGATCGTTGCTTTACAATTTTCTCTGCCTAACGATCATAACCAGTATTTGCACGCTGCTGGCCCCTTTGCAGACAGCGCTCAGCTTGCAGCAGTCATGCCCAAGTTAGCTTACCAAGTTTTCTTCGAGAACCACACAACAAAAGCCATAGCTGAGCTGAACAACGATATCACGAGAAGCCTACGCGCTACGTTGCGCACAGTCAACAGCGCCCCTCCAGATAGCTTCCTCACAAGCACCAATAATTATCTCAGTGCATATGACAACGTGACGGAGGTATGATTAGTGCTCATTCTAGGATAAAGCTTACTGACCTTGACTAGATTCCTCCAATCCCGTTCTTCACCTCCTCCGATGAAGAGTATTTTGTGGAACGGTTCAGTATGCAGAAGTTTGACCATAGTACGAAACAAATTTCCTCGGATACCATAATAAGCTGATCGATGCACCATAGCTCTCATATTCTACACTCGCGGAGCACGTAGATATCTTCTTACGATGCACTCATAACTGAATGAGGTGCTTAGAACCGCTATGGAACATGGCAATCTACTCAAGCGCAAGGAAATTACACCATTCCCCAGCCCGTCTTATCTGTTTTACCTCTAAACGTGGGTTGCCTGTCCCGTTACGGGGCCTTACTCATGCGCACTACCACAGGATCCTGTCGCAGACTGGGTATTCGCTGCCAAATACTTGAAATCTGCGGAGTTTATGCCACGACTGACGACCAAGGTGCGTGATATTGACCCTTTCGCCAAGGGCTACGGTGATAATCGTAATCGAATGCAGACAATGGAAGGTGCCCACTGGCCCCACCTCGAGCACCCACAAGTATTCAATGGCCTTCTCAGAGCATGGTTGGAGACCTTGGATCATTCCTTCACGCCAGCCCAGCGAGTCCTCTCGGACGAATTGTAATCCATGACCTATTCCTGTAACTTATTCACAATTCAAGGACCTAGTAGACACTCAAGGACAAGTGTAGCAAGCATGGTGCATTATGTACATGGATCAGTGGGGTAATCTACCAGATGAACATATCTAGAGTCGACGTGTGCAAGATGTTACTAGAAACAACGTAGGCAGCGTCCATAAGTACAGTACAGCATAGGACAGTGGGGTCATATGAGTGCATACATCGGGGTAGGTCACAACATTGGATAAGTTACGCGTCAGGAAGGCCATTACCATTTTGCAAACCAACACCCAGGGTCTGGCGGAGCAGCATTTCGACGCGGTCCCGCTCATCGCTGATGCGCCCCATCTCGTCCTCCCAGCGTGCGACACGGTGGTCGTATATTGAGCGAAGGGCACCGAGACTACCAAGGGCAGTCTCGAGCGCGCGCTTGAGGTCGCCTTCCCGCGATTCCGAACTGCCGTCGGAACCATCGCCAGAAGAAGTCGAGTTGAGGAACCTCTCAACGAGCGTTGTGCCCTTGGCGCGGGATGCTCGTCGACGAGCAGCAATGCCACGGAAAGAGTTTCGTATGTTGTGCATGCTCGGAGATTGTGTCCCTATTTCACGACGAATCGAGCGTGATGTCAAAGCATGCAGTTTTGTAGAATGCGAGGGTGCAGCGAGTAGGACCATCGTCGTATCCGTCTCGCAATCAAGCGCTTGGAACTATGGTGATACGATGGCAAATGTCAGCATCCACCTATGGCTTTTGACAACAGGTCATCTCACCGCCTGCTGCAGAGCCTCCCAACGCGTATCCCATCTCCTGCGTCTCTTTTCGATGTTGTTAACGTAGTTCGGATGATACTCCAAGTCTAACAAGTCATCCTTTTCATCCTCGTCTTCATCCACCCACTCAGTCCCATCATCAGGCATCATCCCATTCACCCAGTTCCCCTCCTCAGCAACCTCAAAGTGTTCCTCGCCAGCAGTCTCCTCACCAGACGAGTACGGCTCCGGGCTCGTATCCCGTGGCTGCGTGCTTTCCACACGGGGCGGCGGCTTAATCTTCCGCTTCGTGCTCTGGACTCGTAGATCCGCGGATGCCTGACGGCGCTTGATTTTGCCAGTCGGGAACGGAAGGCTGACTGGTTGGTGGCTGGGGCTCGACTGGATACTCATTGTTGCAGTGGAGTCGAAACGTGGCCGAACGCCTCCTCCGAACGCACGAGATGCCTGCAGGAACGCCCATGGGTTGTATCCAGGGCCAGGGAAGGGCGTCGAAGATGGTGAGAATGTAGAGTCGGATAATGCTGCGTGGTTGTTCAAAGCATACATCTGCATCTGGAGAGCGAATTGCTCTTCGATCGCCGAGGGATGGTTGGGGTCGTAGTTGGAGGAAGGCGCAGTGTGGATGGGATAGGTAGAATAGACGTTGTTACGCCGAACGTGAGAGAATGGGTAGGGATAGGGCGAGCCCACTGGAGGTGCCGGGCTGGCTTGCATACTTTGCATGCTAGATATCAATGGTGATGGAGCAGCAGTTTGGCTGTGAGGCGTGGGCGGGATGGGCGCAACTGGACGGGGAGACTGGAAGTAATGCGATATATAGGCAGCTGCAGGATCATCATGATTCTGATCATCCGAGTAGACTTGATGTTGCAGCGGGTGCGGTCGTCCGTTGCTCTGCTGCTGCTGCTGTTCCGCACCACGAGTATCAGAAAACGTGTGGCTGTGTTGTTGTCGTAGATTATGCTCTAGTACAGAGTCAACCTGCTCAGTCGTCAGCCTCACCGGAAGTGCAGGCGACTCACGGCGCTCCTCGGTAGATCTGATGGGAGGCTTTTCAAAGACGGCTGCGTCGAAGCTTCGGAGGCCAAGTCGGTCTGTACTGCCGTTGCGGTGGTGCTTTGTGAGGCTCGAGAGGCGCTGATTTGCGGGCTGCGAGGGGTATTGCCTGGCGGAATATGGTTCGGGTAAGCTGGCAGTGGGTGAGCGTGGAGTGTACGACTCTATTTCTCCATCGCGGTCTCCGTTACCGTCGATGGGGAAATCATGGTCGTTTTCGATGAGAGTATCATTATCATCCTCCTCATGATAGTCACTCCCGTGAGTATAGTTGTCGCCGTTCTTAGAGGTTGCGATTTCGTCTTCTGGCTCTTCTTGGACAGGCAGTGACTTGTCGGGAGTTCGGGTCTTCATGGCCTGCAGGGGAGGAGTGTTGCTGGCAAACTTGCTGACTGCAGGTGGCGTTACACGAGCATTGTCGGTGACAATGGCTTTCCGCACAGTAGGTGGCGGACTGGGAAGCCTAAGGGAAGAGTTTCCATTAGATTGATACGAGTCTCGCTTATACGAGACGTAGTCTACGTCCACTGCAGTCACACTCTCACCACCTGACGAGCCAGTAGGCGTGTGGTAAGGTGGAGAAGTGCGCTCAGGAGAGGGCGCACGCTGCTGGGGGTGTCCCGAGGGTGAGTAGGACGGAGACCCAGTCTGACTGGATGGGAGGGGACGTTCGCGTGCACGAGCACTATCGCCCGGCTGGACTTCCTTCTCGCGTTCGACAACGCGGATGGAACGGGAGCGCTGCATGCCGCCGCTCCCCTGACCGTCTGCATCCTTTGGACTAGACCGTTCGTTCGCGCGGACACGATCACCGACGGGGTCTTTGAGAGGTGACGGCACCTCGCGTACATACACGGCGCCGCTCGCTGCGCCACCGGCGTAGGCGACGCCAGACATTCCAGGCACGGGCGGCTGCTGACTCAGGGCCTGCGCATAGTCTGCTCGCTCGATCTCTGCCATGAGCTCTTCTGTCATATGCCAATTCTCCTCCATTGCATGGAAGTGTGTTAAGAACTGTGGAGGAGGCACCCTGTTAATAGGGCGTGGGTAACCCATTTGTGGATTCATGAGGTGGGCGTGGATGTTGGGCTGACTGAGTGAGTGCTGGGGTAGAGGAGGGGGCTGATGCACGTTGGGCTGGCTGAGCGAATGTTGGAGAGGGGGAGGTGGTGCTTGATGCATGTTCGGGTGAATGGAAGCCGAGGGAGAATAGTGCCCCTGGATTGCTTCTTCCCGGAGATGAGACGGCTGATTGAGTGGAGATGGGAGTTTAGTCACGCTGGGTGCGGTTTGCGTGAGGGCTGGCGGCGAGGAAGTTCGTTTTGACTGCGGGGAGATGTTTGCAGTGGTGGGACTCGCTTGCTGTGCCTGGCGCTGATTTGCAGACTGAGGTGCTGCTCCATAAATCTGCATGACGGAGGGTACGACGGGTAGAGATTGGGCCTTGATCGTCCTTTGTCTCGGAGATGGGGACATTTCACGAGGTGGTGTGTTCTGGGATGAACCTGATATAAAGGGTCAGTTCTGGGGTTTGGAGTAGTTATTGGATAAGAGAAGATCCGCTAGCGTTGTGATACGAGCAGTGAATGACAATGGAAGAAGCGTGACTATTGTAAGAGACGTAAAATAGACGATGTGGATGTGAAGAATGTATCGGTAACGCACGAACGCCCGGAACAAGCTAATCATGATGGTTGATGATGATCCACACTTGGGCTGCGATGGGAATAGACGCGAGAGTAAAAAATAAATGGCACAGACCTTGAACACCGGAAAACATTTGAACTTTTCTCTGCTTATGTGGGGACTGTGAACTTGTCATGGGCTATATGAGAGCTCGCGATAACTTGTGATGGTGGAAGAAAGCAAAGGTTAGATCTGAGAAGATTACAAGTTGAAGAGTGCGCGCAGGTGGCCGCAAGTTCAAACGTACGCGCGTTTCCAACGTGGCTTGCTGCGTTGCAAACAGACTGTACGGGTGGGTAAGGGCCGTGATAGGAAGCGCTGCCTCGAGGCAAAGCCTGACAAGGAACAACGCCCGGTCCGGGTCCAATCTGATTTCATTCCAGTGCTAGAAGGCACTGCCAGCTGTATCACAGCGATTGTTTATATTTCCTACGTTCATTCAATGATTACTGCACTCACCACTAGAAGTACTAGTAACGCTTCGAATTATTGTGGAGAAATGGAAACACAGTCACACAATTATACTCGTCACACCCATATGTCACATTACAGAAGACGTCTCGCTCATCATGGCAGCCAGTACAAAGTAAGCTTTACGTTCATTAATCATTTGTTGTGGGCTCATTATTATTCTAGGTTTCTACAACTCTACGAATCCCTTCCACCCGATGCACAGCACGCTCTTGTCGAGAGCTCACTTGCACCGCTCCTCGATGTAGTTTCCAAAGAGATATCAAACACCACTCTTGCATCAGCAGCACGCATGCACAAAAAATATGCCGCCATGCCATCCTTGAACTTGAAAGCAAAGAAGTTGGAGATCGCTTCACTTCTAGACGAACTCGCCCGTGACCACAAACGTTCTTACGTGAAAGAAAAGTCTCGCAAAGAAGAACTCCTCGCAGAAGTCATCGACAGCGTCATCGACTGGCTCAATGATATATGGAGAGTCATATACGAGTACGGTACAAATTTTTCAAAGGCCCATGCTTGTCTTTTGTACGTGTCTCAAGCGGTCGAACAGATCGGTAACGCGCGGGTCGGGTAAGGTGTCACAATGTCCTCGTCCGTGTTACTTATATCGCTTCAGGTGCAAGTGTTCTTTCATGAACATGTACATCTCTGTAAAGATCAGACGCTCCTCTGGCAAGGTCGTCAAGTCTTTCCATTTCACCGGCGCACACAACCTCCAGCGTGTCATGCTTTGGATTTGGCGCGACCTTTTCGTAGTCATGCTTGCCGATGGCACTAAGCGTCAAAAGTCTGCTATCCCAGATATGCTCGACGATATTCGCGCTGAATTTGGCTGGAACGCCCTCGAGCGATTACTCTACGGTGGTCAAAAACGTAAGCTCCACTGACTCGACTAAACTGTGATAACCTTTACACCATGGCACCAGCCGATGACGACGAAGATGACGACGACTTTGATTTCGATCATGATTTCGATTATGACGATGACTACAGCGAAGACTACACTGACACTGACGGAAACCCCGATGGCACCGCTTGTAGCGATGCTCAATGTGCCTGTGATTTCCACGCATGCCATTGGTCTAGCAAGTTCAACGACGTTCACATCTTCCTGCGCAATCTCATCCGCACGTCTCTCATTTCTCTCTTTGCTACCATGCCCAGTCCAGTTCTCTTTGCAAGTATCAGCGACATATCTGACGCGGATGGAACGGACGAGGATGACCTTTGCGAGGAGCTTCTCCCAAAACTCATGCATATCGCCACTTACAGCCCCGAGAATTTTGCCACAGCACTGCATATATGTGCATTGCATTCACATACAGATAATATCAATACCCTACTCGCCACCCACTCTCACCTTCTGCGTCCCCGCGATGCGCCCGCACACCAGCTTGCAACCATAATACTTGCCGCAGAACCACCCTACCGGCTCAATGCATTACGCATTGTCGAGAAAGAGCTGCTCGACACTGTACACGCCATCCGCGCCGCCGTGCAGAGCGCATTTTGTCATATTGATGTTCAGGCCAATAAGACGGAGCTGACCGAGATCATGGCATTGCGCCTGGAAGCACTGGGTCGACGAGGGCGGATTGACCGCTGGGTGGATGCTGTGGTATCGCCTACAACTGAAACTGCCCATCCGATGGCACTGGCGGCGCTCATGATGGGGCTTCCTCTCCCGCCTGGGATGGATGGGGCTATGGATGATGCCGACCCACTTGGGTACATCGACATAGATATCCAGGATCCCGAACTGGATGACCTGCGGGAAGATTTCCGTCCAAACTTAAAGGCACGCCTCGAGGGTTGGATAGAAGCGGGACGAACAATCAAGGGAGGGGTGTCAGTATTGCTGA
This sequence comes from Suillus americanus, assembly GCA_016695465.1. Classification (NCBI taxonomy): domain Eukaryota; kingdom Fungi; phylum Basidiomycota; class Agaricomycetes; order Boletales; family Suillaceae; genus Suillus; species Suillus americanus. Next base: position 99,788 of record MU177918.1, read on the forward strand.
AGGTGTATGCTGTGATCATCGAGATTATGCCGTTCTTGGGTGCGCCAGATATAGTTGATGAGATGACGGGACGGTGGGTTTCTCCCCGCTCATCCCTTAGATCAACTGATTAAACTGACGACAAAGGCTCTCTGAGAAACCAAGTAAAGTCTTCCTCTGCGACGCCCTTGATGCGCTGTGGGATTTCTGCAGACAGCAGAGGCGCAAGTTTGCCAAGCCAAAGAGCAAGCAAAAGCCGCCACCCACCCCCAATACCTCCCAAGCATCAAGCCAATCAAATAATCAATCAAGTAATTCTGGGGGCGTAACGTTCATCGCGATAAATAACTCTCAGTCTTGTCCGGGGGGAGTAGTGGATGATGTCGATTGAGTTTGCTCCTTTTATTTTTCCTACAGTGCGCACTCCTAGTACCTTATTTTGTGGCTCTATCAATTCGCCTTGCTCCAGATCATCCTCGTCTTAAATAATGAACCATGATCTAGGGTTAGGGCTTCCAAATACGCACAAACATTTAAGCCGCAGCCTTGTTTCCGTATTTGGGACTCACTTTGTCAAGACCTTCGCAGAAATTATACAAGTCCTTGTATTCATGCGAATCGCCCCGCGTGGAATTAGTTTATAATACAAAGGCGGTGGGTTAATAGGCCCTACAACTCCGCCATGTAAGTGTACCCATGGCATTTTCTTGTTTGGTCCTATTAATATTGGCAGGGACATTCCCTCGAAGTCGATGTGCCTTACCTCGATGGCATCTATCTTCATAGCAGTTTCCCTATATGACTCGTCTTGTAGCTGGAACCGGGGATATATAGGTGAGTCAGGAAGTCCCAGCACATCAACTGCACAGTAACTGCTCGTACTTACAAGTCTCAGAGCCGCCTTCCTTTTCTCTTCTTATAACAGAGCTGCCATCGGCGACGATACCTTAAGCTCTACCGCCCACTCACTCATTTCTTCCTACCAATTCGTTCTTTCAACCCCACTTGCAAGCCAAGATGATGTTTCTTTTCCGCTCGACGTTCATCACTGCCGTCTCAGCGTTCGCAATGGCGCTCTTCTTGTTCTCGATGTCTGGTACGTGCAGCCATCGTGTTTTTTATGCCTGTACTTACCCCACAATCATAGCCTCTGCTATGCCGCAATTCGGTCGTCCTATGCTGCATGCATTGGATGCCGTCACAACAGCTTCTGGGCCCGTCGAGGCGGTTCCCACACCAGTAGCTACTGGTACAGGCACAGACCCGGATCCTGATCCTCAGATCATTGAAGCAGCCTCATCTTCATCCGTATGTGTTTATCATTTTGATGTTGTGATGATGATTCTGATGCTGCATGTCATTTTAGGTGTCGGGTACAGCTACGACAACGCCGGTCGCTGCCAGTACCAGTACGAACGACGCGTCGAGTACAGCTACGACGACGCCGTCTGCTGGCAGTACTAACGGCGCGTCGAGGAGTCTGTGTGGTGGCATGAGCGTCATGCTAGGTGTTGTCGTGAGCGGGGTGTGGTTGGTGTTCTGAGCTGTGCAACCGATAGTGTTGGCATTGAGCCAACAAGGACCACGGCCTGATCTCACATTAGATATTTTATTTATCTCTGACCCACAGTCGTGTTATCTCTGCGTTACTTTCGTGTTTTTCTACTTCATATCGTTACTATCAGGTCGGTCTATTACCATAGAAGCGACTTCAGGAATCAGCAGGCATCATTTACTGCTGGTTATTTATGTATTGCTAGTATCTGCGTCTGTAGCCTTTACTTTTACTTTGTACTTGCTGTATCCGTTTATTTCTCCTTTGCATACATTTCTGGAACAGTGATTACCGGCGTAACACTGCAAACCCTCGGACATCAAATCTAACTATTACATTCATTGATATATTTGATCATGCACCATCGTTCGTTTGAAGGGGTAGACCGTCTTACTCTCTGTGTTAATCGGCTTGACACGAGTAAACTGCATGTCATCATATTCCAGGTCGGTAATGAGAGCTGATGTTACTTGTTTCCGTAGCGCCAGAGTAGCACTCTTCATAACAAACGATGGCACATCAGTAAATTCACACATTCCTTAACATCCTTAATCAGCTTATCTCACTTATCTCAAAACTTGTTTTCTCTCTCTCACATCATTCACCTGGCATATCTGATATTTTTTTAATGTGAAACATAATAAAATATGTCCATTAATACATCTCAACATTTTTTTTCTTAATACATTCAAGTTGAAATTTCAGACAAGTAGATCCACTTTCAACAAGGTGGTTAAGTGTGAATAAGTCTATTTAAGGGTAAAATAAGGAATGTGTGAATTTTCTGATGCCATAGAGACGAGTCATGTCTGCAATGTGAATGGATACAAGTTGCGGAAGAAATAGAACAAATTGATACATTGAATTCGTCGTTTGAAGACTGACGCGAGCTGCTCAAATGTTTGGCGATATCGGAATGCGAGACTACTGTAGAGATACGCACTTAGCTTGGATGTCATCTGGGTGTGACCAACCGAACCTTAGCTTCGAAAATTCGAAGACCGCTGTGACCTGTGACACCTTAGAAATAGCTTCAAACTGTCACCACTGCCTCAGCTTCCACCACTGAAGGTGATGCTGGTCATGAAAAGCGCAGACGCATGGAAAATACCTAGTACAAATTTTTTTGGAAAAATTGACTGTAATATACGCGTTTTGTTCATGTTTTACCGTATGTCACAATTTACCTTCGACGATTTCAACTTCGTGTGACAGTCACACAAAATAGCTTCGATTCGTTGGACGTGTGACGCTGTGACGAAACTAAGTGCGTATCTCTACAGTAAAATATCGTTCGACTGATGTACCATCAGTACTCCGGACCTGCTGGGGTCAGAATTGTTCAAGTAGGTAGTTCAGACTCCTAGGTTTGGTTGGTTGGTTAGATCAAGCTTTAGATGTCAGTCAAAGGTATCATGTACTCAAAATGATGCAGTTTACTATTTCCCAGGAGTGCATTACAGCTATCTTCATATCGATAGGCCAGGATCTAGAAAATTCATTTAGCCGCTTTTGTTTAATTAGGGTTGGAGCAAATAGAGGCGCTCATGCTGTCGTCTATATTGTGCGGGGCGGTACAAAAGCTTTGACGAGATCACGGCGCGCATGCACATCTGCGACCAGCTGCACACGGTGATATCATGATGGTGATACTATGCTACTAGTACATAGGTGACCTTCACGCTCAAATAATGAGGTCCTTGCCGTCACGGTGCAAGACACTACAATGTTGTCAATAAGTCATGCTCGTCATCAGATGAGGCTCCACCTAGTTTATCTGGCACTTTAGCGACATCGTCTCTTCATCTCCGTCGAAAACATATGTATGTTTCGTTTCCGTGCATGATGATGACAGTTGACAGTCATTAATCATTCACCGCCGTCACGACTGAAGGTGACTGGAATGCTTCAGACACTCATACACCATACCAGAAAAAGCGTCATATTGCGCGATCATACAACCATTTCGTACAGTTCCACCTCCTGAAACTACCTCGACAGACCATTCAAGAAAACCATATACTCGTATTCACCATCAAGACACCTCGACTCCACTCCGAACCGGAACACCATCTATGTTGTATGACATTGCCCGACATTAAGGTCTTGCTGAAGGTGAGCAGATCAGCGAGATTGTTACCACAACATGACGGTCAAACATACGCAGACGATGATTTAGACTGATTTCAAGAATAGCCTTGGTTAGCTCCGCCTTCGCCAAAGATTCTTTCTGCTTTGCTTCTTTCTGCTTTGCCTCTTTCTCCTTCGCTTCTTTCTCCTTCTGAAAGCGTTCAAACAAAAACTTCGCCATCCAAGCAGGCATTTTCCTTTCAACAGGAGTCTTCATGGCTTCTTGATACGCCTGAACGGCAGCGATCACAGCTTCCCTGACAGCAGCTGCATGCGGAGACGCAATGTACTGCTCGAGAGAGACATAAAAAGAGGGAACAGACTCTTGCTGGTCCTGAAGATAGCGCCGCTTGTCGAAAACGTAGAAAGAGTGTTCCAAGATAATGACAACAGCTAAATGATCAATAATAAGCAGCTTCATCGCAATGTAGCCTCAAAATTCACCAGAAACGAGTTGAGCAATGTTCTCCAAGAGTGATGAGCCAGAGGCCTGGCACATTCGCAACATAAACGTGCGTACAATCTGTGGCTAATTGGACATACCACAGGGAGTAGCCTAGACCATATCTTCGCACGATGACTCGACCCAAACTGGTCAAATGATGATGGGAAGTTGAAAATCATCCACCTCTGCTGAGGATTGATACACTCACATCCTGACAATTTGTAGTAGCTTTGGTCAGCATTACCCGATGTCAGAGAAGGATGAAGAAACTAACGTCCTATTGATGGATCAACTATGTTGTTCGCGAGGAAAGCTCTAGGATCAAAACACTCACAGTCTGTTAAGGGATGCACCATTTCGGTCGTAAGAAAAGCTCGACAGAAGGTCAGCACACTAACTTTCTGTCAGTGGGTGAGTAATGTCATTGGTGAGCAAGGCTAAAGCTCGATTTGGGGTGAAGAGACTCACCGACTATCAAGGGATCAGTGAGGTCGTTGATCAGCAACACTCAAGCTCAACGGCAGATGAACACACTCACGAGCTGTCAACGGGGATCAGCAATTTCATTGGTGAGTGATGCTCCAATTCGACTGCGGGTCGCTGCGCTTACAGGCTGTGAACGGATAGGAGATATCTTCAGTCAGTATGGCTTGAGTTCGATGATGGATCGACCAACTCACAATCTGTTGATGGAGCAGCAACGTTTTCGGTCAGTATGAGGCGAAGGTGATAGAGAATCAATACATTTACCTCCTAACCATGGATCAGTGATTGCATTGTTGAGGAAGGCAAGAGGTCAACAAAGGATGATCACACTCACAAGCCGTGAATGCATCGATGATTTCTTTGATCAGTGGCTCAAGGTCGGTAGAGGA